>CM046880.1:521476958-522029458 GCA_025667525.1 Glebionis coronaria
TAAAGTGTGAACTTTGGCTTAAATTTTGGTGGGTTCTTATACAGGTTATAAGTGACCTTCACACCAAGTTTCATCAAAATCGGACAAGTCTAGATAGGGTAGATCGGTATGTACAAGTGTACATGCTGATTTGTATTTTGGACACGTAGTTCAATGCTTGTGTTGCGTGAGTTTGAGTATTCACTATTAGACATGGTGACTTACTCAAGTGTTTAGTCATTATATAAATGACTTCGTTACTGGTCCGAGTGAAGTAAAGTGATAGTCCGACTTGCGTTGACTTGACGTCTTATGACGAGTTAATTTCAAGAGTGCAAGTGTTTAAACGAGTAGTGTTAGATAAATGGGATAGTAGGGATTCATTTGGTTCGTGTCATTAGTCATGAAGTATGAATACTTTGAAAATATATAAGTCATGTTATACTTAGTATATATCGATATTTGAGTTCGAATCTTAACGCGCGCCTTATTTTGATAGGTTGCGGCTTTCGTGTTTCCCCGGGCATCCATATCGTCGGTGATCGTCTTACCAATATTTTTTCTACTCAGTTTCTGAGTACCGTGATTCATTTACCTCGTTGCTAAAGTGAGTTCATATCTATTACTTGCACATTGTTTCTAAAACGCGGGGTGAGATTTTACATGGTGGAACACATCCATTTAAAAACTGTATGCTATCCAAAACTTGTATGCTTCCAAACAGTTTTCAGTAATATTATTGCTTTTGGTCTATAGCCATAAGTTGCCTCTCTTGATCATTAACCGTTAATTTACTTGTGTTCCTAAGGGCGAGTGTTGTGGGTGGATCCATCGAGATTGACAATCCCCGTCCCGATTACCTTGGCGCATTTAACATTTGATTTATTACTTGAGTATTTAGACTGAATACTCACTAGAGTAACTTACATGAGTTAAGCTTCGGTTCATGAACTAAACAACAATAATAATGTTTCGGACTATGGTTAATGATCATAACCATTTTCCCTATTTCTTGTTTACAAATGAATGCTTGTGTTCCACACCTTTACTGCTAAATCTATGAATATCACTCAGCTTTATGTTGACGATTTTACATGTTTAATCTCAGGTATTATTACTTAGCTTTTCTTGGATGGAAGCCCGCAAGATATTATCGCAGCTTGGAGATTTCTGTGTATATTAATCTTTGGTTTTATCTAAAAACTGTCAGAAGATTTTTCTGTATTTTTGGTAACTATATGTTATAAATCATGATGAAATAATAAATTTTTCCGCATATAAAACTCTGGGACCTATGTTTAAAACTTTGATCTTTTATGATGTAATGTACATGTTTTTATTACGTCAACTTGTGTCAACAGTAATTCATTGTTTCTTGTACCATGACGTGGAACCCCCTTTGTTGGGCCAATGAAAGTATTAACTATGGTCCAGTCTAGATTTGTTTAAATTAGACTAAGTGTTACTGGTCGCTGAGAGGACCAGCGACAGAGACCAGACCAGCGGAAGGCAAAGCCTCAACTGGCACACCAGGAACATTCAAGTCAAAGACAACGTCAGAGAAGTCGAATACAATCTGAAGTCATACTTACCAGCGATTATGAATAGCTGGGATGTACAAGGAATGTGCTGGTGTTCAAGGATCTCTGAGTTGACAATACTCAGAGATCACTTAGAAACCCTAGAAGTCTTATACAAGCAAAGCTTGTCTAATCCTTTTATAGTTTAGACGGGAGAATCTACAAAGTGTTTTGAGCGGGACAAAACAAGAGATTCAAGATAAAGCCTAGTACGACCTAGTAGGACAAAAGGTGAACAGTTGGCAGAACTGTTCACCTAAAGTAGTTTAAAGGTATGTCTCGATTTTGACATGCATTTAATACGTTGTACTCTTCCACTCAGAAGATGACACGTATCAACTAGTCCCACTAAGGAAGCAACCTCGTACCACTATAAATAGGAGTGAGAAATAAGAGTTAATTAACCATTGTGCTTGGATAATCTATCTAAGTTCCCCATTGTAACCTCTGAGCCCTCAGCTGTCTACCAGCGACTCATATGTTCTATTGTAAACTTGAGACTCGAATCAAGTTTACTCGTTCTAGGGTTTATTTCTAATTGTCATTCAATGGGTGTATTCATAGCACTTTGTAATACTTTGTTTATAATAGTTAATAAAGCATTACTCGTTTGAAAAGTATTTCGTTGTGCATTTGTGTTTATACGAGTTGTAGTTTCGACAATTGTTATATTTTGAGACTTTCACCCTTGCTGCCTAGTTGTTCCCTTGCCTGATTCTAGGGGTCTCACATATAAGATCTTAAGCTTGCAAAGATCCTACGTAAGATCCGGATCATTTTTGCTTTGCAGTATCGTAAAATCGTAAGATCCTAAGATCAAGATACGGACCTTGACAACCTTGCTCTCTGTTAAATTTGGTTAAATTTAGAGTTATCATGAGTTCTTCCTTTCTCCTTTATGTTTTTTTAACTCTTGATTCAGTTTCAGTTCTTGATGTGGTTTTGTTATTTACTTGATATTTATAGCACACAGACAATTTGATTTTTCACAATATATGTTTCTTTGGGTACCATGCGGTCGAGTATGTACATTAGGTGCAACCTTAGAGATACGAGGTTACGACTTCTTCCTTTTTAAAATCAACAATAGTCCAAGTATTATCATGAGTGCTTCCTTTCTCCTTGGTGTTTTTGAAATCTTGATCCAGTTTATTCTTGATGTGGTTTTGTTATTTACTTGATGCTTATATAGGGTGAGGTTATTTTCAGAACCAAATAAATGTATAAAACTGCGAGAACCACCCTTTTACTCTTAAAATGCACATGTATATTCATCTAGTTAGTTCATTAGGTATAAATACATGAATTTTCATTGTCGTAGGTCACTAGGAACATGTATCCTAGGACCATGCACATGTATTTGTTTTGTATCTATTATAACTATCTTTTCATTGAATAATATGAAAACACACGTGCACTCTTCATATATGCTCATCATACTCGGATCTATAACCAATAAAACAATTATTAAATGTTAATTTAAACATAATAATAAAAATACATATGTATTTTTTAAGTATAAAGGAGGTTCTCGCAGTTCTGTACATTTATTTGGTTGTGAAAATAACTTTACATTATAGTTATAGCAAACAATTATATTTTCCGAAATATTTGACTCTATTTCTTTTGCCTATCGTGTGGTCAAGTATAAAATGAAATAGTGAAAGTGATTGGCTAAAATGCTTGAAACTAAATTAACTGCTGTAAATGTGTCAATACTGTACAGAAAGAATTTATAATTAAAGGTGATAACTTGGTTTATAATGGTATGTAATATATTTAAATAAAAAATACATTTTCAAATATTTTGTAGTTAAATATAGATTATTGTTTACATTTTTCTTTTAACTAGCTTTACGTTTAATTTTTAAATGTTTACAGTATGAGCATTGACTGTTCACTTTATGGGACTCAAGTACTTCACCGTTGAAGACATGGAAGGCTATGATTGTTACAAAACTAAACGCTTAACGAATACCTCATTTTTTTATTATTGTTTTCATCTATTAACAGAACCAGTTTCAGTTTTTTAAATATAAACATCGTTAAATTTTTATTATGAAAATCATTATTTAAACTACTCCTGGCGTTAGACGGGGTTTTAAGCTAGTTGGTTAATAAAGTACGTAATATTAAGGTGAGTAAATGATATTGAACAACTTCAAGTATCTACCTTCTGTGATAATAATCAATGTTTTGAAACCCGGGTCGACCCGGCCGGTTCAACCGGTTGGACCGGTTCCGGCCGAAAAAACGGGTCAAATTGACCCGGGTCTTACATTTTGGAAACCCGGTGTGACCCGCCGGGTTTGAAGCGACCCGGGTTGACCCGGTTCGTGCGACCCGGCCGGGTTTTGATTTTTTTCGATTTTTTTTTATTTTTTTTTCGTTTTTTCGCGATACAATTATACGTATTTGTGACGTAACTTTTTTTTTTACGTGTTATATTTGTTAGTAAATGGTGTTTAGGCCAAATGTATGAAATATTCACGATTTATATTTATATATATATATATAGTAATATTGAAAATATATAAATAATTTTTTAATTAAAAACCGGGTCGACCCGGCGGTCCAACCGGTTGAACCGGTGACCCGGTGACCCGGTGGCTCGACCGGGTCGATTCAAAACCCGGGTTTTAAAACATTGATAATAATAGCTCATTAAATTTTCTTCAACAACTTTCTTCAACCACTCTTTTAATACCCATCTTCTTTACCATTTCACACAATAACACAATCATACACAAAACATTTTCTTCATTCTCACATATGACCGTGGTTGAAAGTTTTATAGTAAAAAGCGTATCACACATGCTCAAAACCACGTAATGTTTCGATCTTAACATTTGTTTGTTTTATAATAGTGTCCGATAACGTATGTGTAGATGCAAAAGTAGTCGTAGAATAAGTGTTTCTATTAACACTATTTCGTAACATGGATGTAGCCATGAAAAAGTAGGGCAGAAGTGTTTAGTAATGAAGGTGTAGATGTAAAAATAATTTTAGAATAAGTGTTTGTGTTATTATAGTGTTTGCTAACATAAGTGAGGATGAAAAGTAACGTTAAATTAAATGTTTAATAATAATGTATGGTAAGTTAGATGTAACTGTGTAAAAGTAGCGTCACAACAAGTGTTTGTTTTATGTAGTGGATGTTTTTCTTAACTTGAAAAGGAGGGGGGGGGGGGGGGGGGGGGTTGTGTTTCGGCTTATGAAACATAAGCCAAAATGGGCATATGTTTCATAAGTTTCAATTTTGTGGCTTGTTTTGAGACTTATGGGCTTATATAACTTTATTATGATATGATAAACACATATAACCCATAAGTTTCAACATGAGCCACAAAATTATGACTTATAAAATATAAACAAAAAATAAACCAAATTCTAGCTTATATTTCATAAGCCTCGATTATTTAGTATATCTTAAGACTTATTGGCTTATATAAGTTATGTATCATATTTGGGGCTTATGAAACATAAGACCAATAAGCCTATTTTTGGCTTGTGTTTCATAAGCTTAACAAAGACCCCTACATGCAGCTGTAATTGATAATGTAGATTTAGCTCTAATTATGATGTTTAAAAAGTAGCTTTTAGAATAGTTGTTTGTATAATGAGAGTTCTTGGTAACGTATGTGTAGATGTAAAATTAGTACTAAAATAGCTGTTTATTTTTTTAATATTGTCTGATAGCTTAGATATATGTATATTACTCTAGAGCTTTGATACCAGATATAGTCCAAGCTAAAACTTAACTAATTAAAGGCTATATATACAAATTGCAAATTAGATTTTTCTTGTTGCTCTACTATATTGGTAATAGAGGGATTTAAAAGACAACGCTAAAGCAAAACATGTATTAACCCAAGTCTCTATTTGGACTGCAAAATGGTGCTGAAAATACGTGATGAATGGCGAGTTTTTATCCAAGTCATGGTGTTTTTAAAAGATTTTATCAAAAGATAGTGGTGTTAAATATATTTTTCAAATCATGGTGAATTTTGAAGAAGTCATGAAATTTACTACTTTATTATATTATTCGATCAATATTACTAAGTAAACTACGTCAATTCTATACTTTTTCAAGTTTTTTTTATAGAGTGGTCATCTAACAAAACAATTATTTTTAAAAACCACGCATGATTTTGAAATTGTTTACCGTCAAATAATGAACGGTATGCTAATTGATTTGGTGGTTGAACCGATAATCCAATGACTCGACTAAATTGATTTGGTGGTCGAACAATGAATCGGTGACTCGACCGAGTTGACCCGATAACTCATTAGGTTGACCCGGTGGTCAATCCCGTGACTCGATGACTCAACCAGTTTGACTCGGTAGTCGAACCCGTGATCCGTAACTTGACTGATTTGACTTGATGGTTGTTTTCGTAATTCGATGACTCGATCAGGTTAATCGATAGTTGAACTCGTAACCGGATAATATTCGACATCTAAAAAGTTTATACTGACAAATGTCAAAAACCGACTTTCAAACAAAAAGGGTAAACCCTTATATATGTAATATTTACAGTTTTTTTTTCATACACGATGGTATGACGACTCCGACGTCATAACTATAACTCGTTATAACTATAACTGGTTAAAATCGATATATTTTTATGTATAATTTTGACGTGAATTTCGGCATCATCCTTCAAAGGAATGATGGCGCAATAAACAACCATGTTGCTATATAGACCCAAATATTCAATATGAATATATGTGAGCGTAGTCGATTGATCCGACTTCAAACAACAACGTTTACCTAACTTAATTAATATGTATGTCATTGGTAACAAAGTCGACAATAAAGAAGACATAGGAAGTGGCCGATGTTATTGTATTACTACTGATTTTTATAATTTTTCAAACATCTCATGAAAAGTTAGTACAATACTGAAATTAAAATGTTCACAAACATTAATACAATACTCACAAACATTAATACAATACTATTATTAATAATTAAAATTCACCATGATTTGAAAAATTATTTTAATAACACAATGTTTTGGTAAATACCTTTTATAAATACCATGAGTTGGTTAAAAACTCGATAATGGCAATGGTAAAAGAAATAGACAAAAAATGCCATACCTTTTAAAACTCTAGGCTTCAAAAGACCTAGAATTCTAAACAATGTTTTAAAACCTGGTTTTTTAGTTGATTCGGCCTAGTGACCGATTTACGGGGCGGTTCAACCGGTTGAACCGCCAAGTCAACCCGGTTTCTTATATATGTATATTTTTTATATTTTTAATGTGTAGTATTTATTTTTTATTCACTAGCCTTAGTTTTTAGTTGTATATTTATAATATTATTATAAACATGTACAAAGTTAATTAATTTATACTTACAATTTGTTATAGATTATAACAAAACAATATTAGTAAACATTTTAAGTTATTTTGACTTTATTTTAACTAACACTAGTAATCAATACTTCAATATATATCTTTAAAACTTAAAAATATTTATAAAAAAAAAGTTTTTGATTTTTTTTTTATAAAAAATCGTGACCCGGCCGGGTTAATCAAACCGGGCCAACCCGTGTCAACGAAAAACCGACGGTTCAACCCGGTTCTCAAACAAGCAAAAATCCGGTCACATCCGGCCCGGTCTTCGAGCCGGTTCACGGTTCAACCGGTTCAACCGGCCGGTTCAACCCGGTTTTTAAAACATTGATTCTAAAAGAGATGTATATTATTTTTATTATTGGGGCAATTTCACCGATAAACTTACACATTATGCATTAAAAACTTGTACTTTGAGAGTATATATATAGTGTAATTGAAAATTAAAAACTTATACTATGCAATTTTTGTGAGTATATTTGAAAATTTTCTTATATTATTTTACGATGATAGTGCTTAAACTATTGCCAAGGGGTTTACTTTAGATTTGGAGACAATATATCTCTTATCTGTACAATATTTAACCAACTAAGCATTGAGAATGAAGGAAAGGGTGTTGTCATGCACATACGACAAAACTTTGAACTCATTCTCGTGTGCTCAATTTAGCGCAAGTATAATTGAGATGTTATGCCGCTATTTCCTATCTTGGTTCATAGATTAAAACATGTATGGGAAACCTCCTATTTTAGTGGAGTGCAAAGGGGGCGTCGATAGCTTAATTTAGACTATAGTAGATGACAAAGAGCACGGGTGGCTTTGATGCTGAATAGGTAATTTTGGTATGTATTTCACCGAGATTACATGTTTAGCCTCAAAGATACCCTCGCCTTATTTTTCATCCGGTATAGTCTTAATTACGCTAACGCCTGCTTCACACTACACTAAACAACAGGAGGATCCCCATCATACTTGTTTCACGTCAACTGAGTAAAAATAATGGTATAACATCTGAATTGAATTATACCGAAGAGAATGCCTTTGGAAGTTCTGTGTTATATGCATGACAACACCTTTATCTTCATTTTTCAATGCTTTGTTGGTTAAGAATATCATACAGAAAAGTGATTTGATGTCTTCAAATCTAATGTCAACCCTTGGCAGTAGTTTGGGCATTATTATTACGTGCAAATATGAACCTTTCATCAATACTAGAATATCACCCGCGCAATGCGGCGGCGAGTACCTAATAACGAATTTTGAGACAAATAAATATTAGTCTCTTACTCATTGTAAAGTGCTAAAAAATCGAATTAAAAAAACCACTAAAATTAAAAAAGACTAAAAGTTGATAAAAATATATCAAAATGAATATCGAATTAAAAAGCACAAAATTTTTAAAAATATAGTGAAATTAGATTATATAAAAATAATAAATAAATAAAAAGATTTTTCAATTTAAAAGAAAAAAATGTTGTTACAAAAGGTTGTTACAAAAGGTTGTTAGAAAATGTTATAGTATATAATGTTGATGAAGATATCAACAATTTCTTTATTTAGTAGGTAAAAAAGTCTGAATTTTCAGCCTTGTTATTTTAAGAAGGTCCCAAATGCTTTATATAGTAGTATAGATATAGATTATCACATTATGTATAAAAAGGAGATATCTATTGCAAGCATAGATCTTGTACAAAGTTCATTTTCTCCCCAGGGAGGCAGAGACCATGGTAATCCTCGCTTTTGAAGACGATAATATATGTCACTGTCTCATTGACAAAATCTCCCATGTAGAATTTAGTTTAGGTTGCTTTCCTCTTTTCAACACTCGAAGCTAGAGGGCATAAAGATCCTTTCTCTCTTGTTCCGTAAGAGTTGAACGAACGATTTCTCACCGATGATACGTAATCATCACGACACAGTTTGCCATCATGGATTCACGTTGCTATTCCATATAATAAAGGGAAAATTATAAAAAAGTCCATCGCCCAATATGCTCTTTTAAAAAAAAACACATTAAATTTTCTTTTTTTAGAAATGGTCTAATGTATTTTCGAATCTGGGCAACTGTTGCAGAAATGGACAAGTGGCAAATACTGTCAGCTATGGTCGGGTATAAATACGCCATGTACTTAAAGGCAACAAGATGAATTAGGGCAATTGTAATTTTGGGCAACAAGTTTATTAGTCGTTTGATACCTGCAAATAAGTACACCCCACTTTTGGGCAGCAACTAAATTTTGGGCATTATATTCGAGCAACAACTAAAAATTTACCCCCATTTTATCTCTCATTTGGGCCTTCTTCAAACAAAAAAAACACTTTTTCTCTCATCTTCTCCCGCGTTCCTTCTTCTTCCTCTGTTTCTTGTCCGACGCCGGCGAATACCAAATAAAGGAAAGCTCAAAGTAATTGAATATCAAAATCGTAGAATGATCTTCATAATGGTAATCACTATGTACTTTCTATTGTTTATCTATTACCACTGATCAATTTCGTCACAGTAATTAAATTTAAAATCCGTTATAATGAAATTGTAATTAAATCATGTATTTGTAAAAGAATAATTTATTTTGGCTGATTTAATTAATTGAAAACACTATTCACAAATACTATTCGCTTGTATTTAATCTCGGTATTTTTACAACTATGTTTTCTTGTTTGATTTGTTAACTAATTTACATTATTTGGGAACATTAAACCAGTACGGTATAACATGCAATGAGTATTATTTTTTTTTGTATAGATCTTAAATTGTAACAGAAATCGTTGATCCTTTTTACAGGAAACTTTTTCGAAGCTCATCATTAGGAGTAAGTTGAACTATTCTTTTTAAAGTTAAATGCAAAGCGGAAATTATTGTTTAGGAATACTTGTTTTGGAAGTTGGTTAGATTTACGATTGTATGATCATGAACCACATTTGATTGAGTATATGTTGAGAAAACAGCATCGAGTTGATGATTCACATTACGATATGCCCCTTATATATTATATGGATGGTCATACTTTGTATTTTGGTCGCCGAGAATTTGCTCATATTACTGGTTTGAGATTTGGGAACGTTAGTTTTGGCTTGTATAATTCTGGTCAACTAGATTTTCGTAATAGAATATTTCCTGAGAAGCTAGGCGTAGGTGTAACAATTTTAGATGTAATCGGCGTTATGGAGGATGAAGAAAGGTTTTCCAAACTATGTGATCTGGATGATGTACGCCTTTGCCTTTTGTTAGTTTTAGAGGTAATTTTTATGGGTAAGTTGTTGTATTGAGAAGTAGACGATAGCTTGTTTAGATTGGTGGAAAACATTGATAGTTGGAATGCCTTTCCTTGGGGTGAGCACATATGGGCAAATTTGTATGAAGATCTTAAGGATGTAATAGAAAATAAGTGTGATGCGCAACTTCTACTTATGGAGAAAGACCCTAGTTATGTCCCCACATATAACTTAAAAAGCTTTGTGTTTGCGTTTCAGGTAAATTTTTTTGCTCTTAATTGTAATTATAGTTATAAACCGACACAAGTTAGCGTTTTATGATGTAATTGTTTGGTTTTCTAGATATGGATAATGGAGTCGTTTGAAAGGTGCAACGGTTTGTGGATTAAAGAACCAAATGTTATACCAAGAGCAGTTTCTTGGTCGAGAGTATCTATCTTTAAAAGATCTGATATTCCTTATGTTTTTGGCAAGGTAATTTTGATAGGTTGTTTAAAATTATTGGAGATATTTTGACGAGTAACGAAGTTTAAAAATCTCTATTTTCAGGCTGGTAATACAACTATTGATATTAGGCCCACATTAGATGAGTACGGTTCATCCGTTTAGAAAGATAACAATATTTTTTTAAAGAATATATCCCCAAAACTCCGGTTATTCGATGTGATAATCTTTTTCAGACATATCTTTCTAAGTTGGAATCTGCACGCAAAGAAACATCCAAGAACCCTGTTCTGAAACTCATAACAAGTGTTTCGAACTCTAGAGGCAGTTGTGAGAAACATACTATAAGAGATCGAGTTATTTTAGAATTAAATGCCCGTGTGCTAAAGTTAGAGACAATCATTAAGGTAATTGTTTTTTATTAGTCATATGTTTTCGTTTCGTTATATATTTTGTAACTATTACATAATAGTTAACAAGTTAAATTTCAGGTGCTTTGTCGTGAGAGACACATTGATGTAATGGTAAGTTAAACCCTTATTTTAATAATTTGATTTTGAAAATCTAGTGTAACTAATATGTAACTGCTATATAGGAGAGTTTCCCATGCAATGATTGTGCTTCCAGTATCTGCAAAAAAATTTGTGATTCAATGCACGCTATTTTCCAAAACTTGATGAAAACAGATAATTCTGATGACGATGTTTCAAATGTAAGCATTTTATAAACTTTAGGTTCGGTAATTTTCGGTTTTCTGTACATAGTTAGTATACGTTATTAATTTGAATGCAAGGATTATCTTCGTGAAGTAGAATTGAGATTGGCATTGGAAGATGAAGATAGGTTATTGTTGGAACTGGAGAAAAACATGGAAGAGGAGAATAGGTATCGGGAGGAAGAGGCAATAAGGCTGAAGCTCGAAGAAGATAAAATGTTGCAGGAGGCAGAAAAGAAGAAAAGAAAGCGGATAGAGTTTTTAAAAACAAGTCATGCACAGAAAGATAGGGGAAAACTGTCATACCCCACGAGGATGGAAACCAATGATGTAACTGTAAAGTCAAAACCGATAGTTAAGTGGGTCAAGATTCAAAAATCCCAACATAAAAAAATGATCCAACTATCGCTCATTTGCTTAGCAGAGTAAAACCGTGGGTTGAGGTATAATGTATACACAAATAACATATTTGCAATTTGTTATATCTATTTTACATTGTCTTTGAATGGATGAAACTTTTTACTGTAGGAAACTTCTCGACGTACTAGGTCTGTGGACACAGTGTGATGTACAGATGATATCAAGCGATTTATTACTCAAGGAGTAAATATTAAAAGTAAATTTCCATGGAGCAATGAATACACTGTAGATATCAACTTTTGGCGAGCCGTTGTTTGCTTAGACCGTGGTCGTCTTGGTTGGCTAACTGAAGATGTATGTCTTTAAAGCATGCACTGGTTTATTTGCATACGGTATTGGTATTTACTTGAGCATGTTTCTTTTAACAACACATAGACTTGTTGGTCGACAATTTGTGGCACATTAGACCTAAGAAAGCAAATTGGGCCATCGTTAGTTGCTACTTTGTTCAGCTTCTACTCCAGAACGGCATGCCCATGTTTTATGCTAATGGTCAATGTTATTGTATACCGTGAACTGATGTTGAACAGGTAATAGTTAAAAACTCCATTAAATAATTCGTTATCCGTTATGTTATATAATTTGTTGATACACAGTCTATTTAATCCGTTTTAGGTATATATACCAATCAACGAAACACAACAACATTGGTGTGTTGGCCAGTTTAATATCCTGTCTGGGTTAATTAATTTTTACGACTCGGGATGCACTTATGATTATGATTTTCAGCCTTGGTATGTCCGTGTTTGCGAGTGCTTAAAGGTAAACAAAAATTCTGTTTATATTCATCCAATCATTATATTTAAAGTTTGAAAGTATAGTGCTCTGTTTTGACATTAGTTTCATACTAACCTAACCCATACTTTTTTTATTTCTATCTTTAGTTATAATAAACATACATTTAGTTACAATGTAACTAGATAAAACTACACACCTTAGCTGGCCCATCTTCATTTACCATAACATTGGGTTAATAAATTGGAGTAAAAAATTTAAGTGGCTGAAATAACTTTGACCAGTTTCTTACCTTGTTAGCATTATGGCATCCTTTCTAATCACATTAATTGTGGTTGTCTTATGTCTGTAACTCTATAATGGCCTCTTGAAGCTTAATCAAAACTCTTGCCCTTTGGAGTAAAAATATTATATTCAGAATTTTGGCCTATAAATAAGTTATCTCATACTCTGTTTTCATATCACCACTACTTTTCCATCATAATCCATCTACACACACACTTCCTTACTTCAATCCACAACAATGTCTCGACTAAACCAGTTGGCTGTCGATGCTAACTCCTTGTATTTGAAAGACATGATGATCAAGTTATTTGAAATGGATAATGAAAAGGACTTTAAGCTTATTAGTGACACTTATGAGATGTGCAATGCTCTGAATGCCCGTTGTAAGGTTAGGCGTGAGCAGCTGCCGGAGTTGCAAATGCTTGATCCACGAACTCTCCTTCTATCTGATTCAATCAAAGTTCTTACTGACCTTCAGAATGAGGAACTCGAGAAAGCAAGGCAGCTGATGAAGCTAGTTCTTGAAACCCAAATCATGGTTCTGAAAAAAATTTCCTTCATTGCTCACTTGCACTGCCAGTGATGCATTTGTGAAGGGTAGCTCTTGGTGCTCACTACAATCTTCTGTCAAAACCAGTTTAATGTCTTTTGGTAACTAGATTATGGAAGGGTGGTTTAGCTTTTGGTTCTTAGCATTTTCTCCACCTGAACACCTTGTTTAATATTTGGTCTGTCGAGTCTTATGTTTGTTAGTCTTATTAGAATGTGAATATAATCGTTACGTTTATGTTAGGATATGAATGGAATCGTCCCTTTTGTGTTAATGGAATTTGGTTAGTGTTAAACATAAATGTTATTTTCTTATATCTTTTTATATTGTTTACAGGTTAACCTCCCTATAGTATTAGGACGTGCCAATGTTTTTAATAAGCAAGGCATTGATTCAACCAAATACACTATAACGTTTAAACTTGGAGAAAATGTTCCTAAACAAGGTGGTATATTTGGGGATTGTGGTGTTTGGGCGTGTATAAACTTATACCGTTTTTCACATGGTGTATCTTTGGAAGTGGATGACCCCGTTAACTTTGCTTTGTCATATCGCGAGCAGATGCTGCGGTTCTTCTTCGAACATAAATTCTAGTTAAGAAACATTAGTTGTAATCCTTAATCTTCCTTTATATGTTTATATCCATTTTATTTCTGGACACATTTTTGTGCTTATGATACTTGACGAGTTTAAACGTTACTTATTTGAGGTAATGATAATTTAGAGTAACACATAACAAGTGTATCCCTTATAATTACAAAGTGTATGTTTATATCCTTGCTTGGTATTTTGTTTTTAGAGGCAAATTTCCATATTTGAATTCTTTACAGGGAGGAATTCGTTTATAAAAATATCCAGGCTTAGGTTTTGGTTTATATACTTCTCCGGTTATCTCTAGCATAGTGGGAATATCAGTCGATATTTCTGATGATATGTTTATCGGTTCATCTAAAATGATATATATAATGGACATGATTCAACAAAAAGTCATTTGATTTGATCTAACTAAGTTCAAGTTCTAAGAAATCTACTAAGGGATTCATTCAATGTTATAAATGAATACATGATGAATATAAGACAAATGAACACTTAATTGATCAATTAAGTATTCATTCATTATGGATAACATACCTTTTATGTTCATCAGAGTATCTAACATCGTTTATTACCCGAAAATGGGTACAAAATGACGGTTTGTATTGGGCCATAATTTTAGAACAGGCCCAGTAAACAATTTAGTGTATTAATAATCTTTCCAAAGCCCATTATGTTAACCTAAATACATAAAACGTACTTTCATACTATTAAGTAAGTGATTATGGCAAGTACAATTAGATAAGGTTATTGTTTGATTACAAAATCACACATAGTAGAACTACACACACTACAACCATGGAAGATTTACCTAATTTTGAAGTAGAACTTAGCAGAGCGGTCGGCTGTACTAACCCGGTGTTTTCTTACTTTTATAGGTACTTATATTTGCATGTTCAATATTTGCATTCCTTTTAATACTAGTTTGCATTTTCAATTAATTTTATTAATCTTTATTATTAATTAAGAAGTACCTTCTATTTACAGGACTAATGAATCCCCTGAAAAGTATTGTGTATTTGAAATCAACCACAGTGGTGTGTTCAATGATTACCCTTTAAGGTATGAATATGGGCGAAAGTTACCACTTAAGTTAGCCAAGTTCAATAGGATAAGTTTTTCTAGATTGCTTGATGCTTGTTCCTACAAACTAGAATGTGCTATTTGGGGGTTGTTTTACTGCATTCCCTGAAAATCTCTAGCTAATGGTTTGAAGGTAATTGATTGTGATGTTCAAGTAGACGAAATGTATTACATGGGTGAGAAATATGGACTGATTGAAATGTACATTGCACATGCTCCAGTTAACTTGTTGGATACTACTATAAGAACTTGAAGGGCAATTTTGTTGATGCTGTGTATCAGCATATGTTACCAATCCATGAAAAAAGGAAAAATCTTGCCACACTCCCATACAAATCTGGACACGTAGCGTGGTTGAATCTAGAATCACGTTTACCTTTTCTAAGAACATCCCCTCTAACCTCTAGGAGAAAAGGTATTGAATATCCATGCGAGAATCTTTTTGGTGATTATTTGCATGTTGATAGCGTAGATGATGACCTCTTCGATGAGGATTGGTACCATGAAGGCATGTCTTTGTCAGAACCGATTAATGTAGGAGGGTGCAGCCCAGGTTGTCTAAAATGTTTAGATGATTCAAGTAACGACTTTGCTACTTTACCAAAATTTGAAACTGCAAAGTTTGAAGAGGAAGTCCTGTTAGAACCTAACAGCTCTCCTGTTGGTGCTAGTCAACGTTCACCTTTGGAATTGCTGTTAAGGAAGAAGGTCACTAGTAGGGCTAAGAAGAATGGTAGGAGATCGAGTCAGAAGCGGTTAAAGATTATCCGGTTGTGCAAAGGGTATGGAAAATGAGTATTTGTTGGAACAAGCTCTGGAAGGATGATGGGATACAACATGGAAAGGAAATTACAGCTGGAGGATGTCCTATCACAAACTGGCCCCGAACCCGTCTCAAGTAAGAATCATTAACAATGTAACGGTTCTTGGAGATTTACCACATCTTTTGTAACCTTATGTATGCTGTGTACAATTAGCTGTATCTAACTAATATTTTGTACTAGGTTGATAAATGTGCACAAACTTATCATTTTGCAGACTGCACTTTGATGTGTATGTTGTGTACAATTTTATCAACCAACTATTATTGTAACAAACTATGAATCTTGATAACGACAATTACAGCTACTTATGAAAGTCATCATGATTAGGCCTAAGTAATGTTATAAGGTACATCAAATGAAACAACAACTTCGAAACGTTTTAGTTCAAAATAGGATGAAGGTGTCTAGTTGTAGGGACAACACAAATAAATGTGGTCACCTATTGGTTTAAGAATTCAAATGGGGTTAAAAAGTCAGACAAGCTACCTGTAATGATAGTGTTGTTAACTTGTGGAACCATCATGTAGCTGCCTTCATTTTGTTCTTGTGGGTGGTATGCATTTGTAACTTACGGGTGATAAGGTTCAGCATTACCACTTGGCCCAGCTGATGCATCATGCAAGGGTTGTACAAACATAACATGACTAGCATCTTCGTGGGGTTGTGTCTGTAACATTTGAAATAAAACCAGTTGTATGTTATTTATATATTAACAGAAAATGTTCTTATTGAATAGATAAATACTTACAACATACTAGTAACTAGGCATTGGTACGTGACAACTTGCTCCGTTGTGACCATTTACACCACATCTACTGCACTTTCTGTTTATTGGTTCTTCACCTTTAGAACGAATTCTCTCAGATTTTTTTGGTCGACCAGGTTGTTTCTTGTGCATTAGTGGTTGATTAACAATTTGGAAATCCGCAACATCATGAAATTTGTAGTTATTAGCTATGTCGTAAAAGTACCCGGCGTATGTCTCCTTAATTTTTTTGTTCAAAAACCAAGGTTTAGCAAACTGATTTACATTATTCAAACCCTCTACTCTAGCAACAACACATACATGACCACAGGGTAATCCTGATAGCTGCCATTTGCGACATGAACACTCACCTTTCTCCAAATCGACAACATGAATTTGATTAGAATCGCGTGTTTGATAGATTTTGTATCTGTCTATACCCTTGACTTTCTAAGTTTTACTTTTCTAAAACCTGTCGTGGACCTTTTTAGCAGCCCATGGTGTGAGCTCATCATCAGGTGAATCTAGCATAGATGAAGGTGATATTTGTGAGATTATCTGGGTCAAGATGTGTTGTTATATAATAGTTGATAGAAAGTTAACATAGTAAACTAACTTTGGTGCTTAACTCGACGTTCGTAATACCTTAGTTGAAGACGATCTAAAAACCAATCCATTAACGCAAGTACTGGCAGTTTTCTCACATCCTTTGTTAAAGCATTAATCGACTCGACACAATTGGACGTCATGTAGTTGTATCTATTTGCAGGGCAATATGCCCTGGACCAATTTCCGTATCCTGCCTCGTAAAGTTTTTTATGTGCATCAGGTCGTAGGGCATGTATTTCAGCCATTAGTTGATCAAATAAGTCAGTAGTATATGCTTTGCAAGTCTTCCAGTATAAACCTTTAACCTTATCGCTTTGCATACCAGCATTCATCATCAGATGACGACAACAAAAACCATGAAATGAGTTGGTAAAAACCTGTTTGCAGGCACGGCTTATTGCATAATGCCTGTCTGAAATTATGGTCATATTAGGTGGTTCACCAATGCATTCATTTAGTTTCCCCAAAAACCAAGTCCATGATTCTCCGATTTCACCTTGGCTAACACCTGTGGCGATTGGTATAATCTGATTGTTCCCATCCATTCCAACGACAACCATGTTTGTTCCCTTGTAAGTCCCTTTCAGATGTGCAGCATCAGTTATAATCAACGGCCTCATGTAGCATAGGAAGCTCTTTATCTAAAAAAACATGTGTTTAGAACAAATTCATTTAAGCTAGTAAAGTTGCAAAAATGCAAAATATAAAGGTTAAAGTGTGTAAATATGTACTCAAATCCAATATTTGTGGACCAATTGTTAGTTGGGGCCACAAAATATAAGCATGTGAATATCTATTTTAGACCCAACAAAAGGAAGACCTTCAAACCTTAATATACTAACACTTACTGTTAAGGATATTGTGATGCCGGGACCAAATTCGACCAAACATCTTACTCAGAGAAAGGGGATAATCAATTGTTGTCTACTGCACTTGTACAAGGTATGTTGTCTTTTTCAATGACTTCATGTTACTTTTTTGTTTTATTCTACTTAATTAATTCCCCAAAACTTATTAGTTTTATAATTGGAATTTTATTTTTTTAATTCAAATTAGGGATCTGCTATGAACTAATTGTTTATATATCACTAAGATTTGATTGTTTTTTAGGATATAATATTCATTGGGATGTAGATTAGTTTATGAATACAATGAAACTTTAACATGTTTTTAGACTATGATTATGTAGTATCCAAATTGTTTACAAGTTATCAATTACAAACAACACAGTTATCATCATAACAATTAAATAAAAAATTAGAAGCTAGTGAAAAAAAAGTTCTTACCACAACACCAAAGGCTATGAATAACATAGAAAACCTTCCTTCCTCATCTGTCTCAATGTGTGTTACTGTTGCTGGATTTGCCAACTTTAAGTAATGACAATATGCGGCTAACTGAGCAAATGATTTTTTAGGACACCCATGAACTTCTACCAATGCCTTGTGTCTTCCAGCCCAAGCTACTTTGTATGAAACTTCTAAACTCCGCTCCATTTGTAAATCACTAACAATATCCTTTGGTTTATAAACCCTAGTTGGCTCACTGATTTTAGGAACAAGATATTTTGACAAAAACCTAGCTGTTACGTTGCGATGTCTAGGATTGAAATCATACTTGTTACATTCATGAGTATCATGGATGTGTGTTATCCGAAAAGCTTTGCTATTTTTTACACGACGGGTGTATAAATCCCAACTACAGTCTATCGAAGCACATGCTACTTGATATCTGTTAGGACATGATCTAACAACTTTGAACTGTGTTCCATCATTTACGCATTTTAAACTGATAAAATACACGCACTCTTGCTTGTCATCAAATCTAAATTCCTTACACCAATAAATATGTTTGATAAATCCTACAAGACTATTTTCAACTATAGGCGTAGGCTTAGAGTTAGGTGCCCAACAGTTTTTGGATTCAGGAGGTGTAAAGACTTGATTATTAAGATCATTGACATTAGGGAGAAGATTAAATGTATGGGTTACCTGCGAAGGTTGTTCGGATACAGACACATAGAGCTTCATAACATCATTGGATTCAACGATTACATTATAGAAATAAAGAAGATCATTGTTATCGATTATGTTGATGTTGTTGAATTCTAGTATGTAGGCTATATGAATATTGATGTTGGGACCAAGCTTGAACTTTTTCTTCATATACCTGAGTAGATCCAAGTAACTAGTACCACTAGGCAGTAGAACACCATATTGTTGATCTTCATAGACTAGTATGACCCGAAATTTTTGTGTTGTTGTTGTAGACATTTTGGGTTTAATATTTTATCCTCCTACCTAGTTATGATAAGTAAATGAGATTTATTCTTAATTTTTGTCACCTTAAAATAGTACTTGTAATTCACTAACTATGTATGCTTGTAATAAATACACTGCCAATGTAGTTGGCCTTGCAACAATTACACTTAAGTTACCAATAAACATTTCATAACTATGCTAATAACCCTTGACAACCAAGAGGGATAACATATCAAATAACATAAAAACTTAGTACCATAATTTACATTATTTAATTACTTTTACAATACGGGAAAACAGAAAATACATAAGAAGTAGATAACAAAGGTTCACAAAAAGATACATAAGAAGCAGAAAATACATAAGAACTAGATAAGTTGGTTGCATAGTGAAAAAGGCAGTTGACTAGCGTTCTTGTTTATCCAAGGTTCGATGCACTCCTTAGACTATATCTTATCCTCGTCCCAACAGGTTTCACTAATGTTTCAACATAGGTACACCAAGGAACCCTCATATACTCTAAAATCCTGAAAGTCTCGGTGGTAGGATTATACAACATTACCTGATAACCAAATGGAATTACGAGACACCCATCTCCAGTTATACATATTGGAGAATAGTATCTTGTCCAGCCTTCTACGTAATGTTGTAAAGGATATAGATTATGATCTGGTGTGGGAATTCTAAACAACAATGACCATGTGTGGTTGACAGGTTTGTTAGTCATCACCCAAACATACAAAAGAGGGTCTTCGTTGTAGGTAGATAGCATGGCCAGCCCTTGGGGAAACACCCCCAAGTCAAAGGATTTTTCCCCCTTGGTCTATCAGGAAGCACAACCCGAGTAATTGTTTCATCAGTTAGATGAATACAAATTACCCTTTTCGAATCTGGTTGCCAGTTAAAATCCCAGAAGTATACACATCCGTAATAACCCACGCCGTCTGATAAGACACTCCCTTCCCCTGGATAAACACCAACGTTTTTCCAATTCCTATTTTGGACGGAAAACATTTTAACCTTGGCATTGCGCTTAGAAATAGCAATCAACTTGTGATCACCATCTGTTATCTTACCCAAGCCATAACCAACATAATCTGATTTGTGTTTCACAAAACATGAGTCAATCACATATGTGTAACGGGTGACAGGATTGTATAGAGATATACATGTAGTGTTAACCACGCATAACAAACCTTCGCATGAACCAACAACTCTATTGAAGTTGTTATTCATAAAAGGATGATCATGGCCATGGTATAATGTTTAGGGGTTATTTAACAAGTCATCAGAAATAGAGCGAGTGCGTATACCATCATAAGATCTTAGCAATAATCGTGGGTGCTGAGAAGCATTGGCATGCTTCCTTATGAACGTCGCATTAGTGATGATTGACAACCATGTTTTGCACACGGTCTTGCAAGTCAGGAGTGATGAAACAGGAAGGTTTAGTAGAATCATCATTAGATCGAATGTTAAATCTTCAAAAGTAGCCATTTGTGATAATTTTGAGATACAAACTCAGATGATGATTTTCCTTTGGTAAATAAACTGTATTGTGTGTATTTGTGTGTACTTATAATAGTTAAATGGGAAGATTATGGGACAAGTGGGTGGTTAACAGCAAAGCCCAGTTACCCAAACGTGGGTGGTTAACAGTAAAGGGTAGTTACCCAAACGTTCTAGATTCACTAGTGGGCAATTAATTTAAAAAATTGGGCAATAAGGGCAACTCAGCAATGGCACTCATACTATAGGGATTTCAAATAGAAAATAGGAAAATGTATCCAATTTTCTATAAATTACATTTTTATCTAGAAATAAAATTTGTAAATAGAATGAACATGTGTCGATAACGAATAATGATGAAATTTATTCACATTAACCGGTGCAGGTAACGGGTCAATGTCAAGTGAAATGAAAAACCAGTTATCTGTTTACGATCTCCCAGTGAAAGTCTTAACTTCATGGAAACCTAGTAATCCTTGCAGAAGGTTTGTTGTATGCCCAAACCGTTACAACCCAGGTAAGAAATGTGGTTACTGGGATTGGTATGATGATGAGGTTGAATCAGATTAGTACAGGATGAATTTGAATGAGATGTAAACTATGTTGAATCAACAAAACATGCGTGATCTTAGACAATTATTGACAAGTCGACAAACAATTGAAGTACTTTATGCTGAATTGACAGAGAAAAACATTCTATTGGACAAGAGTAAATCCTACGTACGTTTCTGGAAGAGAACTTGTATTTGGATTGGAATTACCTTGTGTGTGTTACTAGCCATGAAGTAGAAGTTTATTGTCAGACAAAACATGTTTCTATGCGTTTCTATAATATTTAGGATCTGGTAACTGGATTTATTCGTATCTAAGTATGTAAACTTAATCTATCCAACTAACAATTAGTTGTTATGTATATATTCCTTAAACCGGGTGTTTCAAGTGCAACTATATTTAATTTAGTAGGAAAGATTTCGTTAACATTAGTTTTGTTAACATAATTATAAATAATAGAAGCATACGTGTTTTAAAAGTCAGGCAAATGCGTGTACGGCAGGAATTCATAGCAAACAAAAGTTTGTAGAGATATTACAACATATTCGTAGGTAATTGCTAGTCTTCATATACGACCTACTCCATTGATCTTGAAAACTTGGCCATCTACAAAGCTTGCAACCAAAGTATGAAACCTACAAACGTCAAATCTGAAATTTCAGAAAATTTGAGTATCAAATTTAAACGTATTCAAATAAGATGCCAATTACAACTCATACATCATGCATTTGTGTGCATATAATAAAGTGCTGTAAAAGGATGATCGTGTAGAACAAGAGATTCTTTGTATGGTTCTACATGTAACGAACCATGAACACCAGTGATACCAACATCCATAAAAGTACGATCAATCATATCGTGGACTAGAACGATATGAGCCATTGGGTTATTAGTAGCAGATTCAACAATTGGATTACCATTGGGAGTAAAACCAAGCAGTTTCAGTATGGAGCGGGATTGAATGTTGAAAATGTTAGTAAAATTTGGTGTAGTACCACCATTTAAACTAACCTTCCAACCACAGAATAGTGGTATGTCATATGCCAAAAGATGACCAGAGAACACAAGGGAGTCACCCAATACGGAAATCGACAAGGGGTTCATCAATTCAGCAAGTAAGGTAAGTGGAATATCTAAAACTTGGAACTGGTGGTTAACCATATCAAATGAAACAAGCAGATACACTTTTATTGGATCCTCGTTGTTATACGAACGCAACTCATGTCCGATCCAAATCACATACTTACCTACAACAGCCTTACTAGACCTACTAAATCTTATAGTCTCACGGGGTAAGTTATCATTGTCTACTCTAGTCTAACATCTTGAACTTAAACTAAAAACCGAAGCGTACCACCTACCTATTCCACTGACCGGGTAAGAAATCTTAATAATAGTTGGATCTAGTGTATCATGCCTAACACCAAAACCTAAAAGGATTTTATCACCTATAGGTTGACTCCTAAATGTGGGTATAAAGGTACCGATATACTTATTCATCGACGGGTTCCAGATAATAGCAATGTTTCTTGGGATCCAATGATAGCACCATAGCCCACACGATGTGCCCATCGGATGCATATTAGTAAAAAATAGGTTAGCATTAACTGGGATTGATGCAAAGTTTTCAGCAACACATAAAAGAAAACACTGATATTGATGGGTATACTTTATTAGATAACCACATTGTAACGAATTACGAACACCATATGATAACAAGAAGTTCCTTTCGTCTATCGTAGCTTTCCAACTCTTTGAAACACCACGACAACGAAGTATATACTTGACAGGGAGTCTGTTCATGATATTTATTTGTAGATCGAATGGGATGTAGTCTGACATGTTTTTAGGGTTTCTTTAACTGTTTGTCAATTGAAATGAGTGGATAAAGTGATGAAGGTGGAATAAGGCATTGTGTGATAGGGAATAGAAGATTTATTAGGTAAGTAAATTAAAGTAACCATTCACTTAACTTGTACTTTACAGGGGTTGCATTTAGTATGTCTCGACCACAAATATATTCTAGAAGGTTGCAATTACAATAAAGGAAAGTGCAAAAAATTCATTGTTAAGTGTGAATATACCTTAAGCATCATCAAATGCTAACACCTTGTGCTTCCAAAAGTATTGAACAAGTTGTTCCCGATAAGTTATGGTTGTTTGAAGAGGATCATCAAACATAACTGGTAGGTTACGAGACAACCTGTATAAAAATATACACACCCAAATCCCACAGTCGCCATATTTTTTTGTCCTGCCTTGGAACATCTGCAAATGCATATGATATTTTATAATTATCGGGTGATATTCCCTTGTTCTCCAATATCCCATGAACATTTAGATAAAAGCTTAGCTGCTCGGGCAGCTTCTTTTTCATATTTCTCCACCAAGGTTTTTTGTTACCAACAACCCAACCTAGGCTATCGTAAAATGTAACCAATCCACTCCTTATGTGAAGTTCAGCTAGACACCAGTGTTTCTTTGGTTCGTTGACAGGAAAGTACACCTACAATATTTGAATTCATATCACTTTTTATGCGGTTTTAATATTATACGAGTTACTTTTTTAGGTAAAAAAAACTACCTTCTCAACCAATCGCCATGGGACATGATACCTGATGCCATTACAATAATAGTCTGGCATCGAACCAGCGAGAATTTATTGTAAGAAGTGAGGGCTCACCATTGCCCAATCAGCATTAAGTGGTCTAAATGTCCACATTAAATCCACAAATAGATCAAGATGATGTGTATGGAAAAAATGGGAAGATTAATAACAACATTCATAAAGATTGCTCTAATTCACTATGAACACTTTGTTAACTTAAATTGTCACCCAACCACCCATCTTTGGCAATATCAAGACACACTAATGCTCGCCAGAACTTTGCATTCACTACAATGTCTCGTTGTCCCCAGGTAAACCGATACTCTGGCGGGTCAGGCAAATTAATATACTGTGCTACAGCTGGGGAAACTCTTACGGTATCCATGTTACCGTCCGGCTCTCTTGAAAGATTCTATAAACAATATCCGTGAGGTAAGACCAAGGTAAATTCATTATAAAACAAAGATGGGAACAACATTAAACAAACAGCATACCTCCACAAATGGTGGTAGTGCAAGTAGTTCTTGGACATAACGCAATTTAGGCTTACCGGATACATCCTGGATTTAAGAATTTATGTTATTATTACACGACATGGATATCTGGATTTGTATGTTACATATGCATTAAATATACCTCTAAAAATTCAGGCGGACGGATATCACCATGTGCTTGATTCCTTGAAGTACTTTTATGGGCATCTGGAGTAATGTTGGGTTGCTTATTAATGGGTTGAATAAAAGCCATTGCCAACCTCTTCATCATCTTCCTTCCAACTTTGAGAGACCTGGGTACACGCTTCTTTCTAGATCCCAATTTGTGATTCATTTTTACACCGGAAAAAACTTTAGCCAAAGATGGTTTGTAATCAGGTGTGACAACATTCACATACTGATGTAAGAAAAATATATTCGTCACAAACTTGTAAAAAGAAAACAAAATACTTATTCTGACAAATTCCGTGAGAAAGTACCTTAACTTCAAGAGGCCGAACCGTTCCTTTTTGAAGGTCAAGATCCTTAAACTCAGAAACAAGTATTGTGTCAAACAATTGTTGTTTCTGAATGTCGTCTGCGTCAGGTTTGTCTACATCCATGGCATCAAGAGAAATAGCAGCCATGTCTTCTTCATCATTCAACACATCCATGAATTCATCTTTAAATTCAACCTCTTGTAATGAAGATCACAAAAGTATAAATGGAACACGTATGAATAGCAATGTCTATGCCACACATATGTAAAGGGGAACACATACGTCGTTGACAGCAGGGCTGGAGCTAGATGGTTCATTCAAGTTTATGGATGTTTTTCCAGATAACTTAACACCAGTTATGGAATCTATTCCTGGGTTTTCATCATTATTATGTAAGGCCTTGATTAATATGCCCATAGATCCAGTGAACTGGGAAGTTGTTTGATCATCATTCCCTAAACTTTGTTCGTCCATCATACCTTATGGATCCGCATTTGCTCCAATATCAGACACTACCTACCTTAGGGTACAAAACCATTACAACATTAGGGAAACAGTTGGTACACATCATGGATTTAATAATTCTGTATTAAGGTATACTAACCGTGTTATTGGTTGGGGAGCCGGCCACACATGGCTTAGGGTATGACTTTTCACCTACATTCATATCAGTAACTAACACGCCCTCAACAAATTTCTTCTTAGAATCAGGGGATGGTTTTGGCGATTCATTCCCTAAATTGTCTTCGTCCACCATAGTTTCTGCTACATCTTCTGATGTGATATCGGTCGAAGCCGCCTGTACGTAATATAAATAAAAGAATTACCAAATCTTGTTGTTTAGAATAATTGCTTTATTTTCAATTCAGTGAACACTAACCATGTAATCGGTTGATTCACATAGAACTACTGGCTTCATGGAAGAATTCTCAAATTCGTTTATATCATTAACTAAAGCGCACTCTACATATTTTTTCTTAGTATTAGAGGTTGTTTTTTGGAGAATCTTTGCCAAAACTCTCTGCATCCACCATACATTCGGTTTCATATTGTTTTGGGATATCAGACGGAGATGGCTGTAAGTAAAGTGAGTCAAACAACTAGCAAATCATTTAGGTTATGAATTTGGTATAAATATGAAATAACTGTATACTAACCGTATCATCTGTTGCTGAAACTTCCACTAATAGCATAAGGGGTGACTGCTTAGATCGGTTAAGATCGGTAACAGTACTGGTGTCGACATCTTGCTTCTTACGATCTGGGGTTGCTTTTGGAGACCCATTCCCATAAATGTCTACGTCCACAATACATTCTTCTTGATTGTGTGTCCCAATATCAAACGAAGACGGTTGTGCCTATAATAATATAAAAGATGAAGAAACTTATTTGAATTATAAAAAAAACTGGATTTAATTATGCAGTCATAGTATACTAACCGTATTAGCACTTGCTGAACGGGCACCTACTTGGTTAAGGGATGAATTGTCAACTGCATTCACATCACTAACTGATACGCCCTCCCCGTATTGAAACTTATAATCATGGCTTGATATCTTACAAGGTTGTTTGTCCTTGAGTTTTTCTTTCAGTAGCTTTTCCATCTTTTCAAGCCTAGATGTAACATCTGCAGCGGTAATCAACTCTACTAGTTTTCGAATGGACTGGACTTCGGCTAAAATATCATGTAATGAAATACTTTTGGCACCAGACGTGGTTTCATTATAACTATTCCCTTGTTCGAAATCAAAAACACCATCCGGGTGCTCCGTTGACATATCATTAGATTGGTCATCAAGGTGATCCGTATCCATCCCATTAGATTGGTCATCAGGGTGCTCCGTATCCATCCCATTAGATTGGTCATCAGGGAGCTCTGTATCCATCCCATTAGATGTAACGACGGCTGTTTCCATACTTTTCAAAGTTGGTTGGTTTTCATCACTTAAAACAGGAGGATTACCGGCATCCATGCGATTTATATATCTAAGACTAGCAACGTACCAAGGTTGTCTAATCTCAGCTGGTGTTGGAATAAGTTCAGGAAAAAAGGTCTTGAATCCTAAAATATCAATTAAATTAAGAAAACACACGAGGACACTAACCTTGACAATTAATGGGATGTATTCAAACTGAAATACTTACCGGTCCAAAAAGGGTAACATAGTCTGTTTTTTAAAACTTAATATTATTAGACCACGAAACACCTCGTGGTAACACATCATGCTCTTTAATCCAAAATGAAGTGCTAATGGGATAACTCTCCAGAATCCATATCTGTATAACAAAATCGTCCTGTTGAAATACTTCGTGTTCATCTAGTACTAATAAACAAAAAAAAAAATCTAACCTTGAAAGCCCAAGCAAAGCCGTATAAATTATATAGAGGATTGTAACATCGGTTTTGCTTCCTCTTGGATATATGAGTATCAGCATGATTACAACCAACATTTACAATCCTTCTGTAAAATTCATCCCACATGTACTCACCCCACGGATAACCATTCCAGGCTTCAAAATCATCCACCATAGTCACTAAATGGTTTTCAATACAATTCCTATCCTCTTTGCCCATAAATACCAAGTCGGCAACAATTAAAAGACACACCCTAACAACATCAACATCCGATAATCCTAACCACTTATCTTGATTTCTAATAATTTGCAATAGTTCAAAAGCATGAATTTTTTTAAACCTTTATTTTTTATTTTTCCTGGGAAAACCCTATTGCAAAAAGATCTATTTAAACCTACACTAGTTGAAACATTACCAAATATGTATCCAGTAATTAAACAAAATTCCTTCCTACCAAATCGTAGCGAATGATCGCCAATTTTAAATATCATAAGGGGGGCATGACTAGGAATTTCTAATACATATACATGGTGTTGTAATACATAATTCATCAAATGACAACCATTATCCACGGAAGGGATATCCAACCACGGGGCAAAAACAATACTTCTAAACAAATTGTTCCGGACTATATTTGTTAGCAATAACCCTTTGATTTCTTGAAGCAATTTAACGGTTGACCTGACAACAACTCTGACATCGTAAAAAACATTTAACTCGCTCATCGAAGAACAAAGAGGGTTGTTTTTTATTTATTCGGGGTTTTTGAATGTGTGTGTTTTGATTAATTATAGGTGATTTGATATTGAGATATGATGGGTTTGTTAGATTAAGAACAGAGATCACATGGTTTATTTGATTGAAGAACAGAGAGTACCTGAATGTGTGTGTTTTTTGATGAATTTGGGTTAGTTTTGAAAGAGGAGAGTGACGGGAGTAGAAATAATAAAATACTAGGTTGCCCAAAAATTCTAGTTGCCCAGAGTACAATTGCCCAAAAAAATACTATACAATAGTCAACCACTTTTTTCTAAAATGACTAAATAACCTTGTTGCCCAATATTCTAATTGCCCATATATGTGCAGCTGCCCAAAAACATCTCTTACATAATACGTACTTTATACGGAGACACATGACGGATTCTTCCAACATTCCCTTATTTTTTGTTTCCCTGGACCATATCAAGAAAAAATGTTTTTGAGACCCAATCGAGAATTGCTCAAAATTAAAGGACTATTTTGATAATTAACCCTATAATAAAACATTAAATAAAAATGACGTGATCAAAAGGCCTTCCAAATTAAAGCGATGACTTTGGTAGCTTCACTCATGAGTCAACCTGCAAACCAAGTTATTTTCTATGTATGACTTATAGTGACTAATGATCGCAGATTTTATAAAAGGGTATGACTTATAGTGACTAATGTTAGCATATAGTATCATTGCATATGTAAGTTTTACATCTACGTACATGTGATTGCTCTAATTTTAATTAGTAATATATATAAATTAGTGACCAAAATTACGTCACTAAGGTCAGTGACCAAATTTTTTGTCACTACTCTATCAAAATACTTGTAATGTAATTTAATGACTACGTAGTGACCATTTATAGGTTTCGTCACTGATTAGTGACGAAAATAGAAAGTAGTCACTTAGATTTTTTCCGAATTAAAATAGTTGTAAAAATTCAATGAAAAAAATCGATTTTTTATATTCTTGGGAAAAATTTGATTTTTTGTTTTGGAAAAAAACTTAAAAAAAATCATATTTCTATAAAAAAAACGTGTAATTTAAAAAATAAATAAAAAATAATTGTTTTAAAAAAAATCGTAACTTCATAAAAAAGTTATTTAATTTCAAAAAAATCGCATTTCCGTAAAAAATATGTTTTTTGAATTTTTTTTTCAGATTTTTCAAAAAATAAATAATTTGTTTTCAAATTTTTTAAGAATTTTTTTCATTAACTACTTAACATAAGATTGTTTTTTGAATCTTTCTTCATAATTGTTTTTCATATATTTCCAACAAAATATATTTTTCAGAGTAAAAATAGTAGTTGAAAAAATTTATGAATTTATTTTTGTTGGAAATATTGAATTTTTTATCATGGTTAATTTTTTTTTGTATAATGGTTCAAAATATCTTTTTCAGAGTAAAAATAGTAGTTGAAAAAAATTTTGAATTTATTTTTAAAAAAATTTCTCGAATTATAATAATGGTTAAAAATTTATGAAAGAAAAATTATTTTGTTGAAAATATTGAATTTTTTTTGGAAAAAAACTTTTCAAAAAACAATACATAAAATAATCAATTTGAAAAGTTAAAAAATAAAAACAAACACCCGTTGTATAAAGGACTAACAGTGTAAATGTTTGATGCAAACGCTCGTTAATTATTTGCCACGTAAGCAAAGTTGCAGGTTAAACATGTAAGAAATTGGGTACATGTACCATATTAGCCGGTTTCTAAAAGTACACGTACTATATAGATAATAAAATAAGTACACGTACCATATCGTTACACTTTTATAAGTAGGTAACTATTTTATGTCTTAAACCCTTTTTTTAAGTAACACACATATTTTACATCGCATTCATTTTGAATAAATCGAGATTTTTAGTAAATATTTACAGTACATGACAAACTGTCATCGGATTCACGTAAACCCCGAGAACCCCTAGGTCCACCCTGGTTATAGGTTGCTTTTCTCTTTTCATAACACTCGAAGCTAGAGGGCATAAAGATCCTTTCTCTCTTGTTCCGTAAGAGTTGAACGAACGATTTCTCACCAATGATACGTAATCATCACGACACAGTTTGCCATCATGGATTCACGTTGCTATTCCATATAATAAAACATTAAATAAAAATGACGTGATCAAAAGGCCTTCTGATACGAACCTATCCCATACTAGGCTCGTAATCGGTTCATAAGTTCCAAGTGTAGAACTCACTCAAAAAGCTATCTTGTTTGAGGAGAGGACACCTGAACATTATAAACCACCAACCATTCTCATACATGGCCGATGTGGGATCATAACATTACCACTCCCTTTGAAGAATCAACGTCCTCGTTTGTCACGGCTATGTTGGTCACGGCTGGCGCCCCCTTTGGGTCCAAGCCACCACTCCGAGCTCGTTAGTCACGGCTATGTTGGTCACGGTTGGCACCCCCTTTGGGTCCAAGCCACCACTCCATAGGCCACCACTCCGAGTGTTGGAACCTCGTAAGGTAGGGCTAGCTCTGATACCAATTGATACGAACATATCCCATACTAGGCTCGTAATCGGTTCATAAGTTCCAAGTGTAGAACTCACTCAAAAAACTAACTTGTTTGAGGAGGGGACACCTGGACATTATAAACCACCAACCATTCCCATACATGGCCGATGTGGGATCATAACACCTTCCAAATTAAAGCGGTGGCTTTGGTAGCTTTACTCATGAGTCAACCTGCAAACCAAGTTATTTTCTATGTATGACTTGTAGTGATCGACTAATGATCGCAGATTTTACAAAAGGGTATGACTTATAATGTTAGCATATAGGGCATGTTTGGTAGAGAGAATTATAAAGATTAGAAATGAAATAGAGAATAGAATTTCAGAGAAATGAAATTGATTGAGAAATTTACTTAGTTTCACTGTTTGGTTGCGCCAGAGAGTTGAAATAAAAAATAATCATGAAAATCAATTTTGTTATTTTTAAAAAACATCTAAATAAAAATGGATTGTAATATCACCTAAAAAAATATCAAAACTTTATAAGCACGAGATGTTGTATGTAATTTGTTTAAAATAGGTTTTTCCTAAAAACTCACTTTTAAATAAAGTTGTATGAAAGTGATTACAAAGAAAAAAATAAAAAATATTTAAAATTTAAACATTTTTTCAAAAAAAAAACTCATTTCTTCCATTTCTCTATTAAAACAATGGAAATGAAGGTTACCAATTAACACTACACAACTCTCTTTATTTCTTCACCAATTTCTCTCTATTTCTCCGCTTTTTTATTTCTCTCTACCAAACAAGAGAAATCAATCAAATTCAATTTCTCTAGTTTAATTTATCTCTACCAAACATGCCCATAGTATCATTGCATATGTAAGTTTTACATCTACATACATGTGATTCTTATTTTAATTAATATATATAAATTAGTGACCAAAATTACGTCACTAAGATCAATGACTAAATTTTTTGTCACTACTTGTAATGTAATTTAATGACTATGTAGTGATCATTTATAGGTTTCGTCACTGATTAGTGACGAAAATAGAAAGTCGTCACTTAGATTTTTGTCACTAGGGCTTCTTTTTCTTTTTCTTGTATTGAGCAAGGTGGAAGCACTTTTGAAATACAAAGGAACCAATAAATAGATGGGAATTACAAAAGGTTCCTTTACACTAATTTGAGATAATGTGATATACAAAATTGAACAAGATGGCTAAATGTAACGTGAATGCATTATTCCATTACAAGCTTTCTTACGATCTAACGCATTTCATCCCATAAGCACTACCAAACAAGTTAATTTATCTCCTTTATATTTTTCTTCCTTTGTTGACATAATAAACATTTTGAGATTCATATGTACTTTGACTTGTATTAGGTGCCGCGTGGTAGTGGCAGCACAGGAGCACAGGTGGATAACGTGAATTTCTTGGCAGAGGTCCTCCTCCCGGTTCAGGTCGTTGCTTTAACTGCGTACTTGATGGCCACAGGTCCCGAGTGTGCAAAACTGGTGACGAGAGGAACAACCCCAATAAAGAGTCAGTTTCATGTAATGTGTTTGGTTTAACTTTGAAAAAAAGTTTGTGTTATTGTCTTTTTTGTATAAAGTATTGTTCAAAGTAGGCGTGCTCGAAGTTACTCGAGGACCCCATCTCCCGCTCGTCGTGCTAGAAGTCGCGGTCGTAGTTTTAGCAGGAGCGATAGCTACACGTTAATTTTACATTCTTATCCCTCAACTATAACTTCTTAAAATTATGTTCACATCTTGTTATACGTTTTATATGAATATCACTACTTGTTTTATACGTCTTATGTGATTTCCACTGCAATTATTGTCCTAAAATTCGTTCTCTTTGCAGCTTGCTCTCTTCCCATACCAGGATATTATCAATATGTTACGCACAACTCGATGAATGAAAGAAACAATCAAACAATTAAAGATTACAACAATTGGCATGATTTCTAACAAGTAACAACGATCTGAACATTTTTGTGAGACATCATATAAAACTAATGGATATTGCCATAATGTTACTCAACAAACTTCAGCAATCGAAACGCTCTATAATAATGGCTCATTAACGCTTTCCCAACTATCTTTTCAACCACCCTCATCCTTTTAATGCCCTCTCATCCACCACAGACATATTCATTTAAAGAAAAAACATGTTATTCATTATCCCTTCACAGTGATGATCGCCGTTGCCTCGTTGGAATTTACATTGGCAAGTGGTGTCCGTGGTCCAAAGTTTTAGTTTTAAGCTCTAGTAAAGATCATATCACACATTCACACATGCTCAAAACGATTTTTTGATGTCATTTATTGAAATTGGTGTTTTTGAAAATAAAGTAAAATCGGCATACTCATTTATTGCAATAATTTATTTAGGGCTTATTAAGTATAACTTTCTTATGATGATTTAAATTGTATATTACATGATGATTTACGAGTAACGTTAAAATAGTTGGTTGTTTTATAAAAATGTTTGGTAAAAAAAGTGTATATGCAAATTAAAGTATCGGCAAAATAAGTGTTTGTTTTATACAATTGGTAAAGTAGATGTAGCCATGTAAATATCGCCCTGGAATAATTGTTTATGTAAAGCTAGTGTTAAATTAAGTGTTTGTTTTATAATAATGTTTGTTAATGTAAATGTAGCTCAAATTATATAATGTTTATAAAAAAAAAAATAAAAAAAATTATATATGTAACATTATGTAAAAGTTGTATTCAGATAGTTGCTTGTTATAAAAATGTTTGGTATCATACTTGTAGACATTGGCTTATCAATTGAAGGGGCAAAACTGGTCGCTTTTGTAACTACACTTAAAGAAGCAGCACAAATGTTTAAGTTGAGTGGAGAGGATGAGTGTGCTACCTAGTCCATGTTATAGGGAAGTGGAGGAGTACGAGAGAAGATTCAAAGATAATAAGCCGGTTAAAAAGGGAGCAAATCTGAAAGAACTACGGGTGAATCCTTGTTCTTTACAAGTATAAATGTGTCCTGCCCCTCCTTCTAAATACTTCATAATTCAACGTAAAATTTTTTCGAGATGCACAAAAGGATGGAGATTTATTCGATTCTCGGGTCAAATTGATCAGGAGTTTCTTAAGGACATCCCAAGTGATACTAAAGGAAACAAGAAACCGAAACCAAACGAGTTAAGGTATGCAAAAAATAATAATAATGGCTGGCATATTGGTATGTATGAAACTGTGGTTTATCTTCTTCCTCCGACATCTGAATCACTGTTCGGGGTACGCTATACATGCCTAATACGCTAGTCTTATCCACAGAATTTAGATAAGTCATGTTACTTGAAATCTAAAGAAAGCTATGGATACATGATAAGTAATATTTCACAAAGTTTAAGAGTTACCTTCAAAAGTAAAACCAACATTCTTTTTGGTGTTCAACATATGAAACTAAAATCTAATAATAATGCTTATTCACCAACCCATCTACCTTATTAACTTCTTCCCATCTACCTTATTAACTCCTTCCCATCATACCTTATACACCCACCCATTTAATACACTTTTATCCACCATTTCACACAAACATACTCTTTGAAACCAACCAAAAACATTTTCTTCATTCTCAGATATAGTGATGACCATGGTGGGCATTGAGATAGGCAGATGGTGGTCGTGGTCCACTGTTTCAGTCTTAAAATCTAACGAAGATCATATCACCCATGCTCACATCCATCTTTCATTTCGGCTTTTACTTTTCGACACAAGCAAGCAACTCTTTTCAGTCATTTATTGAAATAGGTGTTTTTGGAAGTAACGTAATTAGGTAAGGTCACCTTATTCTCTATATTATTGTTTTAAAAAGGAGCTTTAATTACATTTTGGTTATGTTTGGCGAAAGTCGCACTAGTTTTAATCGTGTAACTTGTATATATGTATATGATGTTATTATCTAAAAGTAGCGGTAAAATAGTTGTTTGTTTTATGAAAGGAACAAGTTGGCTTCTTTTCACGTTTTAATCTATCAACTGAGTTTGAAAATTAGTGGCGTAGCATCTCAATTATACGTTTCTTTAAATTGAGCACACCATAATTAGTTCGGAAGTTTTGTGTTAACTGCATGACAAAACCTACATTTTCATTTTTCACATCTTTAGTTTGTTGGTCAAGATAAGAGATTTGATGTCTTCAAATCTCAAGTCAACACCCTTCGCTTTAGTTTGTGCTGTATCACCGGGAAATTATTTATGCTTACAAGTTTCTTTTCTCTAATTGGCAATAGGAACGACAAGAGCGTTCTTTTTTACAAGTTCACAAGTTTGTCTTTTGAATTATCATCACGTACCAAGATTACATGTTACGCACCAAAGCCACCCCCGTCTTCTTAATTTGTCACCCCTGTCTTTTTCCCATCTCATCCGTGGAAAAGAAGGCAGCTTTGTTCTTCGAGTCAAGCTAAATGAATCAGTGGCACAAGCTATGCGAGCAGCAAGCAGTCCTAAAGAATGCAAAGTTCCGTGTTTAAAGGTACTTTTGATTTTTTATTTATATATGCAACTCATTTATATGTTCTTGTTGAGTAAACTTTATCTATTCACCGGTGCCTTAGGAGTAATCACAATAAAAACATAAACATAAATCTATTTGCAGCCTCAATAGCAGCCTATTGTAGTTTTAATGAACTACAAACATATGTTTAGAGATAAGAGTATTTCGTTTAAGCATAGCTGCTTCTGGTTATGTAGTATATGGAGTTGTTTAATGTAATTGCACCTGAAGCATCAAATATAGTGTCTAAATTGTTGATACCGGCTAATTTATTCAATACAAGGTGCCACTTACACTTCTAAAGTGGTTTAATTTATTATTTTTGAAAATTATCTTCTGGATTTTGTTCTTTGTAAGCAAGGAGCTGTGTACGACAAGATGTTAGAGGCTAATCCGCTTGCAGATGTTCTGCGTGACTTTAGAGAAAAAAGACCAAGAGGTGATAAGCATTGGAACAACTTTAAGAAATTGGTGGCATGAGTGTTGAAGAGATATATAACACAGATGCGAATCGAGATGGGCAAGGTCGACACATGGAATAGCACATAAAGTGAAAAAGGATATGGATGAAGTGTTTAATATCTTTTTTTATGAGCTTCTACGAATCTGATTGCTATTATTGACAGATTGCGTGTACAGTCCTCATTTGATCAGAAAAACCAATCGACTTCGAGCTATTAAGCAATCTGAGCGCAAGCTCATTTGTATACATACATATATGATATATGTGCAAATATATGTGTACGTTAGCATTACATTATATATCAATGATGTTTGCTTAACTGTGTTTTACATATTTGGTTCGGGCCGGAGTTCGGTTAGGTTTGGTTCCTTTTGAACTTTTATATACCCGGTCGAGTAGGAGTAGCCACGTAACTTGCGAAGTACAATGCATAAAATAACTTGATAGCTCGTTGTTTTCCTTTTCATAGTTATCGAACTTTAGGTTTCTTGCTAATGGACTGACTTAGTTTTATTACCTTTCGAACGAGATGACGTAACTACGAGAAAATCGGAAATGGAGATACACATAACTTTCATGTTTCTAAAATATGAGGCATAGAGAAATTTTCCTTTGGTCAACCCGTTAGTGGCCCTCTAACCTAAAGGTTGTGGGTTCAAGTCTTGGTGGAGACATGTGAGATATAATTTATGAGATAGTTAGTGTGGGTTGTAAAAATGTGCCGTTCTAAAAAAAAAAAAAAAAAAAAAAAAAAGAAAAAAAAAAGAAAAAAAAAAGAAAACCGTTACACGTTACGTAAGCCATGCACTCATTCTAATCTTGAAGCTTATACTTTTAATTTTGGAGCTTATACTTTTATTTGTAAATGAAAATGGTTGCAAGCTAATATTGAACTTGAGCATTGGATCCTAAAATCTCAATTGTTCATTAACTCCTTCCTCAACCACCTTCTTCAGCTACGCTTTTAATACCCTCTTAGTCTCTCATCTACCATTTCAAACAAACAAAAGAAAACATTTACTTCATTCTCCCATCTCAGTAGATGACCGTGGTTGGCAACGAGATCGGCAGGTGGTGTTCATGGTTCGAAGTTTTAGTACTAATCTCTAGCAAAGATCATATCACACATGCTCAAAACCATCTTTTATTTCGGCTTTTACTTTTCGACACAATCAAGCAACTCTTTTTGTCATATATTGAAATAGGTGTTCTTGGAAGTAAGGTTAGATCGTCTTATTCTTTTAACTAATGTTACAAGAACACCTATATCAATAATGAATTATTTAGAGCTTAGTAAGTACAGTATAATATTGTTATGTTATGTTTGGGCACGGGTTGTAATTATATTCTGTAAATTGTATATAACATGATGATCTACAAGTAGCGCTAAAATTGTTGTTCGTTTTATAAAAGTGCTTGGTAGCACGTGTGTAGATGCAAAAGTAGCGTTAAATTAAGTGTTGTTTATAGTTATGTTCTTAAGGTAGATGTAGCGGTGTAAAATTAGTGTTGGAATAAGTGTATGTTTAATAAGTGTTTGGTAAGATAGGTGTAGATGTAAAAGTAGCGATAGAAGAAGTGTCGGTTTTATAATAGTGATTCGGTATTGTAAGTGTAAGTATAATAGTATGTAACATGATGTAGAAGTAGCGGTTAAATAGGTGTTTGTTTTATGAAAGTGTTTGGAAACGTAGGAGAGGATATAAAAGTAGCGTCAGAATAAGTGTTTGGTTACGTATATGAAGATGTAAAAGTAACGATAGTACAAGTGTTTGTTTTATAATAGTGTTTCGTAACGTAGGTAAGGGTGCAAAAGTAGCGTCAAATGCTAAAACATATGTAGGTATATCAATATGGTCAGTTATCCCTTATGTTTGTGACATCTTATTTCACATTTGTAGATTGGCAGAAGAAAGGACCAAAAAAGAAAATAGAACCCAAAAAGAAGGTTCCAATGGTCATGAAATTCGAGAAAGACGAGAAGTTTCGTATGATCAATTATGTGCGAATGATTACTCTGTCGACTTAAATTCTGATATTAAGATAGTCTTCACATAGATCATTTCCCGGTGATACGCACAAACCATTGGAAAGGGGGTTGACTTTAGATTTGAAGACATCAAATCTCATTTCCATACATGTGAAAAATGAAAATAAATGGATACATGAAGGATGCCAATCTAATCGAAGAATCTGTTAACTCCACTCAGAAAATCCATGAGTCGAGACACAATGTTTGTGTTCAAAAATACATTGGAATGGATAACTCGTGTTTATTCTGACGCATACATAGCCTATGTTTGGTTCGTGTTATCGCAACGTATAATTGCAACAAAAATTGATGCAATTATACGTTGCGATAACCCGTACAAGACATAGGTTATGCATACTTGATAACAAACAAGAGTTATCCATTTCAATGTATGAATAACGGAAAAGGAGCCCGCTTGTTCTTACTCAAGCTCAATAAAACAGTGGCACAAGTTATGCGAGCAACAAGCAGTCCTGTAGAATGGAAAGATAGAGTTTAAAGGTACTTATGATTTTTTATTTATTTATTCGGGACATTTTTATGTTCTTCTTGAGTAAACATTATTTATTCACTGGTGCCTTAGGACTTCAGGAGTAATCAGAGTAGAAACATAAACATAAACCTATTTGCAGCCTCAATAGCAGCCTATTGTAGCTTTAATGAACTATAAGCATATGTTTAGAGATAAGATTATTTCGTTTAAGCATAGCTACATGTATTTCGCAGAAGCTAACTTATTCCTGAAATCATTGTTCGTCAATAGGGCAAAAACCTGTTGATACCAAAAACCTCTTTGAAGTACTTAATATTATTGACAGTCAACCATTGATAATTGCTTGGTCTGAAATGAAAGGCACAAACGCTCCTTATAATTAGTTCCATATGCTCATCTTTGCATGCAAGTTGTTTTTGTGCCAATACTACTTATCTCACACTTGAGCTATAAAGTAGCCTTTCCTCTTTCAGTTTCGACAAACTCTCCTAAACAGTTATAAAAAGTTATGTTATGCCAGTTACCGTCATGGAGTCACTGTCAAAAGCTCGTATAACAAATAGGTTTGATGTCATAGATTAAAATGGATTTGTACATAACACTCATTTGACATTCTTTTTACGATTTTCAGGTTTTTCATGAGGAAGACTTTGTGATGGCACCAATGTGTTTTGAAAAAGGGGAGGACAAGACATGGGAGAATAAGGCTGACATTTGGACTTGAAAAACTGCTTATTAATTGAACGGGGCAAATCCCATCGCCTTTGTAGCTACTTGAAGAAGCAGCACATTGGTTTAAGTACGGAAGAGTCAAATATAACAAGCTAAGCTGGTTAAAAATGGAGCAAATCGAGAAACTGCTGGTAAATCCTTGTTCTTTTGAAATAGAAATGTGTCCCGCCCCTCCTAAATACTTTATAATTCAACGTGATGTTTTTTTTTCCTGATGCACAAAAGGATACAGACATCTTCTATTCTCGTGTCAAATTGATCTGGAAGTTTCTCAAGGACATCCCGAGTGATACTAAAGGAAACAAGAAACTGAAACCATATGAGTTAAGGAATGCAAACAAATAATGGTATGTATAGCGTTAATTGTGGTGCAGGTTTAATTTATCAAGGAGTGTAAACTAATTCTTTCTTTCTTCTCAGGGACAAGTGGAATGCTTGATGTACTTGATAGCTGCGTGTGATTATGTAGCATATTTAAATGAATACCTGGAATAATACTTGAAGTTGTTCAAAGTAATTGCACTCGCAACATCAAATATAGTGTCTGAAGTACTCTTGATACTCGTTAAATTATTCAATACAAGGTGAGACTTACACTTTCAAAGTGGTTTAATTTATTGTTGTTGAATATTATCTTATGGATTTTGTTTTCAGTAAGCAAGGGCCTGTTTACGACAAGATATGATGTTAGTCAGTTAGTGGATAATCCGCTTAAGGATGTTCTACGCGAGATTAGAGAAAAAAAGGCCAAGGGTTGATAAGCATTGGAACGACTAATAGATTGGTAGCATAACGAGTGTTGATGAGATGTATACAGAGTAGTACAGATGTAAATCGAGATGGGTGAGGGCAACAATTAATAATTAACACACCTCAACGAAATTAACAGATCATAATTAGCTAATCGATTTGGGTGAAATAAAAAGAATGATATTATACCACTCATTTGACCTCATAATATAAAAATCTTTCTAGTATACATGAAGCAACATTTAAACATCATATTACTCATTTGTAAACGCAATATGCTTCCATCTAAAACAGAGTATATAAACAACTACCAAAAGTCTCTCATTCCCGCCGTCGAGTACTTAAACAACTATAGCATGCCAGAAACAAAACAAAAAAACTAGTGTTTCCTGCGGCGTTTGTTGCTCTTGTTATCACTGGAACTTGACGAATCAGATCCTGAACTAGATGAATCTGAAGCAGGTTTTTGTTGCATGATAATTCTAGGCATGTTCTTCAAATATTCTCTTAAGTTCTCTGTAATCCCACCGAGCCCAATAGACGTGAAAAAGTTGATTGAGAATCGTGTGTTCTTTGGGTTGTCTCGTGGGAAAATAGCCTCGAAATCTGCCTGCATTGTTGGATCACTGAGACGCTCGTTCAAGAGACAAATGCCAAGGTGTTCAGACAACTCCTGGAAAAGAATCTTGATGAAAATTCGGGAAGATGAAGTCGTGTCCTCCTCAGTCAACCGAATATAAGCCAAAACATGCCAAGGCAAGGCATCAGTCCCAAGTAGATGTGCAAAAAACATAGCCACATTCCTCAGCTTATTTGTTTCGAGTCTATGGATCATAGAATACCGCTCAACAAAACACTTTTCAAAGTTTTCTTGGTGTACTTTGTTGATCATGCAGAAACGTTGGCCCAAAAGACCATAGTAACGACGATAAGTTTTTTCCTGGCTACAACACTCCAGAAGCATAATGCACAATTCAATCTCTTGTCCTGGTTGGAGTTTAATTTTCAGTAGTTTGTGACCGGCCTCTTCAAAATCAACAGTAGACATAATCGTCAAGTATATTGTTCTCCGAAGATTCACAAGATTTGTTTCTGTTTCATCTGTGATCCTCATTTGCTCTGCATTCTCTTCTTCTGAAGATCCATTCTCGTCGTCATCACCATCATCAGATTCCTCACCAATCTCCTCTTCTTCTGCTTCGGATTCATCACCGAGCAAGCTTTTCTTCAACTCTTCGTAGCGGTTTTCGTTTTCCATAAAATCAGGATCCAACTTGAAAATATCTAATGTAATCTCAGGATCAATCTTATCAAGAAGAGACACTTGATGAGTTATTAGAGATTCAGACTCAACAAGGTCCAGCTCTGGACGAACAGCTGGATGGCCCCGGAAGTTGGCCTTTCTTAATGCAAATAGACCTTCAAGAACAAACTGCACCCTTTTGTCTATCTCTCCCTCGTGAAGAATTCCGCGAAAACGCTCAAAGATAGCAAGCAAACCTTTGGGAGATACATCCAGAAGTATCGACCCACATTCTTTAACGAAACCAACAGCAACCTCCACACTATCATCTGTCGGGTGTTCTAGTAGAGTTGTGAGTAGTTCAAGAGCAATAAGCTCATCAACTACCTGTTGGTTTACCAAATGGGCAATAAACTTAACAGCGGCAAGCAATTGATGCTTGTCGTTTCGCATATACGCCCTTTGAAACTGCAAAACAACCCTTCTCAGTAGCAGGTTTCCAACTTGAGGAAATCTGCTGTTCACAACAGCAACTAGTGCCGCGAAGACGTCTGTAAAACCAGGAGACGCCATCTGAGACTTGATACAGGATCGACAAAACAGTCCTCTGCCCCTGATCAGATTCTCGTCAAATAGCTCCGGTATAATATTTTTAATATTTGTGGCATTCAGTTTGTTGACTAAACCGTTGATGCTCTTCTTTAGAGCGTCCCACGTCAATCTTTGATATTCCAGACTGGTTTTATCGTGAACTTGACTCATCATACGAGCTAACTTAAAAGGTGGAATATACACCCCTCCAGTCTTCCCTAAGTTGCTCATGCCTTCTTGCATTTGTGCGAGCTTTTCGAACCGTGGACCTTTATCGACGTTGCTCCTCCTATCTATCTTACGGGATTTCGGTTATTCGAGGTTGGAAGGAAATTAAGTAGGACCTGTGTTTTTTAACTAGGTTAATATTATTGGACTTTTTTTTAGATATATAGTATTGTTTGATCCGTTTGCAAAGAGGCGGTTTTGGTAATTTAGTATTGTGATGATTTATGGAATTTTTTTTATGTAGGAAAAGGTTAATTGTAAATAGTAAATTATATCTGTCAATTTTTTGTTATTGCACGTAGATTTATTTATTTTTTTTTATTTTTTTTTTGTCATTGTATATACTTTTAATAACGTATGATTGTATGTGTTTTTCTTACCATTATATCTTTACTTTGTCTAATTTTCGAAAAGTAAAATAGTCATTTCCCATGACAAAGTTGTTCTAAAATACATATAGTCGCGTTTTTTTAAAAGTACACTACATATAATGACAAAAAAATAGTTTATACAGTATATACAATGGTAAAAGATGACAAATATAGTACATTTATTTGCATTTATCCCTTTTAAGAAATATGTCTTATTTATACTATTTGTTGATACAAAAGTTGGATGTATCGCGCTTAGCCCGAATTAGGCTGAATTCGGGTGTTTGAGGACTTCGGCTCTTGCACTAAGTGAACTTGTATGAAGACCCTGCACACTAAAAAACAGACACTGTTAGACTCACCGTGAGAATGTATCCCACGATTAGACTCCGGCGTGAGAGTAAATAATCGGTTTTATTGAGTAATCGGTGAGGGTTTAGAGATTATGTGAATCGTACATTTGTGGAACCTCGGGGGTTCCTTTTATACCCGGTGAAATCCTAATTGGGCTTCCATATTCTTGCGACCTAAGAAAGAGATAATTACCATATACAACAAGATCCTTATCACGTAAATAAGTAGAGTGTATATCCTCTTAACATAGGTGAATCATAATCCTAATTAGACTATGATTCTGTCTGGTGCTGTCCGCGTGCGGCCAGAGTGCGGTTGATAGGAAACCGCGTGCGACAACGGCTTGTTGGGCCTCGTGGGCTTCAGCGCTGTCTATCACAATCATTTAGCGATGGATTTGATACATGTAGTACCCGTGGGTCGGGTTTACAACCCGACTAGGGACTATACGTCATCATGTCCTCCTAGTTTAGTAGTCGCAGGGCGTGTCGCGACTACCAGACTAAAAAAGAAACACAGTCGCACTTGAAACTGAGTTGGTAGAAAAAAGATAAGTGTAGCAAAGAAGTTTCAAATATTCCCGCCAAAACCTGGACAAACATCCCCCTTTTTACCTACTACCTTGAAAACCGTAAAAAGTGCTTGATACGCCAGCAAATCGATTCGTCTTCCACCGTCAGATTGTGCTAGTGGACCACACGTGACAATCATCCCCACAAATGAACAATTAACCCTAGGTGTATATATACCTCCATCTCCTTTTCACTGTGTTTACGCTGGTAAAAACTAATCAGTCGCCATAACGAACCTTGATCTTCAATGCGAATCAACTAGCAATAAAGGTAATCTTACTGCGACCTCGTTGTCAATTTTGATTTCAACATGGGAAACATTACACATGATCACTTTCCTTATTACTGAGCATGAACTACTTAATTTCACATCCGAGTATTATATTTCCATGAATCTACCCCAGAGTATATGCACCCCGAGCTCACATAGGAAATTTCCCAGCCGGAAAATAGGAGTATATACCAAGTTCTTCGAATTTTCTAACAACCGCATTCCATTATCCCGCTTTCTTGCAATATTTTGGCATATCACCATATACATCTATCCTAGCTGCACCACATCGGTGCAACAAAGATATCCAATTTTGAAATAAACTGTCGCGTCCTAGGAATAGACCCCACTGTAAACCTATTATGTGCTTTCTATACACCTTCATGCACCAACGGATGGGTATTCTTCTCCATACGCATTGGTCACTTACAATGCTACGATGAAAAGTTAGATTCCCTGAAAAACTAGAATACCAAGTTTTTATGGATTGATAGCATCATATTCCTCTATGATTTTGATTTCGTAACCCAAGAGACTCTCAGGGGAGATGTAAAGCCTGACCTTGGTTCATATAGCGAGGACGATGCTGGGGGTGATAAATGCCAATCACATCCTTATCCAAGCATTCCCTGATGCACTTTTATACAACATCGGGTTGAGTCATGTGCCAATAGTGGGCGGGGAGAGATCTCGCAATTTTATGACCACGACGACTAGGGTTAGTGATCATCTCACCGCTTCTGTTTTTCCTTGTAAGTACTTCAACCCTTTATCTTTAACTGAATTGCTTGTGTTTTCTTTTTATGCGGAAATGGATATTCTTCAAATTGTCAGGAGCCGTCAGCCAAAAAACATCACCGTACAACCACGACCACTGAAAGAGGGCGAAGATCCCGTGAGTATAGCTACAGCTGGGCGCATACTAGAAATAGAAGTGCATGGATCGTCCTCATCACAAGCACCAAGAAGTTTCCAATCCTGTCCCCACATAAAATGTAGTAGCATGTCAGCAGTCACAACCCTAGGAGCAAGAAATCAGTATTAAACTCGACTCCCTGAACATAACCGAGGGCGCCAAGGTCGTCATGAAGGAGTATGATACTAAAGAAGAGGCAATGTCTGGGTTAACTTGTAACATCCGAGACTAGCGGCTAAGGTTAGAATTTGACTTAGAATTTTAATAACATGATATTTTATGTGAATATGTGCTTTATGTGTTTTTATGTGTGATATTGTGAATGTGAATGAACGAAATGAGGTACATGATTTGTAAATCTGGTACGGACTGGAAATAAAATGTGGTGAATTGAATTCAGGAATGAACTGCGTGAAAAATTAAATGTCATTTTTATAATTTTACGTATTTTATGTGTATGTAATATATATAATTTTGTAGGATTATAATCGTTTATATGTAGCTTATAAGTTTTAAGTTTATAACAACTTAATAGATATAACCTAAGGATTTTATCGGAATGAATTTAGTTGAAAATGAAACTTGTGTAGTTTTACTGTATTAATTTAATTAATTAGTTAGAGGATTTCGATTTAAATAATTAATTAGGAGATTAAAAAAATATAATTAAGGAAATATTTAATAAAAACGAAATTTATAAATAAAGAAAAAATATATATATTATTTTTGGTAATTACTTTTGTTATAATTGGTTGGAAAAAATGGGTAAAAGCCCATTAGGATTTGTGTTGTATTAGGAAAGGGAAATTTTGCAAGTATAAATACAATACTACTAACAAGAAAAATCAGATTTTTTACAAAGGAAAAAAAGAACCGATCGTGGTGTTTGGGGAAAAAAATTAGGGTTTTGCAAAAGCTTGGTTTTGATCAATTAAAGGTAAATTCTTGTTTTTATTCATTTAATCATGATATAATGATATAACTAATCATATGATGGATTAGAGTTTTTAATTTTCTGGAATTAAAATAAATCAGGGCTTGAATTAGGTAAGGGTTTAAAATCAGATTAGGGTTAATTCAGCCAGACTGCCACTAATCAGTCAGAATCCGTCGCTAAATTGTCAGAAACCGTCGCTAATGTCTTGGCAGATTATGGATAAAATCGTTTTGGACATAACTTATTAGTTTTTAAAGCATTTTGAGTGATTCAATAGCCTAAAATTATTTAATCGGAGCGGACTTTTCAAATATTCAGAATGTATAGTCAATGGAGGTCAGTAGCTTGGTCGAATTATTTGTACAAGTGTCAAGTTCAAGGTTAATTTTCGGACAATATAGTTTAAACTCGTGTTTTGGGTATTTTGGGATAATGGACACTTAGAGGGTCAACATGGTGCTGACTTGGGATAGAAATTGAGATGTATCCATCATAGGGATTGTTACGTTGATGAAGGATTTGAGTTCTAGAGTCAATGTTGACGAGTGTTATTTTGAGGTGAGTTTCATAGTCCCTTGTTTAGTTAGATGTTTTACTTTAGAAGGGATGAAAATGACGCCTGTAGTAATATGTGTTGTGGAATTATGTTTTAAAATGTATCAACATCAATGTGCTATTATGTGACTTGCTTGATATGTGATATTATTATCAGAGCGGATGGGTACGCCTACCTAGTGTTATGAATTGTAATGGTACCATAGGAGCGGATAGGTACGCCTACCCAGTGTGATGTGAGTTATGGAGCGGAGAGACACGTTCCGTCTCAGTGTTATGATTATATGCTTGCTTGTTTACATGTAGTAATTGTTGTCAATAATGATAAATTATTTGATTTGATGATGAGCGCAACACAAGGAATTATTTTGTGTCTTAAACCTATGACTCTCACCAACTTTATGTTGACGTATTTTAGCATCATTTTCAGGTACATCATGTTCTAAAAGTTGATGCTAGGTGAATATAGTACGAAACCTTAGAGCTTTTGAAGTTGATTTCGACTATATTTTACATGAATGTTCATGTTTTGATTTTATGACTGTTTAGGATTTGGGTTTGTCAGACATTTGTAAGTGGTGACCCCTTTACCACTCGTACTTTGTCATTTGAAGTTTTATTCATGAGACTTTGGAGGTTATTGTTTTGCATCACTGTTAGTATTTCTTTATAGAGATGTCTTATTTCTTGTTATTACTCTTTAATGTCACACCTCGCGTTTCCGCCTTCATGGGGTGTTACAAATTGGTATCAGAGCCAAGTTATAGAGAATTGGGTGGTTTAACCTAGACTATAACCTAGGAGTCCTGGAAGTAGTTGTGCTTTTAAGGTTTAAATCTAATAGTGGCAATATTAGGATGCGAGTATATCATTTTACCATGTTTTGTTTTAGGATCCTTTGCGATTGATGTTATTTTGAATATGGTTGATTTTTATTTATGATGACTTGTTTCAGATTAATTGCTTATCTATCTTGTGCACATTTTTCGATATTATATGTTTGTTTCGAATTTTTAGACTAGTATGGATTGCACCATTGTCGTCCATACTTAGTCATGTGTTTCTTTCTTTTCGAATTTTTGACTAGTATGGATTAAACCATAGTCGTCCATACTTAGTCATATGTTTCTTTCTTTTTCGAATTTTAGACTAGTATGGATTGAACCATATTCGTCCATACTTAGTCATATGTTTCTTTCTTTTCGAATTTTGGACTAGTATGGATTGAACCATAATCGTCCACACTAGTCATTGTTGGATTTTGTTTTATGACACCTCGTGTTTTTGGAAGTTATTACACTATTAGTTTCACTATTAGAACACTATGTGCTTGCTGATATTCATTATGTTTCGGTTATATTATGTGTATTGTATGCTGTCATGAAAAGGGTATTTGTGGAAGTAAGTACACACATTAGATGATGCAGTTATAATTATGGTGGCCAATATAATTATAAATGCACCACATGTACGTACTTGTGACCTTAATGCAACTTTCAATGCCTATTTGTCAGGGTATATGTACATGTTTTCTTTGATATTCTTGTTATGTTTTGTCGTGCATTGTAGTGTGATTCCCTCTCCTTACTGTATACCTATGTCATATTTTGTTTCCCGTAGTGTAAGGAGTATAGGTATATGATACCCTTGAACTCTCTGATCTAATTAGTGTTGCTTATAGATTCAGAATGGTGAACACTAGGAATGGTGGTGGTGGAGGTGAACATCCATATATTAATGAGTTGATAGCGGCGTAACTGACAAACATTATCCCACAGATTGTTAACCAATTGACCGCAAACATGAATAATGTTAATGAGGGTAACGGGGGTAATGGAGGTAATGGGGAAATAATGGATGCTCATACAAGACATTTCAGGCATGTGGGCCTAAGGAGTACGATGGTAAGGGAGGTGAAATCGCCCTCACTAGATGGATTGAAAAGATGAAAACTGTCTTCGATAACAGTCATTGTTTGCCAAACCAGACAGTAATGTATGCTTCCAGCTCTTTGGTAAATAAGGCATAGTCTTGGTGGAAGGGAGAGATTCAGACTAGGGGTCGTGAAGCGGCGAATGCAATGTCTTGGGAGGATTTTATAGCACTGATGAAGGAAGAGTTTTGTCCTGAGCATGAAATGGAAAAGTTAGAAGTTGAACTATGAGATCATAAGATGGTAGGAGTTGATATTGCTGCTTATAACGATAGATTCCATGAGTTAGCAAGAATGGTTCCTCACATGGTCACACCTGAGTCGAATAGGGTTAAAAGGTACATTTCAGGGTTATCTCCAGTGATAAGGGGTGTAATTAAGGCATTTCAACCAACAATAGTGTCTAGTGCCATCATAAGAGCAGGAATCCTTACAGAGGAAGCAATCAGGAATATGACCTTGACTAAGGGCAATGACAACAAAAGGAAAGCTGAGGGTGAAAGTACTAAGCCTGGTGGATCTTGGAGGGATAACAAAAGGCCAAGGGGGAGGATCAGGATTTGTGGCAGCAGACCCACCTAGGAAAGAATATGTGAACTACCCAAGGTGTACTAGATGCAATGTCTTACCATGCTGTAGGAGGGGAATGTAAGCTATGCTTAAATTGTCAAATGCCGGGACATTTTGCCAAGGATTGTCAAGCACCCAAATATGTCGCCCCGATAAATGTTGTTCAAGGAACCCGTAGTCCAAGGGTTTTCTTTGAATGTGGAGGTACAAATCATCTCAGATCAACATGTCCTAAGTTGAACCGTGCAGCTGGTCAGTCAGGAAATCAACTCGTAATAGAAGGGAACAAGAGTAACCAGGAGAATAGGAATAATCAAGGAAATAGGAACCAGGCAAATGGAAGAGCCTACAACGTGAATATGAACGTAGGTGAAGCTACTTAGGATCCGAAAGTTGTCACATGTACTTTTTCTATTAACGACCATTTTGCTTCTGTGTTATTTGATTCTAGTGTAGATTTTAGTTTTATTTCTGCTGAGTTTGTCGACTTTCTAAATATGTGTCCTGTTATTATTACGCTTGGTTATGATATAGAAATAGCTGATGGGAAACTGGTAGATGTGGATAGGATTTTTCCTAATTGCAAACTAGAATTAGTAAATTCTGTGTTCTTTATTGATTTAATTCCACTAGGTCGGGGTAGTTTTGACGTAATAATGGGTATGGATTGGTTGTCACGAAACAAAGATACAATTATATGCCATGAAAAGATAGTTGAAATACCGGTAGAAGGAGGTGAGACACTTAGGATTTAGGAAGAACGTGTCCTAGGGATGAGTAAGACCTTAATGAATGCAAATGTAGAGGAACTGAAAGTAAGTAACATATCTATAGTGAAGGAGTTTGATGATGTATTTCCCGAAGACTTGACAATTTACCACCCAGTAGGCAAGTGGAATTTCGAATAGACTTAGTAGAAGGGGCGACACCAGTAGCAAGATCCCCGTATCGTTTAGCACCCTCTAAAATGCAAGAATATCTAGATTTGATGAATCAAGTTTGTAAGTCATATCTAAATATGTTTGTGATTGTTTTCATTGATGACATTACTCTAAGTCAAAAAAAGAACATCAAGATCATTTGAGGTTAGTCTTAGAATTGTTAAGGAAGGAAAAGTTGTATGTTAAGTTTACTAAGTGTGAATTTTGGTTGCAAGAGGTGCACTCTCTAGGTCATGTGATTAATCAGGATGGTATTCATGTAGATCTAGAAAAAATAGAGACTGTTAAGAATTGGACGACTCCTACTTCACCCATAGAGGTTCAGTCATTTTTAGGATTGGCAGGTTATTATCGGCGATTTATAGCTAATTTCTATAACATTGTGAAACCCCTTACATTGTTAACCCAGAAAAATAAGAAGTATGAATGTGGTGTAGAACAAAATGAAGCTTTTCAGTTATTGAAAGATAAGTTATGTGATGCGCCTATATTGTCTCTTCCGGATGGAGTGGAAGATTTTGTGGTTTATTGTGATGCTTCAAATCAAGGTTTAGGTTGTGTGTTAATGCAAAGAGATAAAGTAATTGCTTATGCCTCTAGGCAGCTTAAGGTACATGAGAAGAATTACACCACCCATGATTTAGAACTAAGAGCCGTCGTGTTTGCCTTGAAAATACGGAGGCATTACTTGTAAGGTACTAAGAGTGTTATATATACTGACCATAAGAGCTTGCAGCACATATTTGATCAGAAGGATTTAAACATGCGTCAAAGAAGATGGATAGAGTTGTTTAGTGATTATGAGTGTGAAATTAAGTATCACCAGGGTAAAGCCAATGTAGTGGAAGATGCATTAAGTAGAAAAGAAAGGATAAAACCTAAGAAGGTTCGGGCTATGTCTATGACCTTGCAAACATGAGTAAAAGGTATGATTTTGTCAGCTCAAGTAGAGGCATTAAAATCAGAGAACTTAGGCGAGGAGAAGTTACACAATTTGGTTCAACAAATGGAAAATAAAGAGGATGGCGGTTTATATTTTATGGACCGCATTTGGGTTCCATTAGCAGGTGGTGTTAGAATTGCAATTATGGATGAGGCACATAAAACTAAGCATTCGATACACCCGTGGGCGGATAAGATGTACCTTGACTTGCGGTATAGATATTGGTGGCCAGGTATGAAAAAGGACGTAGCTATTTATGTTAGTGAATGTTTAACGTGTGCTAAGGTAAAGGCTGGACACCAGAGACCGTCAGGTTTGTTGCAGTAACCTGAAATTCTGGAATGGAAGTGGGAGAATATTGCTATGGATTTTATTACCATGTTGCCTAGAACAAAAAGTGGTCATGATGCGATTTGGGTTGTGGTTGATAGATTGACTAAGTCAGCACATTTTTTAGCTATCCGGGAAGACTATTGTACCGAAAAATTGGTTAGGATTTATATGGATGTGATAGTTGCACGTAATGGGGTTCCATTATAGATCATTTCGGACTGTGATGCTAGGTTTACATCACTGTTATGGCAAGCTGCACAGAAAGCCTTGGGGACTTGGTTGGATATGAGCACCGTTTATCATCCTCAGAATGATGGGCAAAGTGAGCGTACGATTTAGACTCTAGAGGATATGCTCAGAGCATGTATTATAGATTTTGGTGGGAGTTGGGATACTCATTTACCATTGGCTGAATTTTCTTATAATAACAGTTACCATAGTAGCATTCGTTGTGCACCGTTTGAGGCCTTGTATGGGAGGATATGTAGGTCACCAGTTCTATGGCTGAAATTGGTGAGGGAAGTCTAATTGGTCCTGAGTTGGTTCAGTAGACGACCGACAAGGTAGTAGTAATTAAGGAAAAGCTTCAAGCAGCGAGGGATAGTCAAAAGATCTACGCAGATGGTGGTCGTAAGATGGCAGAGTTTAACGTGGGAGATAAAGTGTTGTTGGAAGTGTCACCTTGGAAGGGTGTTATGCGGTTTGGAAAGAAAGGTAAGTTATCACCTAGATATGTAGTACCGTTTGTTATATTAGAGAGGATTGGACCAATTGCTTATCGTTTGGAGTTTCCAGATGAATTAGCGGGTGTCCATGATACATTCCATGTGTCTAACTTAAAGAAGTGTTTGGCTAAAGAAGGGTTGCATGTGCCTTTGGAAGAGATTGAGATCGACAGGACCTTGCGTTTTGTTGAAGAACCTATAGGAATCTTGGATCGTGAAGTTAAGAGGTTGAAGCGTAGTAAGATACCTATTGTGAAAGTTATATGGAATTCCAAGCGTGGCCTAGTGTACACTTGGGAACACGAGGATCATATGAAGTCTAAGTATCCACATTTGTTTGCGGATCATGACGTGGATGGAGCTAGATGAATCTCGGGACGCGATTCCCTTAAGGTGGGGATAATGTAACATCCGAGACTAATGGCTAAGGTTAGAATTCGACTTAGAATTTTAATCATATGATATTTTATATGAATATGTGTTTTTATGTGTGATATTGTGAATGTGAATGAACGAAATGAGGTACATGATTTGTAAATTATGGTACGGGTTGAAAATGAAATGTGGTAAATTGAATTTAGGAATGAACTGCGTGAAAATTTAAATGTCATTTTTATAATTTTACGTATACGTATTTTATGTGTATGTAATATATATAACTTTGTAGGATTATAATCGTTTATATGTAGCTTATAAGTTTTAAGTTTGTAATAGCTTGATAGATATAAGCTAAGGATTTAATAGGAATGAATCTAGTTAAAAATGAAATGTGTGTAGTTTTATTATAGTAATTTAATTAATTAGTTAGAAGATTTAGATTTAATTAATTAACTAGGAGATTAAAAAAATATATAATTAAGGAAATATCTATATCTCTATATCTCTATACTACCTATAAAGAAAAAAACCTTCATTTCTTGAAAAGTGAAAAGTGAAATGTGAAAACTTAAATTCCATAAATAGATTTAATTATTAATTAGTCAAACTTCTTCCATAATTTCACTAATCCTAATTTCGACCACTGGGTCACCGGTTCGACCAACGGGTCAACGGTTCACTCACCGGGTCAACCTGATCGAGTCACCCAGTTACCGATTCGTCCACCGGGTCAACCCACCTACCGGGTATAACAGGGTTTCAAAAATATAAGACCGGGTTTAAATTGAACCATTTTTTCAACTGGTTAAACCGGTCGGGTCAAACTAGGTTTTCAAAGTATATGGGTTAGTGGGTCAAAACTTGTTACTTCTACAATGGGTTATGAATGATAATTAATTTTTTTTATGTTGTTCTACTTTAACACAATGTGAATAACTTGATTTGTACACGTTTTATTTTGAATGTCACATGAAACACTTACCACAATATAACATATCGTTAATTATTTGTCGCTTGGAATATTTGCCGCTATGCACGGGTAATCGTCTAGTTTAATAAAACACGAAATTTTTGAATAAAGAATATATATATATATATATATATATATATATATATATATATATATATATATATATATATATATATATATATATATATATATATATATATATATATATATATATATATATATATATATATATATATATATATATATATATATATATATATATATATATATATTATTTTGGTAATTTCTTTTGTTATAATCGGTTGAAAAAAAGGAGAAAAACAATGGGTAAAACCCATTAGGATTTGTGTTGTATTAGGAAAGGGAAACTTTGCAAGTATAAATACAATACTACTAACAAGAAAAATAAGATTTTTTACAAATAAAAAAAAGAACCGATCGTGGTGTTTGGGGAAAAAATTAAGGTTTTGAAAAGCTTGGTTTTGATCAATTGAAGGTAAATTGTTGTTTTAAATTCTTTTTTTTATTCATCTAATCATGTTATAATGATGTAACTAATCATATGATGGATTAGGGTTTTTAATTTTATGGGATTAAAATAAATTAGGGCTTGAATTAGGTAATTAATGAGGGGTTTTTTAGAGTTTAAAATCGGATTAGGTTTAATTCAGCCAGACTGTCACTAATCTGTCAGAATCCGCCGCTAAACTGTCAGAAACCGTCGCTAATGTCTAGCAGATTTTGGGTAAAATCGTTTTGGTCATAACTTATTTGTTTTTAAAGCTTTTTGGGTGATACAAAAGCCTAAAATTATGTACTCGGAGCGTACTTTTCAAATATTCAGAATGTATAGTCAATGGAGGTCAGTAGCTTGGTCGAATTATTTGTACAAGTGTCGAGTTCAAGGTTAATTTTCAGACAATATAGTTTAAACTCGTGTTTTGGGTATTTTGGGATAATGGACACTTAGAGGGTTAACATGGGGCTAATGAATCTTTGTGAACAATGTGGATATCATTTGAAAATGAGTAGTTTGGATAGAAATTGAGATGTATCCATTATAGGGATTGTTACATTGATGAAGGATTTGAGTTCTAGAGTCAATATGGACGAGTGTTATTTTGTATGTGTGCTTTAGATAATTTTTGTTCGTGAGGAGATTTTTGGATTGCTATTCGTGAGGTGAGTTTCATAGTCCCTTGCTTATTTACATGTTTTACTTCATAAGGGATGAAAATGATACTTGTGGTAATATGTGCTGTGGAATTATGTTTTAAAATGTATGGACATCAATGTGCTATTATGTGACTTGCTTGATATGTGATATAGTTATCGGAGCGGATGGGTACGCCTACCTAGTGTTATGAATTGTGATGGTACCATAGGAGCGGATAGGTACGCCTACCTAGTATGATGTGAATTATGGAGCGGAGAGACACGTACCGTCTTAGTGTTACGATTATATGCTTGCTTGCTTGCATGTAGTAATTGTTGTCCATAATGATAAATTATTTGATTTGATGATGAGCGCAACACAAGGAATTATTTTGTGTCTTAAACCTATGACTCTCACCAACTTTATGTTGACGTATTTTAGCATCGTTTTCAGGTACATCAGGTTCTAAGAGTTGATGCTAGGTGAATGTAGTACGAGACCTTAGAGCTTTCGAAGTTGATCCCGGCTCTATTTTATTTGGTTATTCACGTTTTGATTTTATGATTGTTTAGGATTCTGGTTTGTAATACATTTGTAAGTAGTGACCCCTTTACCACTCGTACTTTGTCATTTGAAGTTTTATTCATGAGACTTTGGAGGTTATTTTTTTGCATCACTGTTAGTATTTCTTTATAGAGATGTCTTGTTTCTTGTTATTACTCTTTAATGTCACACCTCTCGTTTTCGCCTTGGTGGGGTGTTACATAACTCGGAAAAGACGTTGAGACACACCCGCATCTTCGAGAAAGTCCGCCTGAATTGAGACTGGAGGGTCATCCGTTGTCTCCCCTATGAAAACAGAGAGAGCACCAACCCCTCCTCGCATGTTTGAAGAGGATATTAAAGAAGACCTTGTTGGTTCTCCTCCCAAGACTCCACTCGTGACCCTCGAACAAAGGTAACCACATTCTAGAGAACCACTTATTGCCTTGAGTGCCCATATCATAGAAACTAGCTACATCTTTACCTGCGCAGCTATGATATTGAGAGACCTAGTCCAGCGGTGACTACCATGCCTTGTCCATTGGTAGTCGCCCTCGAGAAGCCCACGTCGGCTGTAGAAGAAAATACTACTACTGAGGAAGATATCTTTATTCCTAACTGGTGTGTGCCCGGATCTTCTGATCTATCTGAGGCCTTTGACTACCAGAGTTTTCTAGACAACCTCACCCCGCCTGGGCGAGCTCAACTTCTGTACAACCTTACATATACGACCTTGATGGACGAGTTAAATTTTGTTGCTTCACACAATGTCACCATTGTATCTCGATTGAGAATAATGTTTCCGGAACTGGTCAATCAAGCCAATTCTACTGAAGTCCGCCATGCCCAAGAGCTTGAAGAAATAAATGCACAACTGGCCCAAACCCGGATGAAACTAGCATCTAAGAAAGGAAAAGCGAAGTTGGATGCCATAACTATTCATTCCTTAACGGAGGGAAAAACATATCTTCTTGCCTCAATTTCTCAAGAGTGGTCTAAGTTGGAGCAACTGGGCACAAGCAACATGTGGGCCATGAAAAATCTTGAGGCTCGAAAGGACCAAATCTTCAAGGATATAGACTTGCTTGGTGCAGATATGCAGGTAAAAGTAGACAACAAAGACAGCAGGCTAAAGCGCCTCAACAGTAAGTATGATGAAGACTTGTACCCTCTATTGATGTCCACCGTGGCAGAAAAACGTTGGCTGATTCGACACGGTCTTCGTCTTGCGTCTATGGGAGTCCTAGAGGCGAACAATGTCAAGGACGCATTCTCTGAGGCCTTGCTTGCAGCCATGGCTTTCGGAATAAGCTTGAGCTTGGAACGTGCATACTGGGAGAAGCTCTTAAAGGAGGAACTTGATCAGGTCCCTTTTTATGATCATCTTGCTCAGGACAAATTGGACACTGCACCAGACTACTCCTTAAAGCCTAGCCTGGCACAACATAACGTACCGATCTTTGTTGAATCTCGTGATATTCAAAATCATTTTAGGATTGAGAGGGAAGTTTCGCTGCGAGAGGTGCTTGAAGTGCACGCTCCCTTGGGCAGGATGTGACTTACGGAACAGGCGCATCTCATCTCTCACAAGGTAATGCAGCAGTTGTCCTTCCTTTTCCTCTGTCAACACGTGATATGCGCATATTTGAAGACATGGAGAGAATCCACAAGGAGCACACTACTTCTTCCTCTAACACGATTTCTTTGAAGCTCAATAGATCATCCTCTACTGGTGATTTGTTGTAATTTCAAACAGTATTTACTTTTTGTTAAAATACTTTATTTTGTGTGAGTACGAGTGTTCGTATATGTCTGTAATAGCTAACATTTAGAACCGTAGTCTTTAGTTTCATGTTTTGAGAACCACGTATTCATTACTTTATGTTAATATTTATTTATGACAACATAATGTAGCTTTACTTATGATATCGTGTATGTGTATCATAACTTATCCTAATGGGTGGAACTAAATCATTACGTGCGGTGTGCCGCTACGACCATAAGAACGGTCAAATATCTTGACAAGTTGTTGTTAGACGCGCACATTATGTCTTTCGCAAGCCCATCATGAAATGTGTGGGATGTATAAATTACTACAATGTCTTGATTATCAAGGTTTCTAACAAGGATACATGATCTGTGGTCGATGGGGTTGCATCCCTCTAATACGTCAAGTTGAATTAGTAGGTTCACTAAATCCTCTTATTTCTCATGGAGGCGATAGGTACATGTACGCCCGTAGGGAGGATATAATGATAATTAATAATAATACAATTTAAGAACATAAGTAATTGGAAAGAAAGGAGTCACGGAACTAGCTATGGACCGCGACATTTTATTAATACTTGCAAGTTTTGAAATACAAAGGATCGTAATGCATAAAAAGAAACAATACATGGATATTTATTGGGACTGACTACAACTAAGAACATCCATGTAAAGGTCGTAACCTTAAAGATAACACTTCTTGAGGTTGAAGATATTTCATGTACGCCCTAGGTCGCGGCCGTCCATGTCGCACAATTTGTACGCGCCTTTTCCTAAAGCTTTTGTCACTATGTAAGGTCCCTCCCACTTTGGTCCGAGTTTGCCCGTACTCTCCACGCGACTCGCTTCGTTAGCACGATACAAAAATTCACCTGGCTTGAATGAGACTCTTCGAACTCTAGCATCGTAGTAGCCTTTCATTTTTTACTTTGGCTTAGCTTCATTGATCGCGGCCAATTCTCGTTTTTCCGTTAGCAAATCCAAGTTTACCCGCAATTCCTCATCATTTGTGATGACATCCACTTTCGTTGTGTGGATCGTTGGTAGTCCAATCTCAGTCGGGATGACCACTTTCATTCCATACGTTAACGCGAAGGGTATCTCTGTGTACTGTTTTTATCATGGTTCGATTGCCTATAGAACATGAAATAGCTGATTTACGCACTTCGCATTTTTTTCCCTTAGGAGTGACTTGATACCATCACCTAAGCTTCAGTTTGCTCTTTCCACTAGTCTGTTGGACTGTAGATGTTTTACTAATGTTAACCTTTGTGTGACACCAGTCCTTCCTTGAAAGGATTATCAACAAACTGCTTGCCGTTGTCTAAGACTATTTCTCCAAGTAATTCGAATCTACATACGATCTTTTCCCACACAAACTTTTTTACCTGCTTACCCGTAATGGTCGTGACTACCGTGGCTTCGATCCACGAGTAAAGTATTACATGTCCACTATTAGGAATTTAACTATAACAACCCATAAATTTCACAAGTGTGATATATGCTATGTTTGAATGGAAGAGGAAAATCCATTAGAAGTTTTTGCTTTTTATGCATTACTTGGTAAGATGAACTACTTCTCACAACCTGAACTACCATATCAACATATTCATATATGTTGTAAATACAATGTATATAATAAATATAAATCTAAAAGAGATTTGACAAGTACATTTATGAATAAGAACATTTCAAGAAATATAATGATACCCTAAATTCCCTTAGAAACCTTAGAATCCCTATAAATGAATGATGAACTCAAGGATTTTAAAAGTATGAATACATAATACATATGAACAACTGAACAAGGAATAAGAACATGGATTGTACTATCATATAGAAAATATAAAGTTATCCAAGAATAAGTAAGTATAAACCATACAAAGCTAAAGTACAAATAAGTGTACATAATAGTCTAGATCATCACGTAGAAACCTTTGATAAACAATATTTAAAGCAATGTAATTATACAACAACTATGTATCTATAACCAATAAAATATGTTAGTTCTAATCTACTATATAAAGAAGAGATAAGCAATCACAAAGTACTAATATTCACTAATCCAAAGCTAATTACAAATTAAGACCTAATAGCCAAGATTAGCATATAAAAACCATTTTACATTGAATTAGAGTCAAATCTTTTGCAACCAATTATAAAACTCAACTAAGTATCATATTGAGGTAATACATTTGTCTCAAGCTAAGTTACAAGTTCATAAAGCACAAAGTACAAGTTATCAAAGCATAGGATCTTAAGCTCCCATAATTATCCTACATTATGATTACACTATATAAACCCTTAAACTAAGAATGTAGAAACTTTAGAAGTCATAAACATATCATATAAGCCCTATAATAAGTGTACATAAGGATATAAACTCTAATTACCCAAAATAGAAAATCATTAAGATTAGTAACCTAGAAACCCTTATATTAAGAAATCTACATAGAATCATTACCTAGTCTTTTAGGAAACGTCTACAAACACTCATAGCACTTCATTGAGATTATAAGATCATTTTAAGACAATGTACAAGTATCCTAATGCACAAGGTACAAGATTTTAATGCATGACTTGTAAATTAGGTCAAAATAGGTATTTTCACTCTTTAGACATGTTTACTTGAATTAAGCTATCAAACCAAATATGGAAACTCATTAGACACTTAAAACACAATGTCTAGAACCTAAATTAAGTTTACATCAGTAGCTAATTGAAGGATAAAGCCTTTTACTAAGACTTGACCATAAATCATTAGAAACCCTAACCCGCCTAAGTTTTCTTCCCATTTTCACCTCAAACCTTTGTTAAGCTTCAAACCTAGGACCCAAACTTCATAATTACAATGTCTATACCCTAATGAAACACTAATCATTCACTAATCACATTCCTAAGTCCCTAATCACTAAAATTACAAACCATAAAGTTACAAGCCCTAGATTAAGACCCGGTTTTACTTTTTCCCTCCAAAACTTATTTTAAACACTTTTCCTCCCATTCCAAGTTTGAAAATCAGATATTTTCGAGTGTCTACAAGCAGGTGCATAAGCTACTTGTGGCTTACACATCATCATTCCAATCCTAAACATGTCGTGTATAATTTTTTGCCATAACCTTATATAATCTTCATTCTAGCTTCCATGAGTCGTTCCTAGACTTGAGTAGATCTTCCCTAGCATACCTTAATCACTCCCCTAGCTGAGTTACACGTTTGAAGCCTTTGCTTGGTGCCTAAGGGTTGCAAAAAGTATAAATAGGGGCGAATGGACTACATTTTAACTCGCACCCCGTTTCCTTTGTATCTCCTACCCATTCTTCATATCCACTTCTATATACATCCTAGGACATCTTATAAGACCAAAAACCAGGTCTAGAAGAAAGCCATTTGTTGGGAATTATTTGTAAAGTACCAAGTACCGTTAGTGCAACTACAAGTACTGTTAGTGTTGGAAAGTACCGTTAGTGTTAACGCAGTACATAGCAAGTACTGTTAGTGTTAATGTAAGTACTGCTATATTGATTAGGACGAATATATCTTAGAAAAGATATGTCATAGTTATAGTTAGAGTATATCTTATGGGATATACTTAATAGTTTAGAATATTGATAATATATCTTGTGTGATATACTTATCATAATAGAATATTCTAGGGTTCCTTACACTATAAAAGGAACATAGGTACGATGAGTTTATTGTACCTCATTAAAAAGTCGATTAATAGAAGATCGAATAGTTAATAGTAATTCTGTTCTTCTTTGCTTTATAAGTTAGATTCCGCATAACTTATTTGGTTGGGTAAGAGTTCTCAAGTGCTATAGTTTGATTACAAGCTATTGTACAAATTCTTAACAGAATATAGATCCATTCAAAGGGATAAACAAGTGGTATGAGAGCCTGTTTAGAAACTCTGAATAAGAAGAACACAATCCTAAATCTCCACTCACATAAATCCAATGTCTTAATCCGGTGAACATCCTCACTTGGATGATATCTCAATACCTGATCCCATACCACAGGGACAATCTCAAATTGTGCATCCTGCACCTGCAACTCCACCTGCATAAGGTGCACAAACTATAGACGTTGTAGTTACTCATACAACTACACCTTCTTCCCATACTCTTTCTGTTATGAAACTCCTTGTTCTTAAAAGTGATAACTATGAGACATGGGCAATGCAGATGGAACATTACTTGAATCACATAGATCATACTCTGTAGGAGGTTATCAAGAATGGGAATACTCATAAGAAGTTGTATTGGTTACCTGATGGTACATGTTATGCTTTGCCTGTTGTCACTGCTGAAGAGGTACAAGCAGAGATCAGAGAAAGAAAGGCCATAACTGCTTTAGCTATGGCACTTTCAAAATACATTCTACCTAGCTTTCATCACTTTAAGGATGCAAAGGCTATGTGGGCAGCTATCAAGCTTAGATTTGGAGGCAATGACAAGTCTAAAAAGATGAAAAAGATTGTTTTGAAACAAGAACTTGATAACTTCTCAACTTCCAGTACAAAAGGAATCCATAGTGGTTTTGGAAGGTTCAGTAAATTGCTCATTCAATTAGCAGTTCATTGACTAGTAATTCCTCATGAAGAAGATAATCTAAAATTCTTGAGAAGTGTTCCACAAGAGTGGAAAGTGATGGCCATGCACTTCATCACAAGGGATGATCTGTATGTGACTCCTTTTGATCATCTCTATAACAATCATAGAGTTTATGAGATGGATGTTAAAGGCGTTGAAGTAACCAAAGCATCAACACCAAAGTCTAACTTGACTTTTTTGTCAGAAGGAAGCAGCGATACATACTCACAAAGTACCACTAGTGGATATAGTAGCGGTACTTACTTCCAAAATACCGCTGGAGGACTAACTAGCAGTACATATTTTCAAAAAACTGAAGGCAGTCCATTAATGTCCCAGAATTCATAGGGAAGATCATCATCACTGTTTAGTGACAATGATGCCTTGTCATTCTTTGCTAGACAAGACAACAGACCAAGGTTGACTCTCAATGACTTATTCCAAATGGATGATGCTGACATTAAAGAGATAGATCTCAAATGGCAAGCTGCTATGGTCTTTGTTAGATCCAATAGACTCTACAGAAGGACTGGAAGGAAGATGAATGTTGATCCTAATGAACCATTAGGATATGAAAATTCCAAAGTTGAATGCTCATGGAAGGAATGGACACTTTGCAAGGGAGTGCAATAGGGATAAAACCGAAGAAAGCAACTAGAAGTCTAAGAACAGCTATAGAACCAATCCAAGAGTCTTTGAAAGCTTTCCAAAAGGAGATAACAGAAGCCCCAAAGGAACTAAAGCATTGGTTATAGTATATGGAGTGGTTAACTGGACTGGACAGGAAGAAGAAGAAGAGCTTGGTTTGATGGCTCTCTCTCATGAAGCACTGAGGTACATCCTTGTTCAAAAGATTGTGTTCTTAAGCTTAATAGTCTAAAAGTAGAACTTGATGAACAATATCAAAAAGTAAACACATGTACTATAGAAGCAAATGATTTTAAACAAGGTGTTGCTAAGTTAGAAGCAAATATAGTTTTGTATAAAAAGGGTCAACAAAACTATGAAGCGAAAATTAGAATTTCAACTCTTCAAATGAGAGAAAAAGATGTGGCTATTAAAGCTTTTGAAAAACAACTTATGAAAATAACAACAGAAAATGGAGTTTTAAAAGCTAGTATTTTCAATGAAAGAGAAGTGATTAATCAATGGCAAAAATCCTCAAAAGCATTGGATAAGCTGATTAATTCACAAATGGGGTATTATGATAAAATGGGCCTTGGGTATATAGAGGACCAACCTGGGATAACCCTAACTGACAAGGACTTATCAAAGGGGATATTTGATTGTTTAAATGAGTCAGTTGATACTCCTGAAAATGATAGGTATGCTGAAGGAATAAAGGCAATTCCTCCACCTTTATCAGGAATTTTCATGCCCCCCAATAATGATATAGGCACAGAGTTAGATGAGTCAAAAGCTGGTGTTGAAAATAAGTCTAATGATTCAGAGTCAAACTCTAGTACCTTGACCCAAGATAAGCCTGTTGTGACCAAAAATATTATTTATCCACCTCTTATGAGCACCTTTGTGCCTGAAGGACATGTGCCTACAACTAGTTCTGCTCCCAAGCAGGTGAAATCTTCTAGTAAGGTATTGGATATCCAAGAGGGGTGGGCTAGGTCTTAAGAACACTAAGTCAGAACAACCTTTTGGGTCTTCTTTGAGAAGAAAAGGATGTTATGTTTGTGGCAGTCTAAATCACTTTATCAAAGATGAAACTTTACATGAAGATAAAATTGCAAAGCTAAAGGCTACAAAAAAAATTCATAAAGAAAGGTAATGAGAAAAATGCACAAGTAAAAAGGCAAATGGGAACTAATGATGACAAACCTAAGTTTGATCATACTAAAAAGGTAATTAAGCCTAATAAGATCAATAAGGACAGTCATCCTCTCACAACCAAAGACTTTGTTCCAAGAGAAGTACTTATGAAACAAGGTCTAGTACCTTTGAAGTATAGCAAGACAAGTACCGACAAGCCTAGAACAGCAAGTACTGCTAGACCAAAATCAAATACTGTTGGTCAAAAGTCAAACAAAGCATTGTCCCACAAATCTTCTAGGAGTTTATTTGAGATTATAAAAACACCTAGAAGTAAGCCTCAAAACAAAGCAGTGCAAATGTAGGTTCCTAAAGGACAAACATCATGTGTTCAACCTAGTACTGCTAAAACAGTACTTAAGTCAAAGAAGCCTAAGTATAGAGAGTCACCTTATGTTTTTGAATATATTACTAGAACCATGAAATATAAGAGTATGTGTAGTCTAACTAGAAAGCATACTTATCAAACTCTTAAGTATGTAGGTCCCACAAGATCCGAGCTAAATTTGGCTTGGGTCCCTGTTAAAAACTAATGAGTTTTGTGTATGTGTAGGGGCATCTAATTGATGAATTGAAAGACAAAGCAATTGTAGATAGTGGATGCTCAAGGTACATGACAGGGAAAAAAGATTTCCTTGCTGGATTTGAAGAATTCAGAGGTGGACCAGTAGCCTTTGGTGGAAGTAAAGGCGGGATTACTGGAAAAGGAAAAATCAACACAGGGAAGTTGGAATTTGAAGATGTGTTCTTTGTGAAAGAATTGAATGAGTTCAATCTCTTATCTGTATCACATATGTGTGATAAAAAGAACAAGGTGCTTGATGAGACTGCTTTTATACATAGTCTCATCGTCCAAATTAGGCTTAAAATGCATTAAATATCATCAAAATACCCAAATATATGCTTGTGTTTGTTGCTTGTGTATTTTAGGTACGGATATTGAGAAAATGACAAAAGATCACAAGAATCATGCAAAAACGAACACGGGAAACGAAGCCGCACGATGAACCAAGCCCTAATGAAGAATTTCCCAAAGAAAACCCTTGAAGATTTGAAGAATTATGAAGATTGGTCCTCCAAGTTTGAAGAATTGACACTTTATACCCTTGTATCTTCATAATTACAAGTTTGGTCCCTAAAGTTTGTCAAAATTACAAAAAGGACCCTTAACTTTGAAGAATTGGCAAATTTAGTCCCTCAACAAAACTAAATTGTCAATAATGGTCCTCCAAGAAGTCAACAAACAAGTCAAGGCCTTAAAGTATCAAGACATGTCAAAAACAGCCCTTGAAGATTGCTAAAATTACACTTGTAGTCCTTAAAACAAGTTTCAAAACTTGTTGTGCCAAAATTGCCAAAGTCCAAAAGTTGATATGTGTTATTTTGGCGTTGATAGCCATTTATAACAACATGAACAAAGTTTGAAAAGTAAGGGGGCAAACCTGCCAGACAGCCAAACTCCTCACACCCAACCAGCTACTGCCACCTCACCCACTCACACCCATTAACCAATCACAATCCACCCCTTTACCACGTCACCTCTCCACTCACTTAAACTGAATAATTAATTCAGTTTAACCCTTCCCTCCAAACACCAAGTTTAAATAATTAACCCCCAAAACGGATTAAATCATCCCTTAATCCTCCCTTAAACACTAACTATTTCCAGGAAGAACATCAATCAAAACAAGGGGTTTTTGGGTAATTCTTTCCAGATCCATGATTAACCCTCACTTAAACCCAAAACCACCCTTAAACTCCCATCACCATCACCTCACATGTCCCTCCAACCCTCCCCTGCCCCACTATTCACTCCCAAACAAAAGATGACAGCAAGATCAACAACTCACAACATTTTCTTGCTCCCAAAGGCAAAATGGACGTCCTAGATTGTTTCTACATCACTGGCATCTCAGCTACAAGCCAAAGATCTTCACATGGCTTTGTTTTAACTGAAAATTCAAAAATCGTCCAAGGGCAAGATTGGAAGTTCAAGAGTTAGGGTTTTTAGCTTCTATTCACTTCTAGAATCACAATGTAAGCCTCTATATAAAGGCATGTAGGACTTAGCATAGTTCTGTTCTTGATTTTTCTCCTTTTTCACAAGCTTCTTAAATCCAGTTTATTAAGGATTATAAATGGTTTAAGTGTTGTTGATGAGAAATATTGAGTTCCCTTTACATTTCAGTTGATTTAAATTATAATTGTTTGAGTTTTGTTTGATTTTCAGCAAAAAGTTTTAAGTTTCCAAGTTTCTGTTTGTTTTTAAAGTTTCTTTTCAGATCTTAAAAATTCATACAAATCTGATACAATGTTGATTAAGTGTATTGGATTGATGGTATTTGAGCTTGTGTATGTCCATAACACCATGGCTTGTTCTGGTGTAGTGGGTACCCAAGTTTAAAATATCCATTGGTTTGGTCATTTCCTATTTTTAAGCTTATCATATCCTTACCCACAAGCTCAAGCTTTCTTTTGGCTTAATCTATAAGCTAGGAGCAAGCCTTAAGCTTTTTACACAGCTTTTACCTTTTCTCTCTTAGCAGGTTCAAAGAGAAACAATTTTCACCCATTTTGTCAAGTAAATTCTCATAATCCCATCAACAAAGTTCAGCACAAGCCCGGGCTTGTTTGGAGGTGGTTTTTCAACCATTAAGGGTCCTGGATGTAGGACCCTTAAGGTAGTTATTGTTTCCTATTTCATTTTCTAGTTTTCTGAAAATATTGTGTGTTATGTGATTTTGCATGTTATTTGTGATAATTGCTTAAGTGTTAGTTTAAGTGTTTAATATTGCTTATATAGGATTTGTATGCATGCTTAGATAGAGTTTAAACAGTTTGGTTAAGTCTTGATTGGAGTTGCTTTGAAAATTTTGTGTTTATCAGATTTAAAGGGGTGTTTGGATTAAGGCTTTATATGGTTTATATGATTTAGACTTGGTTTGAATCTTGTTTAACTGCACTCACTAGGTTGATATTAGGTTGTTTGCTACTTGTTTGTCAGTTTGGGTGGGTTTTTAAACATTTTGCATGTCAAAAATTTGGTCATATAGTCAAAAATCAGATAAGTGCCTTTGTGACTGATTTTAGTATAATTTGTGCTTGAAATCTTGTAGTTTGTTAGATTCAGGGTTGTTTGAGGATTGTGACTTGTTTGTATGATAAGTTGTGAACTTATATGCATGATATTGGCCTTGGAATCTCATCATTGTGCAAGTAGTATAGCTAAACTTTTCATCAGTCATCGATAGCTATATCAGCAACTCAAATCTGTTTATTTGTTTGATTTGTGGCTAAGTGCTTGCTTAATTTGTGTTGATTTTGACTCCTTATACTCCAAAGAGTATAAGGGTGCCTCTTGTCCAACAAAAACACCACCAAAAAGCAGGATCAAGTCCTCTTGATCATCTTTTCACTTGTGAAGATACTCATTTGATACTCATTGGTGTTCATCAGAAAGTTTATCATAACTGGGCACGTTTTGGCTTTCCTAAGCCTTAAACTTAGTTAACTTGGATTTGTGTTTGTGTTTTTGTGAGTTTAAAGGTCACTGGATTAAGTTTTAAAAGTAAAAAAAAAAAATTGCAAAAAGCTCACCCTGCCTGGACTCGAACACGCGACCTTGCTTTCCAAGGGCTAGCGTGTTAACCAGTGATCTAGATGGCTTTTTACGTTTACCTTTCATTTCATTAGATATTTAAGGTGTATTTGTTTTTGAGCTTATTTAGCTAACAGCTTTTAAATAAGCTAATTCTGGCTTATTTCTTTAAGCATTTTCCTGTTTAGCATTTTTCCTAGGATTGTACTAAGGTTTTTGACTTTTCTGAGCAAAAAGTAGATTTTTCCCATTATTATTTTATTTATTAGGATTATTTTAAGTTTAATTTTTAGAAAGTCATTTAAAAATAGTAAAAAGTAATTTAAAAATCTGGAAAAATAATTTTTAGGTTTTTAATCATATTTTTGAGGTTTACAGCTTTTTAAGTTTTCAATTTAGCTTATTTTTGATTTTATAGGATTTTAGGGTTTTTAAGCAACTTTAAAATTTAATATAAAATTATTAAATAAGTTTCTGAAAATTTGGATTGCATTTTTGTTTTAGTTACGATATTTAGGATTTTTGGTAATTTTTTAGAATTTATTTACAAACTTTTTATTTTTTGGATTATTTTAATATTATTTTATTATTAAAATTTGAAGTTTTACTTTTTATTGTTTTTACATTTTTCCTAGGTTAAGGACACTTAATTAGGAGATTTGTCACTTTCCAAATATTTTTTAGACTTTTCAATTAATTTCTAGAATTAATTTAAGATTTAATTGTTTTTAATAGTTTTTAAGTGTTTAAAAATAGTTTAATTTGGTTTTAAAATTTTTAAAAATAGTTTTTAGCTTAATTAGGATATTTTTGAGGTTTACAAACTATTGGATCTTGTTTAAAGTTTTTTGATAATTAAAAGTGATTTTTAGGGCTTTAATTAGCATTAAAAAGTCATTAATTAATTAATTAAAAGGGTTTTAGCAAGTTTTGATTTTTTGTAAACTCTTAGAATTTTATTGTGGATTTTTAGTAATTTTTAGGAATTTTTAGGATAAAATTTTAAATTTGGCACTATTTACGGTTTTGCGTGTTCGCCTTTTTCGTTGTAGTTTAATTCGTCTTTGTAACCGTCTTTCTCTTCTAATCCCATTTCTTTCTCAATCATTATAATCACAAACATTAATCAACTCTTAACACAACGCACTTGCCTCCTCGAGAACGAACTCACTTAGGGTCATTCACACACGGTTTTCCTAAATCGTCGTGCTCACTTGCCCTACTTTGTGCATACTTTTCCTAAAGGTGTACAAAACCTCCAACATCATTTTGGCGCCGCTGCCGGGGAGGCGTGTTGTGTTTTGGTTGAACCATTGTTGTTTTTATATATAGCCATAAATAGCTAATTGTATTAGTAGCACTCTACTAATACGTATTATCGTTTTTCGTTTTTTTTGTGAATACTATTACTATACTGTATACGTAGAACAATAAATTTACAAGTACTCCAAATACGTGAGAAATCACAACCTTGACTTGGGAGGTCATTACCCAATCATTGTATTCGAATCTCAAACCAAAGAAAAAGGCAAAAATAGATAAATACTTTCGTGAAGCTCGATTTTGAAAAATACAAACTATAAGGTGGGTATAAGGCGGTTGTATTTCACGACCTAAAGGAAAAAGGCTCTTAAGTGCTTCGCGCCGCCTCGTTTCCTCCGCTTGCTTTTGCGTATTTTGATTTTGAAAGCTAATCGAGGGTTTTTCCGCCCAAAGTATTACTAAGTATCATATATATTTTCTTGGTTTCTATTGATTAAACCCTCTTGAACGATTTGGTGTTCCACCATCGTTCTAAAGTCATCGAAGGCGTTCACTTCACGTGATCGTTTTCATTCCTTGAGGCTTATTTAATCGAGAGATTTGATTAAGGAGGAGATTTGTAGATTTGTGTCTACCTAATACATTCCAAAAATCCAAAAAAGTTAAAAACAATCAAAAACCACAAAAAAATTTGAAAAAGTAAAAACACCAAAAAGAATCTTCTTTGCTCGCCTTCTCGTTGTACGTGACGTTTATGTAAACTCGCTCCAAAGCAAGACGTGCTCGTAAACGAAGAAACAAATCCATCACTCCTACTAGTGAGGAGTCTCCTATTGACGAACCCATTGTAGTGAAAGAAGCACCCATGGCTAATCGAACTATGATGGAGTTGCTTCAAGCACCCACCGAGGGTTATGGAGAAGCGATTGTGATTCCCGCTATCCTTGCGGAGAATTTTGAGGTTAAGACGGGTTTATTGTCCATGATTCAAAACAACAAGTTTCGAGGTGACGAAAAGGACAACCCTCATAACCACATTCGCCAATTTAATCGTCTCACCGCCACATGCAAGTTTAAGGACGTCTCAAACGACTCGATTAAGATGATGCTTTTTCCGTATTCCTTAGCGGGGCCCGCAAAAATTTGGTTAGAGAAAGAGCCACCCAATTCTATATTGACGTGGAAGGATCTCGTTTCAAAATTCGTGAACCAATTTTTTCCGCCCTCTAAGACTACGCACTTGAAAAACGAGATTTCAAAGTTTTCGCAAGAGTATAATGAGAGTTTTTCAACGGCTTGGAATAGGTTTAAGGAAATGTTGCACGAATGTCCTCATCATGGTTTTTCCGACTTGCATCAAATTGACACATTTTACAATGGCTTGAACGATCATGAGCGTGATTATCTTAATGCCGCTGCGGGTGGTAAATTTTTGTGTAAGACGGTCGAGGAAGCATTGTTAATCATTGAGAATAGGTCTAAGGTGTATAGTCCTCGTAGCACGTCGAGTGTTCGTAAGACTTCGTCTTCGCCTTCATTGTCACACACCGTTGATGCTTGTCAAATCGAGGCTAATTTGGAAAATAAGATTTTTGATAAGTTGAAAGGATTGTTAATTGAGTTTAAAGTTGGTGAACAACCCACTCCCGCTACGATTAAAGCGGTTGAGGTTTCTTGTATGTATTGTGGTGGAGCTCACGATTATTCCGAGTGCATTACCAACGGTGGTAACACTTTGAGTGCCTTCGCGGCCGCGGGAACTTATAACCAAAACGGTCAAGTTCCTCGCACTAATCAATTGACTCCACCGGGTTTTCCACCAAATCAAAATGCTAACAATTATCGAAACAATCAAGTTGGTTACCAAAGCAATCAAAAGAACAATTACAAGGGTAATAACAACTATGGGAATCAAGGGAGTAGTAGTAGCCAATTGCAAAATCAAAATCAAAACCGTAATTTTCAAAACACAAGTCAAGGTCTTCAAAATGTTTACACTAAAGAACTTCCAATGGACTTTGTGAATTACGCCACGGCAAATGATAAGATTTTGGAAAACATACAAGAGCAATTGGCTAGTCAAGCTAGGGACACGGATAAAAACACTAAGGAATTGGCTAACTTTGTGAAAGAAAATCTTAGCATGAGGAATGAATTGAAAAATGATTTTGCTAACCAAATTCGAGGTCAAAACAACAAGATAGAGCAAAGTCATGCTAGGCTTGAACAAAGAATTGACCAAAAAGCCGCTAGTCAAGATTTGAAGTTTAATAGTTTTGATGCTAAGCTTAATGCCATTTTAGAAGCCGTCATGGGGAACAAGCCTCTACTTCGAGTAGTTTGCCTAGTAACACCATTTCAAACCCGAAGGGAGAGATGAAAGTGATTACCACACGTAGTGGTAAGGCACTTAAGGAACCGACTCCTCAACCAATTACTCCAACGGTGGAGGAAATTGAGGAAGAACCCGAGGTGGTGGTCGAAAAGGAGCATATTTCAATCCCACAAAGTACCGCTCATGCCACACCTACGGTTGACCCATCACCCATATTGGAACCGGAGATTCCAAAGGCTATGCCTATGCCCCAACCCACACCACCCTTGCCTTACCCATCGAGACTTAGGAAGGAGAAACGACAAGAGCGCGACAACTACCAATTTGAGCTTTTTATGAAAATGTTTCGTGAGTTGCACCTTAATGTGAGTTTCGCCGATGCTTTGGTCATGATGCCTTGATTTGCCGCTAACATTAAGAGTATGTTGAACAACAAGGAGAAATTACACCAAATGTCTAGTTGTTCGTCGGTTTATCTTAATCGCATACCTCAAAAAGTCGGTGATCCCGGTAAATTTTTGATCCCTTGTGCAATTCAAGATATGGAAGAATGCTATGCCTTGGCCGATCTTGGTGCCAGCATTAACTTGATGCCACTTGCAATCTTCAAGTCGCTCAATCTTCCTAATCTTACTCCTTCACGAATGTCTATTGAGTTGGCCGACCATTCCACGATTCTTGCATGTGGTTTGGCGGAAGACGTTTTTGTGAAAGTGGGGAAGTTCTACTATCCCGTAGACTTTATTGTTGTTGACATCCCCACGGATCCTCAAGTTCCTCTTATTTTAGGTCGTTCGTTTTTAGATACGTCTATGGCTTTAATTGATGTGCATGCTAGAAAGATCACCTTACGTTTCAACGACGAGGAACTTGTTATAAACGCAACTCAAAATTCTCAACTTTCTCATGTTTATTCCGTTGCTACCATAAACCTCGTTGATATGATCGACGTGGTTTGCGAGGAATTTTCACAAGAAGTTTTAGGGTTTGGTGATGAAGAAACTAGTGGCAATCCCACTATGTTAGATCTAATTCTTGATAATTCGACACCAACCTTCACTCCATTTGAAGGTGGTGGTTTTACGTTGGAAGAATGTAATGTTCCACGTACTTGTGACGAAGACCTCGACAACGATGAGGACTTCTCGATTATCAAGGATTTTCTCAACGATTTCCCATTTCCTCCACCCGAAGAGGTTATGAGTATCTAGCCTAAATCTTCACTTGAGGAACCACCTATTCTCGAGTTGAAAGATTTACCTCCTCACCTCGAATATGTCTATTTGGAGGAGGACGACAAGTTGCCGGTTATTATTGCGAAGGATCTTTCGAATGATGAAAAAACCGCACTTGTCGATGTTCTAAAGGACCACAAAGGGGCGATTACGTGGAAGTTATCCGACATTAAGGGAATCAATCCCAAGTTTTTTACCCACAAAATCTTAATGGAGGAGGATTTCAAGCCAACAATCCAAAGTCAAAGGAGGGTGAACCCTAAAATTCACGACGTCATCAAAAAGGAGGTCCTTAAACTCCTTGACGCGGGAATGATTTACCCTATTTCCGATAGCCCTTGGGTGAGTCCTATTCATTGTGTCCCTAAAAAGGGAGGGATGACCGTTGTGCCAAAGGATGCCAACGAGTTGATTCCCACTAGACTCGTGACCGGATGGAGAGTGTGCATTGACTATCGTAAGTTGAATGAAGCCACTCGAAAAGACCATTTTCCCTTGCCCTTCATGGATCAAATGTTGGAGCGTCTTGCGGGAAACGATTTCTATTGCTTTTTAGATGGTTTTTCCGGTTACTTCCAAATTCCCATCGATCCTCGTGATCAAGAAAAAACTACGTTTACGTGTCCATATGGAACGTTTGCCTATCGTAGAATGCCATTCGGACTTTGCAATGCACCGGGAACTTTTCAACGATGCATGATGGCTATTTTTCATGATATGATCGAAAAGACGATGGAAGTCTTCATGGATGACTTTTCCGTGTTTGGTGATTCTTTCACTTCGTGTTTGTCGAACCTAGAGAGAATGTTAAAACGTTGTGAGGAAACCAACCTTGTGCTCAATTGGGAAAAGTGTCATTTTATGGTTAAGAGTGGAATCGTCTTAGGGCACAAGGTCTCGAAAGCGGGGATTGAGGTAGATCAAGCTAAGGTAGACGTCATCGCCAAATTACCTCATCCCAAAACCGTCAAGGGAGTTAGGAGTTTCCTAGGCCACGCGGGCTTTTATCGACGATTCATCAAGGATTTCTCGACCCATTACACATCTTCTTGAAAAAGAGGCACGTTTTGTCTTTGACGAAGATTGTTTACGAGCCTTTGAGATCCTTAAGAGGAAACTTACCGAAGCTCCCATTCTTGTTGCTCCCAATTGGAACCTCCCCTTTGAGCTTATGTGTGATGCTAGTGATTACGCTATAGGGGCCGTTTTGGGGCAACGTCATGATAAGCACTTCTTGCCTATTCACTATGCTAGCAAGACGATGACCGAGGCTCAACTTAAATACACTACAACGGAAAAGGAGTTCCTTGCCGTAGTGTATGCATTTGAGAAATTCCGACCTTATCTCGTCTTGACGAAATGCATAGTGTATACGGACCATTCGGCTATCAAGTATCTCATGGCAAAGCAAGATGCTAAGCCGAGATTACTTCGTTGGATTCTACTCCTTCAAGAATTTGATCACACCATCGTTGACAAAAAAGGAGCCGAGAATCTAGCGGCCGATCATCTCTCTCGTTTGGAAGATCCTCACCAAAGTGTTTACGAGCCCAAGTAAATCACCAAAACATTTCCGCTCGAGATACTTGGTGTAGTGAATTCTAAGCTTGATTCTTCTACCCCATGGTTTGCGGATTTTGCAAATTACCATGCGGGTAACTTCATCATTAAGGGTATGACGACTCAACAAAAACGAAAATTCTTTCGTGACGTCAAGTTCTACTTTTGGAACGACCCTTACTTGTTTCGAACTTGTGCGGATCAAATCATCCGACGTTGTGTTTTTGGCACCGAAGCTTCTAACATCCTTAGAGCTTGCCATGAGGGACCCACGGGTGGTCACCACGGTGCTAATCTCACGGCTAAGAAGGTGTTTGATGCCGGCTTCTTTTGGCCTACTATTTACCGAGATGCACAAGATCTTGTGAAGTCGTGTGATGCATGCCAACGACAAGGAAAAGCCTCACAAAAAGATGAAATGCCACAAAAATCATTCAAGTATGTGAGATCTTTGACGTTTAGGGCATAGACTTTATGGGGCCGTTCCCATCATCTCGTGGTAATAAGTACATTCTTGTTGCGGTTGACTACCTATCTAAGTGGGTGGAGGCAAAGGCCTTGCCCACCAATGATGCTCGTGTGGTAGTCAAGTTTTTGAAACAATTGTTCTCTCGGTTTGGAACCCCTCATGCTATCATAAGCGATCGTGGAACCCATTTTTGTAACGACCAATTTGAAAGGGTTCTAAGGAAATATGGGGTTACACATCGTCTTTCTACGGCTTATCACCCACAAACGAGTGGGCAAGTCGAGGTTTCAAACCGAGCGTTGAAGATTATCTTGGAGAGATCCGTAGGGGAAAACCGACAATCTTGGTCGGATAAGTTGGACGATGCTTTATGGGCCTTTAGGACCGCTCATAAGACACCCATTGGGTGCACTCCCTATAAGCTTGTGTATGGAAAGAATTGTCATTTGCCTATCGAATTAGAACACAAGGCTTATTGGGCCCTAAAGCATTGTAATGATGATATGGAGACCGCGGGAAAACACCAGAACATGCAATTGAATGAATTAAATGAATTGAGAGACATTGCTTATGAAAATTCATTGATTTATAAAGAGAAAACTAAAAAGTTGCATGATTCTAAAATTAAAAACCGGGTTTTTAACATTGGGGATCAAGTTTTGCTTTTTAATTCAAGATTGAAAATCTTTTCCGGTAAATTGAAATCCCGTTGGTCCGGTCCATTCACCGTGACTCAAGTATTTCCGTATGGGACCATCGAGCTAGCTCAAGATGATGGTCCTAACTTCAAGGTGAATGGACATAGGTTGAAGCACTACTTTGGTGGGTAAGTTCCATCCTTGAACTACCTCGACCAAGTCACCTTCCCCAATGATAATTAGTATTGAGGGGATCGAGTCGAGCTGATGACTCGGTAATCAAAAACGAGGTGCCTCGTGGGGGAGTCCCATGCTTATCCTATGTACATATTATCACTTTATTAGTCTAATGTAGCTTACGTGTGGGGATTCGTTCCCTTCCAACCTTTGTTTCGTGGTTGTTTGTGATATGTGGTTTTTAGATCATGATCTTCACGATTGGAGCCTCTCGTGTTCGTTTATGGGAGCACTCGATCGTTTGATTTGGAGACATTTCTCAATATCCATGATATATCCTTTTGATGTTCTAACCTTAGGTTTTTAGCACAATTCATAAACGGCTATTAATTTAATGGTTACACCCTTTCCATACTAGATTAGGCATTCGACTACGTCTCTAGTATAGGGGTGTTTGCACCCCTAGACTCGAAACATTGAGGACAATGTTTAACTTTAGTATGGGGGGGGGGGGGTGAATAGATACTTGCCTTGCTAAACCTTCACGCTTTCCAAAGTTTATCTTTTTGTTTATCGTTTTTGTTGCAAAATAAGGCTAAAAATGGCCAAAATTTAAAAATTTTCTCATGTTTTATAAGTGTTTGAAGACACGAATGTAGGTTTTCCGATGGCGAGAATAAGAGTAATTTTTGACTCGACCGTGCGTATTGAGCACTTAGCTTTGATTCCTTAACTACACATTAGGCTAAGTCTCTTAAATAAGGACGAGAAATGATAGAGTTAATTATAAGTTACTATGCTAAACGTAGAGTACTCGTATTCTTTCAAAAACTCATGTGTTCTCGTTATTTGCTTATTCTCCCTTCGCATGTAAATATTTTTTGCTTAATAAATATTGACTTAGCGGTTTAGTTAGGATTGTTGGGTTTCTAGTCTTTTCTAGTAGCTTCCGTGTAATTAAATTGGGAAGACATTAAGGTATCGCCAGCGTCACGGTTTTGAAGTATTGGCACCCCAATAATCGAAAGCTTCACCTAATAATAAGATTTCAAGTGCTCACCTAAATCTAGCAAACAATTTGAAGCCCCACAAGGCCTAAAATCTATGCAAAAAATTGAAAGTGAATCAAGCCTTAATCTTCGAAGCTTTAAAGATCCAAAATTCGCTTTAGCGTGAGGATATACGTCTTTGGCTAATAAAACCACCGATGAGGCGGATAATAAAAGGCAAGGTAAGACCGAAGTCATAATAAAAGCTTCATGGCGAAGTTGAATAAAAGATGGAGGTAAACCAAAGATAATAAGGCCCTTCCGTTAGGGGGCGTATAAAAGTCCTGGTAATAAGTCTCATGTTCAAAACCGTTATAAAACCGTGTTTATCGATTCTTCTTGTCAACTTAATTTTTTTACATCGTTGTCTATTAGGAGGGGTTATTGATTTGATGGTCTTAGTTACACCGTTAGGACTCTATTTTTAGACCTAAATCTCTATTATCGCATAAGTCAAACAATGTATCCTCGTGAAACATTCAAGACAAAATAAAATATAAGAGATACAACTTAGGATTAATGGGAGGATAAGTACGTGATTAGGGCATATGAGTAGTGTTAGCATTACTAACTTATAATGACAATGATCTCGTTGCACGCTTGGCATGGAATTGGAGTGAAAATCGAGGACGATGAAATTATTTCTAACGAAGCATTCACGTGTTCTTATTCTATGAACCTAAACGTCCCATTTTGCGATGAAAATCATACATTATGTCTAAAACACAAGTAGTAGTAATAGTAGTAGTGTAGCTAGTTTATCATTCCAATAAAGTGAATAAAAATGAATTTTGGAGATGCTATGATACTTTATTCTAGCATTGCGTGAGGACACGGCAATGGTTTAGTATGGGGGAGTGATGAGACTGCTTTTATACATAGTCTCATCGTCCAAATTAGGCTTAAAATGCATTAAATATCATCAAAATACCCAAATATATGCTTGTGTTTGTTGCTTGTGTATTTTAGGTACAGATATTGAGAAAATGACAAAAGATCACAAGAATCATGCAAAAACGAACACGGGAAACGAAGCCGCACGATGAACCAAGCCCTAATGAAGAATTTTCCAAAGAAAACCCTTGAAGATTTGAAGAATTATGAAGATTGGTCCTCCAAGTTTGAAGAATTGACACTTTATACCCTTGTATCTTCATAATTACAAGTTTGGTCCCTAAAGTTTGTCAAAATTACAAAAAGGACCCTTAACTTTGAAGAATTGGCAAATTTAGTCCCTCAACAAAACTAAATTGTCAATAATGGTCCTCCAAGAAGTCAACAAACAAGTCAAGGCCTTAAAGTATCAATACATGTCAAAAACAGCCCTTGAAGATTGCTAAAATTACACTTGTAGTCCTTAAAACAAGTTTCAAAACTTGTTGTGCCAAAATTGCCAAAGTCCAAAAGTTGATATGTGTTATTTTGGCGTTGATAGCCATTTATAACAACATGAACAAAGTTTGAAAAGTAAGGGGGCAAACCTGCCAGACAGCCAAACTCCTCACACCCAACCAGCTACTGCCACCTCACCCACTCACACCCATTAACCAATCACAATCCACCCCTTTACCACGTCACCTCTCCACTCACTTAAACTAAATAATTAACTCAGTTTAACCCTTCCCTCCAAACACCAAGTTTAAATAATTAACCCCCCAAAACGGATTAAATCATCCCTTAATCCTCCCTTAAACCCTAACTATTTCCAGGAAGAACATCAATCAAAACAAGGGGTTTTTGGGTAATTCTTTCCAGATCCATGATTAACCCTCACTTAAACCCAAAACCACCCTTAAACTCCCATCACCATCACCTCACATGTCCCTCCAACCCTCCCCTGCCCCACTATTCACTCCAAACAAAAGATGACAGCAAGATCAACAACTCACAACATTTTCTTGCTCCCAAAGGCAAAATGGACGTCCTAGATTGTTTCTACATCACTGGCATCTCAGCTACAAGCCAAAGATCTTCACATGGCTTTGTTTTAACTGAAAATTCAAAAATCGTCCAAGGGCAAGATTGGAAGTTCAAGAGTTAGGGTTTTTAGCTTCTATTCACTTCTAGAATCACAATGTAAGCCTCTATATAAAGGCATGTAGGACTTAGCATAGTTCTGTTCTTGATTTTTCTCCTTTTTCACAAGCTTTGTAAATCCAGTTTATTAAGGATTATAAATGGTTTAAGTGTTGTTGATGAGAAATATTGAGTTCCCTTTACATTTCAGTTGATTTAAATTATAATTGTTTGAGTTTGGTTTGATTTTCAGCAAAAAGTTTTAAGTTTCCAAGTTTCTGTTTGTTTTTCAAGTTTCTTTTTAGATCTTAAAAATTCATACAAATCTGATACAATGTTGATTAAGTGTATTGGATTGATGGTATTTGAGCTTGTGTATGTCCATAACACCATGGCTTGTTCTGGTGTAGTGGGTACCCAAGTTTAAAATATCCATTGGTTTGGTCATTTCCTATTTTTAAGCTTATCATATCCTTACCCACAAGCTCAAGCTTTCTTCTGGCTTAATCTATAAGCTAGGAGCAAGCCTTAAGCTTTTTACACAGCTTTTACCTTTTCTCTCTTAGCAGGTTCAAAGAGAAACAATTTTCACCCATTTTGTTATGTAAATTCTCATAAGCCCATCAACAAAGTTCAGCACAAGCCCGGGCTTGTTTGGAGGTGGTTTTTCAACCATTAAGGGTCCTGGATGTAGGACCCTTAAGGTAGTTATTGTTTCCTATTTCATTTTCTAGTTTTCTGAAAATATTGTGTGTTATGTGATTTTGCATGTTATTTGTGATAATTGCTTAAGTGTTAGTTTAAGTGTTTAATATTGCTTATATAGGATTTGTATGCATGCTTAGATAGAGTTTAAACAGTTTGGTTAAGTCTTGATTGGAGTTGCTTTGAAAATTTTGTGTTTATCAGATTTAAAGGGGTGTTTGGATTAAGGCTTTATATGGTTTATATGATTTAGACTTGGTTTGAATCTTGTTTAACTGCACTCACTAGGTTGATATTAGGTTGTTTGCTACTTGTTTGTCAGTTTGGGTGGGTTTTTAAACATTTTGCATGTAAGAAATTTGGTCATATAGTCAAAAATCAGATAAGTGCCTTTGTGACTGATTTTAGTATAATTTGTGCTTGAAATCTTGTAGTTTGTTAGATTCAGGGTTGTTTGAGGATTGTGACTTGTTTGTATGATAAGTTGTGAACTTATATGCATGATATTGGCCTTGGAATCTCATCATTGTGCAAGTAGTATAGCTAAACTTTTCATCAGTCATCAATAGCTATATCAGCAACTCAAATCTGTTTATTTGTTTGATTTGTGGCTAAGTGCTTGCTTAATTTGTGTTGATTTTGACTCCTTATACTCCAAAGAGTATAAGGGTGCCTCTTGTCCAACAAAAACACCACCAAAAAGCAGGATCAAGTCCTCTTGATCATCTTTTCACTTGTGAAGATACTCATTTGATACTCATTGGTGTTCATCAGAAAGTTTATCATAACTGGGCACGTTTTGGATTTCCTAAGCCTTAATCTTAGTTAACTTGGATTTGTGTTTGTGTTTTTGTGAGTTTAAAGGTCATTGGATTAAGTTTTAAAAGTAAAAAAAAAAAAGAAAAAAAATTGCAAAAAGCTCACCCTGCCTGGACTCGAACACACGACCTTGCTTTCCAAGGGCTAGCGTGTTAACCAGTGATCTAGATGGCTTTTTACGTTTACCTTTCATTTCATTAGATATTTAAGGTGTATTTGTTTTTGAGCTTATTTAGCTAACAACTTTTAAATAAGCTATTTCTGGCTTATTTCTTTAAGCATTTTCTTGTTTAGCATTTTTCCTAGGATTGTACTAAGGTTTTTGACTTTTCTGAGCAAAAAGTAGATTTTTCCCATTATTATTTTATTTATTAGGATTATTTTAAGTTTAATTTTTAGAAAGTCATTTAAAAATAGTAAAAAGTAATTTAAAAATCTGGAAAAATAATTTTTAGGTTTTTAATCATATTTTTGAGGTTTACAGCTTTTTAAGTTTTCAATTTAGCTTATTTTTGATTTTATAGGATTTTAGGGTTTTTAAGCAACTTTAAAATTTAATATAAAATTATTAAATAAGTTTCTGAAAATTTGGATTGCATTTTTGTTTTAGTTACATTATTTAGGATTTTTGGTAATTTTTTAGAATTTATTTACAAACTTTTTATTTTTTGGATTATTTTAATATTATTTTATTATTAAAATTTGAAGTTTTATTTTTTATTGTTTTTACATTTTTCCTAGGTTAAGGACACTTAATTAGGAGATTTGTCACTTTCCAAATATTTTTTAGACTTTTCAATTAATTTCTAGAAATAATTTAAGATTTAATTGTTTTTAATAGTTTTTAAGTGTTTAAAAATAGTTTAATTTGGTTTTAAAATTTTTAAAAATAGTTTTTAGCTTAATTAGGATATTTTTGAGGTTTACAAACTATTGGATCTTGTTTAAAGCTTTTTGATAATTAAAAGTGATTTTTAGGGCTTTAATTAGCATTAAAAAGTCATTAATTAATTAATTAAAAGGTTTTAGCAAGTTTTGATTTTTTGTAAACTCTTAGAATTTTATTGTGTATTTTTAGTAATTTTTAGGAATTTTTAGGATAAAATTTTAAATTTGGCACTATTTACGGTTTTGTGTGTTCGCCTTTTTCGTTGTAGTTTAATTCGTCTTTGTAACCGTCTTTCTCTTCTAATCCCATTTCTTTCTCAATCATTATAATCACAAACATTAATCAACTCTTAACACAACGCACTTGCCTCCTCGAGAACGAACTCACTTAGGGTCATTCACACACGGTTTTCCTAAATCGTCGTGCTCACTTGCCCTACTTTGTGCATCCTTTTCCTAAAGGTGTACAAAACCTCCAACATCAGTGCTTTTTACAGATACAGACTGCTTGGTACTCTCCAAATACTTTGAGATGTCAAAGGAATCTCAAGTACTGCATAAGGTACCTAGGCAAGAAAATATGTACACCTTCAATCTTCATACTATTACTCCAACAGGTGGCATTACATGTTTTTTAGCTAAAGCTTCTAATGATGAGTCTAATTTATGGCATAGGAGGTTAGGTCATGTGAATTTTAAGAACCTAAATAAATTGGTTAATGGAAATTTAGTTAGAGGGTTACCTAAAAAATCTTTTCAAAATGATCTAACATGTACTGCTTGTCAAAAAGGTAAGCAACATAGAGCCTCTTGTAAGACCAAGACTGTCAATTCGGTGACTAATCCTTTGCAACTCTTACGTATGGATTTGTTTGGTCCAGTTTTTGTTAGGATTATTAGTCACAAGACCTTTTGCCTAGTTATAGCTGATGATTTTAGTAGATTCAGTTGGGTTTTCTTTTTAGCACACAAGAATGAAACCAGTGAATTACTTAAGGACTTTGTCACTTTAGTTGAAAAACAGTTCACTAAACAAGTCTTGATCATTAGGACAAATAATGGGACATAATTTAAGAATGCTGAATTTGATGAATTATGTAGGTCTAAAGGTATCAAGAGACAATTTAGTAATCCTAGGACTTCATAACAAAATGGAGTAGCTGAAACAAAAAATAAGACACTAATTGAGGCTGCTAGGACTATGCTAGTTGATTCTCTTTTTCCAAACACCTTTTGGGCAGAAGCAATCAATATTGCATGTTATGTGCTAAATAGAGTTTTAGTGATCAAGCCTCAAAACAAAACACCCTATGAACTTTTGACTGGTGTTAAGCCAACCATAAGTCATTTGAAACCTTTTGGGTGTCATGTGTCTATTTTGAATACTCTTGATCAATTAGGGAAGTTTGATGAAAAATCTGATTCAGGATATTCTTTGCAAAGTAAAGCATATAGGGTTTATAATTTGGCATCTAGAAAAGTTGAAAAATGCCCATGTCAATTTCTTAGAGAATAAGCCCAATGTCCCAGGAATAGGTTATGCTTGGATATTTGATTTGGATTATCTAGGTAACTCCATGGATTACTATTATGTGCAAAAAGATTGTCAAACTAACAATGCAGGTAAAGAGACTAGTACAACAACTTTAGGTACTCAGGAAAGACCTTCTTCATCAGACTCTCAAGAAGATGATGTTCATATCTATGTACCAGGTATCCTACTCTCTCTTCTATAGCTGCCAACCCCCAACAGGAGCAAACCAGTACCATTTAATGATGATCTAACCTCACAAGAACTTCAGAGGCTTAAAGATCAAGAGAAGAATGCTACAACTAATAATAATCATTCAGGAGAAGAAACTTTGGAATCACAACACTCAGCAGTACATATTCAACTTAGCGGTACTTCATTTGCAAGTACTGCTAAGCCAAGTTCTATAAAGTCTGTTGATTCATTAGAAGATGTTCTACAAGCAATGGACATTGAAGATGCCTATACTAGTCCAAATGAAGGAATCTTACCCAAAGCTTCCTATGATGAGCAGGGTGCAGTAACTGATTTCAATAATTTAGAAACTGAAATACCGGTCAGTTCTATTCCCACTCATAAAGTCAATAACAACCATCCTACAGCGCAAATCATTGGAGACCCAATGTCTGATGTGCAAACCAGAAGACAACTTCAAGCTAGTACTTAAACTTATGCACTTGTGAGCTATGTCAAACAACAACATAGAACTAATCATAAAGATAATCATCATTGTTTGTTTGCCTATTTCTTATCACAAGTAGAGCCTAAGAATATTTCTCAAGCTCTTGATGAAGAAAGTTGGGTAGATGCCATGCAAGAAGAATTAATGCAATTTGAACTACAAAAGGTTTGGATTCTTGTGGATCTTCCTTCTCGAACAAGAGTTATTGGTACTAGGTGGGTTTCCAGGAATAAAAAAGGATGAGAGAGGTATTGTTGTGAGGAATAAGAATAGGCTTGTTGCCCAAGGCTATAGACAGGAAGAAGGGATAGACTATGATGAGGTTTTTGCACCAGTGGCAAGGATGGAAGCCATTAGGTTATTTTTGGCCTTTGCATCATATATGGATTTTATAGTCTATCAAATGGATGTGAAAAGTGCCTTTCTTTATGGTACTATTTCTGAGGAGGTATATGTCTTACAACCTCCAGGTTTTGTAGATCATGAGTTCCCCAACAGAGTCTACAAAGTTATTACAGCTCTTTATGGCCTACATCAAGCTCCAAGGGCTTGGTATGCAACTTTATCCAATTTCCTCTTGGAACATAGATATAGGTGAGGGACCATTGACAAAACTCTTTTCATCAAAAAGAATGCCAAGGATATTATCTTAGTTCAAATATATGTTGATGACATTATTTGTGGTTCAACCAAGAAGTCATGGTGTGAAGAGTTTGAAGGTTTAATGAAAGGAAGATTTCAGATGAGTTCTATGGGAGAACTTACCTTCTTTTTAGGACTTCAAGTCAAACAGAAGAAGGATAGAATACTTATTAGCCAAGATAAATATGTTGCTGAAGTCTTAAAAAAATTCAAGTATGGATACAAGGAGTACAAGCACACCTTTTGAAGCCAAGAAGTCTTTGTTAAAAGATGAGCATGGCGAAAATGTTGATATTCACCTATATAGATCAATGATTGTTTCATTGATGTATCTTACTACTTTACGACTTTATGTTATGTTTGTTGTGTGTGCTTGTTCAAGATTTCAAGTCAATCCAAAGATGTCACATCTACATGCTGTGAAAAGGATTTTTAAGTATCTTAAAAGTCAACCTAATTTAGGATTATGGTATCCCAGAGATTCTACATTTGATTTGGAAGCTTACTCAGATAGTGATTATGCTGGAGCTAATCATGACAAGAAATCCACAACAGGAGGCTGTCAATTCCTAGGCAGAAGACTCATATCATGGCAGTGTAAGAAGCAAACCATTGTTACTACTTCTACAACTGAAGCTGAATATGTAGCTGCTTCTCATTGCTGTTGACAAGTACTTTGGATCCAAAATCAGCTGTTAGATTATGGTTTCAGCTTAATGAACACCAAAATCTACATTGATAATGAAAGTACTATTTTCATTGTCAAGAATCCAGTCTTTCACTCCAAAACCAAGCATATTGAAATAAGACATCACTTTATAAGATATGCTTATGACAAGAAGCTTATTCAGGTTTTGAAGATCCATACAAATAACAATGTAGCTGATTTATTAACCAAGGCATTTGATACAAAGAGATTTAAGTTCTTGGTAGCACATATTGGTATGCTCAACCAATAACGGCTGCATATGTTAAGGGGAGGTACCAGTTGTATAGTTTTTATGCTAATTATTATTGTATAGTATTTGTTTGTGTTTTTAATGTGATTGCAGGTTATTAGATTAAGATAAAAGAGGTTTGATAGTGGAATGCATGAACCGGTCTAATTTTTGAGGTACCATTTTGGAACCAAGTACCGCTAGGCAAATTTGAAGTACCGTGTATGTTCCATGTACCGCTACATAACCGTTGTACCGTTAAGGGTCTCTTTTGTAATTTGGATGTTTCTTCGCACTTGGGTTTGTTATTCGTATATATACTAACCCTAATTACACAATTGATTCACCTAATCGTTTTTTATACCTCGATTCTATAACCTTCTCTCTAATTTTCGATCATCAAAAAATCTAATGGCTGCTCTACAAGTGATCTCTAAGCACAACCAGGTTGCCAATCTTACTCAGAATGATGATTCTCTTGGTTTTCATGAGATACTTGACTTTCTCTCTCGAAGTCATGTACGTTTTGCACTTACTGTAAATTGATGAGATGGCATTTATACATGATCTCATCGTTCTTTTCGGGCTTTAAATGCATAAAAATGTCATAAAATACCATATATATGCTTGTGTTTGTTTACTTGTGTATTTTAGGTATGGATATCGTGAAAAAGACAAAAGATCACAAGAAACAAGGAAAAACGGACACGAGAAACGAAGCCGTACAAAGAACCGGGCCCTAGTTCATGATTTATCCAAACAAATACCCTTGAAAACTTGAAGACATGCAAGATTGATCCTCAATGAATGAAGAAATGACACTTAAAACCCTTGTATATTCATAATTACAAGTTTGGTCCCTTAAGTTTGTCAAAATTACACAAATGGTCCTTCAACTTTGTAGAAATGGCAAGTTTATTCCCTCAACAATTCTAAATTGCCAAATATGGTCCCTCATGGAGTTAAAGTTATATTGAAGACCTTTGAAGATCAACAATGTCCAAGATCAGCCCTTGAATTATCTCAAAATGGCAAAAACAACCCTTGTAACCCTTTTTCCAAAGTTTGGTGCCAAAAGTGTAAAGTTGTGAAAGATATTAACAAAGGGAATGAAGTTTTGGTGGCTGAAAATGTGTTATACCTATTTTCCCAAAGAACAAGGACTAAAAGTGGGCAAGTGAAACTTTCAAACACAAAAATGCGCCAAACACAAACACAATCCTACAAAAACGGATAAAACCTTGTCACTGTAGCAGTTAAGAACCCAGTTTTTACTCCACTTAAAACAAAGGGTAAAATGAAATTACCCTTACCCACACTTGATTCACACGCCCAAAAACCCTTCCCAACCTTAAAACAGTCACTCCCACTCACCATGTGACCCCACACCCAAAAACCGTTTCACCATCATGTGACAACTTATTCCCCAAGTACTGCCACGTGTCAAGATCAACAGCCCACATCCTTTGCTTTATATCAAAGCTATTTTAAACGGTTTGGATAACTTTGGACAGCTCACACCAAGAATTCGTCTAGAAGACTCAAGGATAGAATAGGAATTTCACTTCTAGGGTTTGTGAATAGTGCTAGCCTTGGCATTTGCCTATAAATAGACTCCTCAACCTGTGAGAGAGCTTTTGTTCCAGTGTTAGGCTATTAATCTTTGTAATTCCTTTTTAAATTAATAAAAGTTGTTTTTCTGAATTTTGTTAAATCTCTTTGATATTTGTTAAAATTTGGTGTTAGAATAGCTTAAATCTGAGTTCCACTTTGATGTTTGAAGGTTTTTGAGGCAAGGTTTTAAGTGATAAAGCTTGGGTCTCAAAAATCAGAAAGTCTTGTTTATTTTGACCTCACTTGTTGGTTTGTTCTTCTTAGCAGCTTGGAAGCTGGTACTTGTTCTGCTAGTACATAAGCTCAAACAATCCAGGGCCTGGATGTAGGTCTTGGAGGTTTGCACCTTCTTCCCTTTTCAATTTCTCTCTTATTTTTCTGAATTTTATGATTATTTCATGATTATTGGTGAATCTGTGATTTTGTGGTTGATTATTGTTAATCTGGTGTTGTTTGATGTTATTGAAGTGTTTGTAGTTTGATTTGTGGGTTAGAACTGGATAATCCTTTGAAAAATTGTGAAAATAGGTTTTTAAGGGGTGTTTGGGTTAAATGCATAGTTTGGATTTGTGGTGTTTTGAGTGGTTGTTTTGTGTTGCTATCTGTTGTTACATGCTTATCTGGTATACTTGGTCATATTGCTGCAATATTTGTGGTTTGAAACACCTTGATTCTTAATAAGGGTATAAAATCTTTGTTACTTGGTAAAATTGGCTAGGATTTTGAGGACACCTAGATCTAATCATAGAATAGGGATAACAAGTGTTAAACCTTAGTTAATTACACCAAGGAATGAGATTTGAGTGCCTGAAATTGGATCTAGTGTCAAATAGATCAGCAAAAGGTTTCTGCATATGCACCTTGTTCATCAGTAACATTCATCTGCTTTGATCTTGTTGATTACTTTGATTCATTGTTTGATTTTAGTTTATTTGTGCTTATTCATAGTTTATATAGCTTGTGTATGCATCCTGTTGAGTTTGGTTGGCTTATTCAGGCTTAATCTGCGTATTTGTGCATTACTGCTTATTTTCCATGTCTGTGCATGATCTGGTGACTGTTTGATTGATTCTGGCTTATTGTGTGAACCATATTTGGATTTTCTTGTTGCTATTGACTCCTTGTGATTCACTGATCACAAGGGTGCCCTTGTTTCCAATTTAATCCAACTAAATCTCTCTAAAAAGCTTGGTCAAATAGTCAAAGCAGTAGGAACCAGTTCCTACTGAAAGTTGCCACTGCTAGTGTTAATTGGGTTTCAGCTTATCAATAAGCTATAATAGCTTATTTTAACCAGCAACAACTTGGATTTTGTAATAGGTGCTCATTATTTGACCCATTTGTTCATACTGGAGCATTTGGTGGGTTGACTTTAGGGTTTGACTAGAAAACCAACTTAATTGACTTTTTCATAAGTGCTTATTGGCTTATTCTGGCTTATTAGTTTTGCTTATTGGAATTTTGTTGATTGTTTTGGCTTATTGAGTCCATTTATGACATTTTGCAAGTTGAATCAAGTCCTGAGGTGCCTTATTTCTCAAAAACGACTATTTTGTCTTTTAGTGAAATATTACTTTGCTTATTTCTGGCTTATTGAGTGTGCTTTTTCAAAATTTATTTTTACAGATCTCTTAAGCATCCCAAAAGAAGGTTGTGTGTCAAATTAGAGCTTATGGCATTAGCTTATTGCTTAATGGGCTAAAAAGCCCAATAAGAATAAGTTGTTTGCTTATTAAGCTGTGATAAGCTCACTTTCAGCTTTTGGGCCTTTAGAGTTTTGTGTTTAGAGTCAAATTTTGAGTCAGATTGGGCTTTTCCAAGTCAATTGGGCCAAGTTTGACTTTTTGGGCTTAAAAGCCCATTTAGGTTGACTGTTTTTGGTTTTGGCCCATTTGAGGGCCCAATAGGGGTATTCTGGTCATTTCACTTTGATTTTCTGATTATTTAGGTTAAAATAAACTAGTTTGCAAGTTTTTAGAATTTTTTATAATTTTTAGATTTTTAATAATATTTTAATATTATTATTATTATTATTTTTCAAATTTCACATTTTTCAACTTTTTAAATTTTTCCTAGCTTAAATATATTAAAATAGGAATTTAGCAACTTTTAGAATAATTTTATCACTTTTAGATTAATTTTTATAATTATTTTAAATTTTAATAGTTTTTAAATCATTTTAAATAGTTTTTATTAGTTTAAAAATTTCTAAAAATAGTTTTTAATCTTTTTAGGTCTATTTAGAGGTTTACCAATTAAAAAATCTTTATTTGGGCTTTTTGATAATTTATTTTATTTTTAGGGCTTTAATTAGCATTTAAAAATTGAATATTTAATTATTTAAAAGGTTGGAAAAAGTTTTGATAATTGGTAAACTCTTAGTTTATTTAATTTCATTTTTGGTGAATTTTTGGTAATTTTTAGAATTAATTTTTATTTTTGTAGTTTTTACGGTTTTATGTTTTATCGTCGTAGTAATAATTTTCACGTCTTTGTCATTCTCTTTTCTCATCCCCTTCTAAACCATTATTAATCTCAAACATTTAACAAGTTTTTCACACACATATACCTCCTTGGGAAACGAACTTTCACCTTTGGGTCATTAACACTTGATTTTTCCTAAAATCATTTGTTTAATACTTTCCGCTTTTACGCTCCTTTTCCTAAATGTGTGGTAAAACACTACAATCATTTTGGCGCCGCTGCCGGGGAGGTGTGTCGTGATTAATTTGCATTGTTGTTTTTAATATTAACCAAATAGTATTTGTATTAGTAGAACTCTACTAATACGTATTATCGGTTTTCTTGGTTTTTCTTGTGAAATTATTATTACTATATTGTATTAAGTATCACAACAAATAAACAATATCTCCAAAAGTGTGAAAACACAACCTTAATTGGGATTTGATCTCCTAATTATTGTATTCGAATCTCACACAAAAGAAAAAGGCAAAAATAGATAAATACTTTCGTGAAGCTCGATTTTGAAAAATACAAACTATAAGGTGGGTATAAGGCGGGTATTATAAAATATACCCTAAGGAAAAAGGCTCTTAAGTGCTTCGCGCCGCCTCGTTTCCCCGCTTGCTTGTGAGTATTTTGAGATTGAAGGCTAATCGAGGGTTTTGCCGCCTAAAGTATTATTACATATAATATATTTGCTTGGTTTCTTTGTGATTAAACCCTCTTGAACAATTTGGTTTTCACCAAAGTTCTAAAGTCATTCGAAGGCGTTCACTCCACGTGATCGTTTTCATTCCTTTGAGGCTTCTTTAATCAAGAGTTTGATTCGAGGAGAGATTTTGTAGATTGTTGTCTACGAAGATACACCAAAATCCAAAAAATTAAAAACAATCAAAAACACAAAAAAAATGAAAATTCACAAAACACCCAAAAAGAATCTTCTTTGCTCACCTCCCATTCTTCGTGAAGTTTATGATCACTCGTAATCAAGCAAAACGAGCTCGTAAACGTCTTCAAAAGCAAGCCAATCAAGAGACGTTGATTGAAGAACAACCTCCAATTATTGAACCTATTGTAGAACAAGAATTCGTCATGGCTAATCGTACTATGATGGAGTTGCTACACGCACCCACCGAGGGTTTTGGAGAGGCCATTGTAATTCCCGCTATCCTTGTGGAGAATTTCGAGATTAAGACGGGTTTAATGTCGATGTTGCAAGCTAATAAGTTTAGAGGTCATGAGAAAGACAACCCGCATTATCACATTAGGAATTTTAATCGTCTCACCGCTACTAGCAAGTTTAAGGATGTTCCACATGACGCCATTAAGATGATGTTGTTTCCATACTCGTTAGATGGACCTGCAAAAATTTGGCTTGAGAAAGAACCGCCAAATTTGATTTTGACATGGGGTGATCTCGTTTCTAAGTTTGTGAACAAATTTTTTCCACCATCTAAAAAAACACATTTGAAAAATGAGATTTCACGATTTGTGCAAAGAAATAATGAAAGTTTTTCAATGGCATGGGAACGCTTTAAAGAAATGTTACATGAATGTCCACACCATGATTTTTCGGAATTGCATCAGATTGATACTTTTTACAATGGGCTTAATGATCATGAACGAGATTACTTGAATGCCTCCGCGGGTGATAATTTTTTGTGCAAAATGACCGATGAGGCTTTACAAATCATTGAGAATAGATCTAAGGTTTATAGCCCTCGTAACACACCGAGTGTTGCCAATTTGGGTTCGTCATCGTCGTCATCGTCTCGTAGCATTAATGCCTTACATGATGAAGCTAATGAGGAAAATCGGTTTTTTGATAGATTTGCTAATCTTATGTCCCATTGGAAAGCTCAAGAAGCTTCAAATTCCGCTTCGGTTAAAGCGGTTGCTAAGAGTTGTTTGTCTTGTGGCGGAGCTCATGATCTTTTCGAGTGCATTACCGCGGATGGTAACACTTCGAGTGCTTATGTAGCAACTCGAACTTACAACCAAAACGGTCAAGGTTCCCGCCCGAATCAAGCTCCACCAAATCAAAATGCTAATAACTATCGAAACAACAACCAAGGTGGTAATTACCAAGGCAATTCACGTAATTACAACAAGGGGAATTATCAAAATGGGAATGGACAAGTCACTAATCAAAACCAAAACCGTGATTTTCAAAACACTACACAAGGTTTTCAAAATGCTCACACTAAACATCTTCAAGGAGAATTTTTGGATTATGCTAAAGCAAATGATGCTAAATTTGATAACATGCAACGTGAGATGATTAGCTTAAGATCCGAGTTGAAAAACGAGCTTAAAAACGAACTTGCTAATGAACTTAAAACTCATGCAAATAAAATGGAAGGTAATGTCCAACGTCTTCAACAAAATCAACAAAATATGGATTTAGGACAACATGAGATTAAGCAAGAGTTGTTAAAAGCGGATGCTAGGCAATCTAAATTTGAGGACCGAATGGCTAAAATGTTTGAAGCAATCATGTGTAAACCCTCTTCCTCGGGTGGTCTTCCTAGTGATACCATTGCAAACCCGAAGGGAGAAATGAAGGTTATTCCTACACGAAGTGGTAAAACTTTCAAGGAACCAATCTCTCGTCCAAGTACTTCTACGGAGAAGGAAATCGAGAAAGAACCCGAGGTGATGGTCGAAAAGGAGCACATTACAATCCCACGAAGTACCGCTTAAACCACACCTACGGTTGAACCAATACCAATTGTGGAACCCGAGATTCCAAGGCCGTTGCCTAATGTCCAACCCACACCACCCTTACCTTACCCTTCGAGACGAAACAAAGAGAAATTGCAAGAACGTAACAAACAAAAAATCGAGTTTTTTATAAAAATGTTTCAACAAGTGCATTTTGATGTGAGTTTAGCCGACGCGTTGTTGTATATGCCTCGTTTCGCTTCCACTTTTAAAAGTATGATGAGCGATAAGGAAAAGATTTCAAAGCTTGCTAATTGTTCTTCGGTTTATCTTAACCGCATACCGGAAAACGTTGGTGACCCCGGAAAGTTTCTCATTCCTTGTGACATACAAGATATGAAAGAATGCCTCGCCTTGGCCGATCTTGGTGCGAGCATTAATTTGATTCCATTTTCCATTTGGAAATCGCTTTCGCTTCCGGCTCTTATTCCTTCGAACATGTCTATCGAGATGGCCGATCATTCTACGATTTTAGCATGTGGAGTAGCCGAAGATGTTTTCGTGAAAGTGGGGAAGTTCTACTATCCCGTTGATTTTATAGTAGTTGACATCCCCGCGGATCCTCAAGTTCCTTTAATTTTAGGTCGTTCATTTTTAGACACCTCGAGATCGCTTATCGATGTTCATGCAAGAACTATCACTTTAAGATTCAACGGAGAGGAACTTGTTATAAACGTTACTCAAAACTCGAAACCTTCTCATGTTTATGCAATCGCTACCATCAATCACATTGACATCGTTGATGTGGTTTGCGATGAGTTTTCACAAGAAGTGTTAGGTTTTTCCGATAGCTCGCCTAGTGGCAATCCCACTATTTTGGATCCGATTCTTGCTAATTCTACACCAAATCTCACTCCATTCCAATGAGGCGATCTCACTTCAAATGAAATCGACAATGAAGATGAGGTGTTGGTTAGTGATGATACTTCTATTCCACCATTTCTTCCGCCGATGGAAGTTATGAGTGTTGAACCAAAATCTTTAATCGAGGAACCACCTATCCTTGAATTGAAAGATCTTCCTTCTCACCTTAAATACGCATTCTTAGAAGGTGATGACAAGTTGCCGGTTATTATTGCAAAAGGTCTTGCTAATGATGAAAAAACCGAGCTCTTGAAATTTCTTAAAGCTCATAAAGGGGCAATTGCGTGGAAAATTTCCGACATTAAGGGTATTGACCCAAAAATTTATACTCACAAGATTTTAATGGAGGAGGACTACAAACCCGCAATTCAAAGTCAAAGAAGGGTGAATCCCAAAATTCACGATGTCATTAAAAAGGAAGTGTTGAAACTCCTTGACGCGGGAATGATTTATCCTATCTCCGACAGCCCATGGGTGAGCCCAATCCATTGTGTCCCTAAAAAGGGAGGAATGACCGTTGTGCCTAATGAAAACAACGAGTTAATTCCCACTCGTGTTGTGACCGGTTGGAGGGTGTGTATTGACTACCGAAAGTTAAATGACGCCACTCGTTAAGACCACTTTCCTTTGCCCTTCATGGATCAAATGTTGGAGCGACTTGCGGGAAATGAATTCTATTGCTTTTAGATGGTTTTTCCGGTTATTTTCAAATCCCTATCGACCCTCGTGATCAAGAGAAGACTACGTTTACGTGTCCTTATGGAACGTTCGCTTATCGTAGGATGCCTTTCGGACTTTGTAATGCACCGGGTACGTTTCAACGGTGTATGATGGCGATTTTTCATGATATGATCGAGAAGTCGATGGAAGTGTTTATGGATGACTTCTCGGTGTTTGGCAATTCGTTCACGTCGTGTTTATCTAATCTCGAGCAAATGTTAAAATGTTGTGAAGAAACCAATCTTGTGCTTAATTGGGAAAAATGTCATTTTATGTGTAAACAAGGAATCGTCTTAGGACATAAGGTGTCGAAAGCGGGGATTGAGGTCGATAAAGCTAAGGTAGACGTCATCGCCAAGTTACCTCATCCCAAAACCGTTAAGGGAGTTAGGAGTTTCCTAGGCCACGCGGGCTTTTATCGTCGTTTTATAAAAGACTTTTCGAAAATCTCTTGACCTATGACACACCTTCTCGAGAAGGATGCTCCTTTTAACTTCAATGAGGATTGTGTTAGAGCTTTCGAAACTCTCAAAAGGAAACTTACCGAAGCACCCATTCATGTTGCTCCTAATTGGGAATTACCCTTTGAAATCATGTGCGATGCAAGTGATTATGCTATAGGGGTCGTCTTAGGGCAACGTTATGACAAGCATTTCCGTCCTATCCACTATGCTAGTAAGACGATGACCGAGGCTCAATTAAAGTACACCACAACGGAAAAGGAATTCCTTGCCGTGGTCTATGCTTTTGAGAAATTCCGACCTTATCTCGTCATGACTAAAAGCATCATGTATACCGACCATTCGGCTATTAAGTATCTCTTAGCTAAGCAAGATGCTAAGCCGAGATTGCTTCGTTGGATGCTCCTCCTCCAAGAATTTGATGTCACCGTGCTTGACAAAAAAGGAGCCGAGAATCTAGCGGCCGATCATCTCTCTCGTCTAGAAGATCCTCACAAAGATGTTTTCGAAAACAAGGAAATCACCAAAACATTTCCTCTCGAGATTCTCGGTGTAGTGAATTCTAAAGACACCACCCCATGGTTTTCCGACATTGCAAATTACCATGCGGGCAATTTCATAATCAAGGGTATGACGACACAACAAAAGCGAAAATTCTTTCGTGACGTCAAGTTCTATTTTTGGGATGACCCTTATCTCTTTCGGGTTTGTGCGGATCAACTCGTTCGACGTTGTGTGTTTGGTGCCGAAGCTTCTAATATTATTAGAGCTTGTCACGAGGGACCCACGAGCGGTCACCACGGTGCTAACCTCACGGCTAAGAAAGTGTTCGATGCCGGTTTCTTTTGGACTTTTATCTATCGTGATGCACACGTACTTGTAAAGTCATGTGATTCGTGCCAACGTCAAGGAAAATCGTCTCAACGTGATGAAATGCCACAAAACATAATTCAAGTGTGTGATATTTTCGACATATGGGGAATAGACTTTATGGGGTCGTTCCCATCGTCTCATGGCAACAAATATATCCTCGTCGCGGTGGACTACCTTTCTAAGTGGGTGGAAGCTAAGGCTTTGCCTACTAATGATGCTCGTGTGGTAGTGAAGTTTTTGAAGCAATTATTCTCTCGGTTCGGAACCCCTCGTGCTATTATAAGCGATCGTGGAACCCATTTTTTTAATGACCAATTCGAGAAGGTTTTAAAGAAATATGGAGTTACTCATCGTCTTTCTACGGCTTATCACCCGCAAACGAGTGGGCAAGTCGAGGTTTCGAACCGAGCTTTGAAGAGGATTTTAGAGAGGTCGATTGGAGAAAACCGTGCTTCATGGTCCGACAAACTCGATGACGCTTTATGGGCCTTTAGGACCACTTATAAGACACCTATTGGTTGCACTCCTTATAAGTTAGTCTATAGGAAGAATTGTCATTTGCCCATTGAATTGGAGCACAAGGCATATTGGGCCCTTAAGCATGCAAACTTTGACTTGAAGACCGCGGGAGATCACCGGAAAATAAAATTGAATGAATTAGATGAATTAAGAGATAATGCTTATGAACATTCATTAATTTATAAAGAAAAGACTAAAAAGTTTCATGATTCAAAGATTAAAAACCGGGTTTTTAACGGTGGTGATCAAGTGTTACTTTTTAACTCTAGACTTAAGATATTTTCCGGGAAATTGAAATCTCGCTGGTCGGGTCCGTTCACCATTACACAAGTGTTTCCTTATGGGACCATCGAGCTAGCTCAAGATGATGGTCCTAACTTCAAGGTGAATGGACATAGGCTTAAGCACTACTTTGGTGGGGAAATTCCTTCAATGGTTGCCCTCGACCAAGTCACCTTCCCCAATGATAATTAGCATTGAGGGGATCGAGTCGAGCTCATGACTCGGTAATAAAAAACGAGGTGCCTCGTGGGGGAGATCCCATGCTTATCCTTTTATGCTTTCTATTCACTAATAAGGGGACTTGTACCCTTCCAACTCGTTGTCTCGTGGTTGTTTGTGATTGTGTTATCTAGATCATCATCATCATCAACGATTGAAGACTCTCGTGTTCGTTTACGTGAGCCTCCATCGTTTGCTTGAAGAAGTTTTTCACGAATCCATTGACATATCCTTTATTGTTCTAACAATTATCTTTTAGCATACTTAATAAACGGCTTTAGATATATTGTTGATCACCCTTTCCATGCTAGATCCTAAGCATTCGATTCTTCGTCTCTAGTATGGGGGTGCTCCACCCTTAGACTCGAAACATTGAGGACAATGTTTACTTTTAGTATGGGGGGTGAATAGGTACTCGCTTTGCTACGCCCTCACGCTTTCCAATTTTCAATGTTTTGTTTTAGTTGCTAATAAGGCTAAAAATGGCCAAATTTTAAAATTTTTCTTAGTTTTCAAGACACCATTTACATTCCTTAACCCGCTCAATTCAAGTTTTGCTAGACATTTATATGGGGAGCTTTAAAACGCGAAAGTCTTAGCTCATACGGGTTAAGAACAAGAACTTTTTGCAAGTTCCTATAATTGATCCTAGAAAGTCACTTATCAAGGGAACTATAAAATGCATTCTCTAAACTTGAAAAAGTCTAAGAAAGTGCAAGATCCTATAGGTGGCTTGAAAACCCAAAACTTTGATTTGATATAGTCTTAATGAAAGCTAATACAGATTTGGCTTAATTTTGACTTGCATGGCTAAGTATTCACGAGTCTCTTTAATTAGAGGTCTTTATATAGTGAAGAACGAGAAATGATAGAGTTAGACAAGTGATCATGCTAAACGTAGAACACGAAAAGGTTCTTTCAAAAACTCATATGTCTTTAATTGTGGCTTTTTCTTCCCATAAGATCAATGCATTAGGAACAAAATAATTGCAATAAGTAAGGTCGTACGATTTGAAAGGTTACTTAACCTCTAGCGCAAGATCGTTTAAAAGTTGCTCGGGGTTGAATAGAGTTCATAGCCAAGGCATAACTTATTGAAGCGGGACGCGAAGATTGGCGATCATCCAAAAAGGCCATAACAAGGCATGAGGAGCTCTATTTTTGCTAAAGATCCAAGATGATGTGAAGTATCATTATTCCTAAATCAATATGAAGGATCGAGACACACGACGAAAAGCAATTACTCCCCTAAAGATCATGGAGAAAGTCTATCCGAAAAGACCCTTACAAGGTATGAGGATAAATATATCCAAGTCCGAAAAGGAGGCGGATCGTTGTATATCAAAGTCCAAAGTAAAGATTGAAGAAAAATGATGAAGTCGTGGTCCAAATATGAAGAATTTCTCAAAAACGTCAAGTGAAGAAATTCCAAATATATGAAGAGAAGACCATAATTTCAAGAACGTCTTCCCAAGATTTGAAGTATGAAGTACATGCCAAATATCGGTCCGAGAAAGGTCTCAAATCGTGAAACGAGTTATGCCAAGATATGAACTTAAGGAGATACACGAGAAGCCGTTTAAAAGATTTTGTCCTTCGGCTAACTATCGATTAAATCGTGCTACTTTGCTTTCGGACTAATAGCTACTCAAATAAGTCATTATGAATCACTTGTGATCCATGACAAATAGTTAAAAAATGCTAGTAACCCATTTCCTTTTATAATAACTAGGATTGCGGGGAGAAAAAGTATTACACAATTTGGACGTATGAGTAGTGTTAGCATTGTGACTTGTACCAACAATCTCGTTTTTGCACTTAGCATGGAATGTATGACAATCAAGGATGACGAAGTTTACTCTAAGGGACATTTACTTGTTTCTATTCTTTGACCCTAAAAGTCACGTTTGTGATGAAAATCATACATTATGTCTTTACACATCTTCGTAGTATGTTGCAAGTCTTTCACTCTTCAATAAAGATTAATAAAATTGAACTTTGGTGATGCTTAGATACTTTATTCTAGCATTGCGTGAGGGAACGGCAATGGCTTAGTATGGGGGAGTGATGAGATGGCATTTATACATGATCTCATCGTTCTTTTCGTGCTTTAAATGCATAAAATGTCATAAAATACCATATATATGCTTGTGTTTGTTTACTTGTGTATTTTAGGTATGGATATCGTGAAAAAGACAAAAGATCACAAGAAACAAGGAAAAACGGACACGAGAAACGAAGCCGTACAAAGAACCGGGCCCTAGTTCATGATTTATCCAAACAAATACCCTTGAAAAATTGAAGACATGCAAGATTGATCCTCAATGAATGAAGAAATGACACTTAAAACCCTTGTATATTCATAATTACAAGTTTGGTCCCTTAAGTTTGTCAAAATTACACAAATGGTCCTTCAACTTTGAAGAAATGGCAAGTTTAGTCCCTCAACAATTCTAAATTGCCAAATATGGTCCCTCATGGAGTTAAAGTTATATTGAAGACCTTTGAAGATCAACAATGTCCAAGATCAGCCCTTGAATTATCTCAAAATTGCAAAAACAACCCTTGTAACCCTTTTTCCAAAGTTTGGTGCCAAAAGTGTAAAGTTGTGAAAGATATTAACAAAGGGAATGAAGTTTTGGTGGCTGAAAACGTGTTATACCTATTTTCCCAAAGAACAAGGACTAAAAGTGGGCAAGTGAAACTTTCAAACACAAAAATGCGCCAAACACAAACACAATCCTACAAAAACGGATCAAACCTTGTCACTGTAGCAGTTAAGAACCCAGTTTTTAATCCACTTAAAACAAAGGGTAAAATGAAATTACCCTTACCCACACTTGATTCACACGCCCAGAAACCCTTCCCAACCTTAAAACACTCACTCCCACTCACCATGTGACCCTACACCCAAAAACAGTTTCACCATCATGTGACAACTTATTCCCCAAGTACTGCCACGTGTCAAGATCAACAGCCCACATCCTTTGCTTCATATCAAAGCTATTTTAAACGGTTTGGATCACTTTGGACAGCTCACACCAAGAATTCGTCTAGAAGACTCAAGGATAGAATAGGAATTTCACTTCTAGGGTTTGTGAATAGTGCTAGCCTTGGCATTTTCCTATAAATAGACTCCTCAACCTGTGAGAGAGCTTTTGTTCCAGTTTTAGGCTATTAATCTTTGTAATTCCTTTTTAAATTAATAAAAGTTGATTTTCTGAATTTTGTTAAATCTCTTTGATATTTGTTAAAAGTTGGTGTTAGAATAGCCTAAATCTGAGTTCCACTTTGATGTTTGAAGGTTTTTGAGGCAAGTTTTTAAGTGATAAAGCTTGGGTCTCAAAAATCAGAAAGTCTTGTTTATTTTGACCTCACTTGTTGGTTTGTTCTTCTTAGCAGCTTGGAAGCTGGTACTTGTTCTGCTAGTACCTAAGCTCAAACAATCCAGGGCCTGGATGTAGGTCTTGGAGGTTTGCACCTTCTTCCCTTTTCAATTTCTCTCTTATTTTTCCGAATTTTATGATTATTGCATGATTATTGGTGAATCTGTGATTTTGTGGTTGATTATTGTTAATATGGTGTTGTTTGATGTTATTGAAGTGTTTGTAGTTTGATTTATGGGTTAGAACTGGATAATCCTTTGAAAAATTGTGAAAATAGGTTTTTAAGGGGTGTTTGGGTTAACTGCATAGTTTGGATTTGTGGTGTTTTGAGTGGTTGTTTTGTGTTGCTATCTGGTATACTTGGTCATATTGCTGCAATATTTGTGGTTTGAAACACCTTGATTCTTAATAAGGGTATAAAATCTTTGTTACTTGGTAAAATTGGCTAGGATTTAGAGGACACCTAGATCTAATCATAGACTAGGGCTAACAAGTGTTAAACCTTAGTTAATTACACCAGGGAAAGAGATTTGAGTGCCTGAAATTGGATCTAGTGTCAAATAGATCAACAAAAGGTTTCTGCATATGCACCTTGTTCATCAGTAACATTCATCTGCTTTGATCTTGTTGATTACTTTGATTCAGTGTTTGATTTTAGTTTATTTGTGCTTATTCATAGTTTATATAGCTTGTGTATGCATCGTGTTGAGTTTGGTTGGCTTATTCAGGCTTAATCTGCTTATTTGTGCATTACTGCTTATTTTCCATGTTTGTGCATGATCTGGTGACTGTTTGATTGATTCTGGCTTATTGTGTGAACCATATTTGGATTTTCTTGTTGCTATTGACTCCTTGTGATTCACTGATCACAAGGGTGCCCTTGTTTCCAATTGAATCCAACTAAATCTCTCTAAAAAGCTTGGTCAAATAGTCAAAGCAGTGGGAACCAGTTCCTACTGAAAGTTGCCACTGCTAGTGTTAATTGGGTTTCAGCTTATCAATAAGCTATAATAGCTTATTTTAACCAGCAACAACTTGGATTTTGTAATAGGTGCTCATTATTTGACCCATTTGTTCATACTGGAGCATTTGGTGGGTTGACTTTAGGGTTTGACTAGAAAACCAACTTAATTGACTTTTTCATAAGTGCTTATTGGCTTATTCTGGCTTATTGGTTTTGCTTATTGGAATTTTGTTGATTGTTTTGGCTTATTGAGTCCATTTGTGACATTTTGCAAGTTGAATCAAGTCCTGAGGTGTCTTATTTCTCAAAAACGACTATTTTGTCTTTTAGTGAAATATTACTTTGCTTATTTCTGGCTTATTGAGTGTGCTTTTTCAAAATTTCTTTTTACAGATCTCTTAAGCATCCCAAAAGAAGGTTGTGTGTCAAATTAGAGCTTATGGCATTAGCTTATTGCTTAATGGGCTAAAAAGCCCAATAAGAATAAGCTGTTTGCTTATTAAGCTGTGATAAGCTCACTTTCAGCTTTTGGGCCTTTAGAGTTTTGTGTTTAGAATCAAATTTTGAGTCAGGTTGGGCTTTTCCAAGTCAATTGGGCCAAGTTTGACTTTTTGGGCTTAAAAGCCCATTTAGGTTGACTGTTTTTGGTTTTGGCCCATTTGAGGGCCCAATAGGGGTATTCTGGTCATTTCATTTTGATTTTCTGATTATTTAGGTTAAAATAAACTAGTTTGCAAGTTTTTAGAATTTTTTAGAATTTTTAGATTTTTAATAATATTTTAATATTATTTTATTATTATTTTTCAAATTTCACATTTTTCAACTTTTTACATTTTTCCTAGCTTAAATATATTAAAATAGGAATTTAGCAACTTTTAGAATAATTTATCACTTTTAGATTAATTTTTATAATTATTTTAAGTTTTAATAGTTTTTAAATCATTTTAAATAGTTTTTATTAGTTTAAAAATTTCTAAAAATAGTTTTTAATCTTTTTAGGTCATTTTAGAGGTTTACCAATTAAAAAATCTTTATTTGGGCTTTTTGATAATTTATTTGATTTTTAGGGCTTTAATTAGCATTTAAAAATTGAATATTTAATTATTTAAAAGGTTTGAAAAAGTTTTGATCATTGGTAAACTCTTAGTTTATTTAATTTGATTTTTGGTGAATTTTTGGTAATTTTTAGAATTAATTTTTATTTTTGTAGTTTTTACGGTTTTACGTTTTATCGTCGTAGTAATAATTTTCACGTTTTCGTCATTCTCTTTTCTCATCCCCTTCTAAACCATTATTAATCTCAAACATTTAACAAGTTTTTCACACACATATACCTCCTTGGGAAACGAACTTTCACCTTTGGGTCATTAACACTTGATTTTTCCTAAAATCATTTGTTTAATACTTTCCGCTTTTACGCTCCTTTTCCTAAAGGTGTGGTAAAACACTACAATCATAAATCATGTTGTCTCTATTCCTATTGTTAAACAGTTTTGGAATACTGTTGTATTAGGTACTCGTCATAATCAACCTTGCATAAGGGCTAGGGTTAATAATAGAAATATTTATGTGACTGAAGTACTGCTTGTCGCTAGTTTAAGACTTGATGATGCAAATGGAACTAGTATGTTGACTAACACTGAGATACATGATGGCCGTGCAGCCATGGGTTATGAGGGTGGTAGGGAAAGTCTTACATTCTTTAAAGGTTTATTTTCACAACAATGGAAATTACTTTTTCATGCTATAATTCATTGTTTAAGCTCAAAAGGTACATCTTTTGATCAAATCCATGTTGCTTTGGCATTAGCTGGTATTTGTCTAGCAAACAACAAAGTTTTTAACTTTTCAAGATTAATTTTTAAAGGCATGACTAGGAATTTGGAAGGGCCTAAAAAGTTTTTAATGTATCCAAGATTCATTCAAGCTATAGTTAATGACCAAATTACCAACCTACCAGCATTAACATATACATGGGATGTTCACTCTTTCACCAAGAGAACCTTTTCTTTCTTGATAAAGAATGGTAGCTCTTTCTCAGGGACAGTAACACCATTATTTGCTAGTATGTTAGCCTAACCAGCTAATCAAGAAGGTGAGGAACCTAGCTCAACTAGTGCTTCCCAGCAAACTCCTTCTAACCAGAGCCCCCAACCATCTGAAGATTCACAATCTTCTTCTCATCATGATGGTAATCACCCAAATTATGATGAGATGATCCATACACCTGTTGCTTCAATTGTTGCTAATGGTTCCCCACAGGAAACAGCAATAGAGGTGGTGGATGTTGCAAATTTAACTGCTTTGTGCACAAGCTTGTCCAAATAGGTACAAGTTTTGCAAAAGGAGAAGCTTGATGAGGATAAAAGAATTGCAGATTTGGAAGACACTTTGACAAAGCTAAGGAATAAAGTCACTCTTTGGATAAGGTACCACAATGCAATTCAGAAGGCTACTCTTAAGAAGCAAAAGCTTAGAAACTTCAATAAGAAGCAACTGAATGCAACCAAACAGGGGAGGAATAATGAAGAACAAGGACCTTCTTCAGATATTCAAACAAAAATCTCTGGCGGTGACATCAATTTTGAAGCTGATGATGGCATTCAAAATTTTGAAGATGCTGATGGCATATAGAATTATGTGGACAATACAAGCTTGGAGCATACAAATATGGATCTTCAAAATGAGGAACCACAACCATCTGCTCATGAGGAACCACAACCATCTGCTGATGAAGAAATGGTGGTAACTCAAACACAACTTCAATCACCAAAACTACAAGCAAATTGGAGTAGTTTTTATGAGAAGCTAGAGGAAATAACTATTAAGTTCCTATGTCTACAACTCCACCACAAAGTCAATTTTGGTTTCATGAGAAACAGTCTTTCCAAGTACTGTCAAGATCAAGAATAAATGTTGAATCAGACAAGACTGAGGAGTTAGATATTGAGAAGACAGTTTCCAAAGGAGAAAAAGTATCTGGAGATACTTTGGTGATAAAAGAAAGAAGTGTGTCTATAACTGGTGAAGTAAATACTGCTGAAGAACCAAGTACTGCTCAGCCAACTACAAGTACTGCTGGTGAAAAAGCTTCACTACCATCTTCTGAAGAAAGCCAAACTACATCTTTTGGAGAAGATGAGACATTAGCACAAGTGCTGCTTGATCTCAAAGAGAAGAGCTCAGCTGAGAAAGCAAGGCTAGCAAAAGAAGAGATGAAGACACAAAAAGAAAATCTTGCCAGTAAAGATAAAGATAAAGGTAAAAAAGTTCAAGCTTCACAGCCCACTATAAAAGGTATTATTATTCAACAACAATCCAATGAAGATGAAGAAAGAAGATCTTCAAGATTATTGAAGAAATTACCTAAGATAAATCCAAAGGATAAGGGCAAAAAGAAATTACAATCTGAGTCTGAAGATGAAAGTGATTCAAATGATGATATAAGCAAAGTCATGAACTAGTTTCATCAAATGGAGCATGATGAAGAGGTAGCTCTTAAATATTAAGCACAAATGCTTGAAGAGGAGTTACAAGAAGAACTTGCAGCCAATCAACAATTGCTTGAAGCTCAAAGAGTACAACAAGAATGGAATATAGAAGAGTATGATAGAATTCAGGCTGAACTGAAGGCAAATGAACTTCCAGCATAATCCTTAATAGCTGAAGAAAGAGATGCTTATGATGAGGAAGAAAAAGATAAATTGATTGATGATTTGGTAAAGGAGTAACAAAGATTCTTTGCTGAAAAGAGAAGAAGAGAAAGAGTAAACCTCCAACTACTATGCAAATCAGAAATAAGATGATGTCCTGTCTTAAGAAGGTTAAGCATTTCACCCATGCTCAATTAGTCAGAAAAACTTTTGATGAAATAAAGACTTTGTATGAGCAACACAAAAGGAGCAAACTGAACTTTGTTGAGATTGGATCTAAAAAAGACAAAAAGGACATTGAAGATGTCAAGAAACTGTAGAAACTAGAAGGGGGGGTGAATAGTTTCTTATATTTACTTGTTAAAAGATGGTTTTTAAAAAAATCCTTTTTCAAAAACATAGGCTTGAGAAAATATGTGAAATCTTCTTATGCACAATATGAACAATGATAGTGCAACTAAACTAATACTAACTAATGTATATGCACAAAGAATAAAGAATGTAAAGAGTTAAGGGTAAAGAAATGTGATACCTAGAACCGAGGTCACTTATCTTACCCTAAATTACGCTTATTTTTGAAATTTTTAAGAAATTTTATTTGCTATATATTTTATCATTTTGGTTGAAACTAATATTTGAGGTCGTAATCTTGACGATTGACGATTTAAGAAGAACGATGACGACTACGATCCCGATGGATGCCCAAATTTCTATGTTTATTGTCGTTTTATCGATATTATAATTTTTCGAGGATTTTACTTTCGGTTCGTGTTAAGTTGAGTCGGGTGCGTTTTATTGCTTTCCGGGTACATTTAAATTGTCCTAAAAGTATTTTGGAGTGTTCGGGCCCCGACTCCCGCAAAATTTTCCAAATTGACTAGTGAGTCATTCCCGTAAACATTTGAGGTCGTTTTCACTTAAGGCCAAAAGAATGCTATAATTGCACACAAGGGCCCCCAAATTTTTACAAGGTGTAAACCAAACACACACACAACACAAAATTCACCAAAAATTTTCTTTCATCTCTCTCTTTTCTCTCTTTAGGCCGACGGCCAAGAACCACCACACCACCACCATATTTTTTTTTCTAGCTTGTTTTAATTAAAACTAAGGTTAGACCACTTCTAGTTTAATCAATACAAGTGTTTTGATATACTTTAATTAAACATGCATCCATAAAAATTTTCAAGAATCAAATGGGTTTTTCAAAAATTTGTTTTGATGTTAATTGGGTTCATGCATGTTTAATTGGAGTATAATAGATGGATAATCACCCAACAAACCAACCAAAATCAATTTGGTTGGGGTGTTTTGATCACCCACACCCCACGGCCAAATGGGGGTGTTTGGTGGATCATGGTGTTTGATGTTTTGCTTATGGTATTTGTGTTTAATTCATGTTTTTAGGTGTTTTAGAATGGGTAAACCTCATTGCATGTTTGATTTGATAAATGGGTTTTGAGATGGATTTGGTATTTTAGGGGTTAAGGACTGATTAGGATGGTTACTCATGGTTAGGAGTGTTTAAGTTGAGGTTAAGTGTCGATAAAATGGTTTGGAAACGAGTGTTGGATTGATTTTGAGATGGGTAAATTTAGGCAGATTGTTTAGGCTTGTTTTCATAAAATTGATTTTGTAAACAGGTCATAAGACTAGGATATAGTTGTAGAGCGTCTTCTTAGCTTCGATTTGGTATAAGATAGAACTTACGACTCCTAACGAGTCAAAAGTTATGATGTTTTGAAAATACGTGTACCAGGAGATGAGAACCTACATAATCCGAAATTATGTTTGGTTTTGGGTCAAATCCCGGGGACCATAGATATAGTTTGGTAATTGGTTAAAGGTTGATTTTTGGTCTCAAACCTGCATTTGTGAGTCTATTATTAGACTTAGGTGTTAAATGGGGCAATGGTATATTTCAAATGGGTCAAATGAGTCCAACTTGGTCAATGTGCAAAATCAGTCCGAAAAGCGTAGGTTTAGTAATGTGTTGAGTAACTGGTCGTAAAAGCGAAAACTTTTAATGGGATTAAAAATGGGTTTTCTACAGGTCTTAAGGTATTTTTGAGAATTTTCCCAAATTTTATTAAAAGGTTTAAGTCTAGTAAAACAGCCCATACTTTTGGTAAGTATCGGCGAAAAACGTAAAAGGGGTAATAACGTTAATAACATGGATGAATAGTATAAAATGAGTAACAATTATTTGTTTGGTTTTGGCGTGAGTTTGTAATTATCACAATTTACTAATATGTATGTAATATACAATACTTAAAGTTTATAAATGAGATTACTCATTACGCGTTATTGTTTGTTAGGTGTTGAATTCCCCGGGCATCCTCATCTTCGTCAGTGATCGTCATTCGAATCGTCGACTACTCTATATACATAAGGTGTGAATTTGTAGCCTCGCTCACTATTGTTTTAAATTGTTTTACCCGCGAGGGAATGCATGCTTGTTTTCTAAAATGAACATATGTCATGAATGATTGTTGGACCCAAATGTTGCCTTAAATTGTGTTGAGTACCTAGTTGCAAAAGGCCCTATATTCATGAACTATTAACTATTGTTTAATCCTAGTGTGGATTGAAAATAGCCGCTTATACAGTTGATAGTACTATGGGGTTGACGACCCTATCCGAGACGAGGGCTAGTACGTTGAGTACCCCATGCGGACAGATAATTTGTGATAAGAAATAAGGTATAATTGCAACTGATGCCTTTAGAAGGGGCAATGGTTTTATCTTAATCACGCCGGTAATTATTACGCGGGTGATTGAGTTAACGGATTAGGGTCATGAGCTTAAACACAATTGTCATAACCTTGAAAATAGATTGTTTGATCGACAAGTCTATGAATGATCGTGAATGATTTTTATTACACATATGTTCAAAATGAGATTATAAAACCTATAAATTCCACTCAACATTATTTGTTGACCCAATTTAGCATGTGTTTCAGGTAACCGATGAAGTGTAGCATGGAGCATGCATTGGATGGGAGTTGTGTGTGGCTTGGCGTCTACTTGTTTTTCCACCCATATTTAACTTAAACATTTTAAATTTTCTGTCATGTTGTCGAATTTGTATCTTTTGGGGTTGAGATTCGTGGGGACCGAAACGCTAACTCTGTGTTGTATCATTTTGGGTTTGGAAACCGTAGACATGTATGTTTTTAACAATGCTTAATTTATGTTAAAACTTTTACGTCTCTTTGAGTCGTTTGACATATCTTGTGTGCGATGATAACTGCCTAGCACCCAAATGTTGTAGTTCCGCTGCGCATAGCATTTGTGGGGGTGTTAGAGATTGGTATCAGAGCCATGAGTTATAGAGAACTAGGTCGTTTTGAAAATTACTAAACTGTAACTTTTGGTGTCGTAAGAAATTTTCCAAGCACTCAACTATCCTGCATGGCTCCGGTAAGGTTAATTTTTGTATTCATGGTATAGATGTATACCTTTGAGTTAAAGTATATATGTGGGTATTTATTACGTACATATTGAACTACTATATGTAAACATTGAAATTGTACGTGGATTACTCGATACCGTAATTCTTGTATTACATATGCATGAGCATCATATAATCGCATTTTGGGCATGTGTACCACCTTTGCATTGCATTTGCATGCATGTATTTATAAATATTGAATAATAATCTTACGTACCCTCCAAAATTCTCTGTTATTGCAGGAATGGCCGAGGTACCACCTAACGGAAATGGAGACGAATACGTCGTAGGACACGAAGGGGGACCGTTTCCTCCGAACCCGCCAAATGGTGAGAATGGATGGATAGCTCCAGAAGAAGCGATAGAGCCGGCAAATGACAGTGACGAAAGTGACGTGGACAACTTCAGCATTAGTGACTATAGAAACTAGAAGGGGGGGGGGGGGGGGGGTTGAATAGTTTCTAGTTAGTTTTCAAAACATTTCGGCATAATCCACTGTGCGCGGTTCCTTATGTGTACCCGCGGTTCCTTATCAATAAGGAACCGCTGGTCCATTTATGGAACCGCCGACAGTGGACGAAACTGTTTATTACATGTTTAAACTTTGACAATCCTTTGTATCAAATTCTCGATCAAGCTTGACTAGATATGAGATGTGTTTGATTGAAAGATAAATACTACAAGTAAGTAAACAAACAAACACATCAAATCAAGAGTACATCAAGCAATAGTCTAAACACTAAGCACACACGTACTAAGCATAAGATTTTCCGCAACTAGGATGTTTAGACTAAGTGATGTACACTTGACCATAATCTAAACACGAAGCACACACGTACTAAGCCATAGCTTTTCCACAACTTAGATGTTTAGATTATGAGATGCACACAACACACAACACAAGTATGCAACTATAAATACATCTACAAAGGTAAAGACATAAATGTAAAGGAAAGTACCGACACGATGATTTATAGTGGTTCGGTCACGAAGCTCCTCTTCCCCCTACTCCACTCCTCGAGTACACCTTACTCGAGAGTTACTTCACTAGTCAACAAACTCCTTAAGGTGGAGAAACCATACACAACGTCGCTTATCCAATTTCCGACTCTAAGCTAAAAGTCGAGTCCTAATCTTAGGTAGGACCAATCTACACAACGTCGCCCACTTCACCATTTAACGACCACTACAAGAAAATGAGCCTAAGGCAACATTTTACAGGCAACACTTTTTAATGTGTTGCTTTTCTTAAGAGATTGATAAAAAGGCAACATTTTTAAAATAAGTGTTGCATATTAATATCAAAAACTACACTTTTTTAAAAGAGTTGCAAGTTCACAGGACCTAGCCCCAAAAAAAATTTAAGATCCCCAAGCGGGAAATGTTTCACTTTTCACTTTTCTTTTCCCCCCTCTTCCTACTTTTCACTTTTCACTTTTCTCTTTTCCCTCTTCCCTATGTTTCAATTAAAAAAAACCCCAGCAAACTCTACAACCGTTCTTCCAAAATATCCGTGGTACCAATTCTTATATGACTGTCTCAATCGTGTCATCAGATATTAGACAATCTTCGCATTCAAGAAGGTCAGTGTGTGTCCCATAAAATTATTTCAATTTCTAGGGTTTCAAGTCGATTAAATGTTTATTTCTTCTGTTTATGGGGGGTTCCGCCTTTTTGAGATCGATGATACACCAAGATGAAAATGTCATAATCGTTGTGGCCATCACACTCTTGGAGCTAATAGTCTAAGGCTTTACGCTAGTAGATCTGCAAGATTTTGCACTTAATATAGGTATAAGCCTTTTTCTTTTATTGTATTCATTTTGATTCTTTGATTATATGTTTATTTTATTTATTTGTGATTAAACTTACCAAATATTATAGAAGGGATTGGAACATTACATTTGTATTTTAATGTATCTGCAAGTTTAATGGTACTTAGGTGGTTTAGATTTTAAGTAGCTTCAACGTTAAGAAGGGATTGGTTTATATTTATGATTGATTAGGTTGATAAACAACTAATATTTCTAGCTATACGTTGTTACCATGTCACAGTCTTCAATGTTGTGATCATCTTGTTATAAGCGGATGCCTTGTATTTGTAACAATTGTATCGAAAGTGTTATGTGGGATGCTTATAAAATTTATGTAGTAAAACCATGTGGTATATTACTAGAGGCAGAATGGTCGGGTCAGGTCATGTGTCTTAGATGCGTCCGGGTCTGGATGGGTTTTGGTCGGGTCGGGTATTTTTTGGTTTTTTATAACACTTTTCTTTTTGCTCATGAAATTTTAGTAAACTAACACAAATACTATTCAACGGTACATGGGTCAAAAACTCAAAACCATCACACAATTAAAATTGGTCCGTATTATGATGCCATGACTAATACTAGTACACTACCTTCAATACTCGAAATTCCTCATTTCCAAAACTTAACACCCCCCCAAATGTAAAATACTTGATATGTAGTCAGTTCAGAACATCAATTGGCTCACAGAAAAAACATGGAACACATATGCTTCTTGCTGTTCAGTATCATTGCATCACTCTTAAAAGAACGATACTATATACTAAAAACCAAATATAAAGAAACAAAATAAGCTAAGAGCGGAAGTACGAGCTGCTACATCAAAATGAAGAACATCATTTTCACTACATGTTTGAAAGAATTTATGATATCAGTACATGGTTATGGTATATTCTTTCCAGTTAAATGATTCTTCCTAGTACATAGTTATTTAAAATCATTTCTTTTTGTAATATATTAAGGTTTACAAAAGCATTTATCATATCAATACATGGTTATGATCTATTTCTAATGTTGTATATTAAGTTAAGCATTACCATATTATATCAGTACATGGCTAAGGTATCTTTCTATAGCATACAGTCTAGTTAAATGACACTTTAATACTTCATAGAAACATAGAATAGACGAGAAATTTAAATCATGAAAGTGAAAATAGAAAAAGAGTATTGTATTAGTCACGCCGCAAACTTGCCCGAGACTCATCTCATTTGTGGTAGGAATCCATACCTGATTTAGAACGCAGTCACACACTAGCAAAAGATACAATCAGCAAGGAAAGTTATCACATTTTAACACTCATGTTTTCGTCACTCTTTTCTTTCTCTCCTTTCTCTCCTCAGCTGCCCGTGCCTCAACACTTGCTGCTGCCATCACCACTAGTGATCAGTCACTTGCACAAGAGTATAAAAAATCAGAGTTAAACTGTTATGAAAGACTGATTCGACTCAGGAACAACTTTTGAGGTTGCGGTTTATGATATCCATTTCATCATATCTCAAAAAGATGTATCAAGGAACATAGGTAAGTTGCATGTCTGTTTCGTGGATGTATCTACATAAAGTATTAAATCACCCTTTCATATGTCATGTTTTAGTTAGTGTATTAATTCTAGAATATATGTAATTAATGTGTATTTTTAAAAGTGTGTATCAGCTGTATCAATCAGCTAATATGTTTTCGGGGCCTCTAGTGAGGTACAGACAGAGTTCGAGAAGATTTTGTTCACCGACTATATCACCTTTCTATATTATAACTTACTATATGTTATATTTTTGTTTTTAAAATTTATATGGGATGATGGGTGGTTTTAGATTATCATTTTAGATTGTGCACTTTCTTAGTATATATCTTCGGTACTTGTATTAAATTATGCTTCTTAATTTACATATACAAGTTGCGACGTTGCTGCAGGGGGTCAAAGTCAGCTGTTTCAGATGTGTTGGTTGTCAAGGTTTTGGAATGAAAGTCTCTATCAGATATCTACGGCGCGTCTGTGATTGAACATACATCATCCTTAAAACGAGTTGGCGCCAGATGATATTACATGATCTGGTAAGTAATTTAATGAACATAACGACTTATGTGATGCTATTTTTAATTATGTTCATCAATGTTTCAATTCAAAGTTTCACCATCTTAGGGGTTCTGATGATTAAGAAATCCTGTTATATAGCTAAGTTGATTGGTAAATGACTTACGACTATTGTTATAATCTGAATCTCATGATTTAAAATTAGCTTTAGAAGAAACTCCAGTTATGTATGAACAACTCATAAGGTCAAAATCTATTCTAGAAAATGAGGAAGTTGGTTTAAAATTGGGAGAAGGTTTTAGCAAATTCCGTTAATGTGCTGATATTGGTTGGATGATCATGGTGGAAAACTATTAAATGATCGTATTATCTTATCGATGACTTTGTCAACCATATATAAAAATTTATTTGCGTGCTGGTTTGGATAAATTGTGATGATGATTACACAACTCTAGTATCAATATGGAGACCACGTCTTCCGCAAGGTTATGTTTCTGCTGGTTGTGTTGCTATGTCAAGTTTCACGAAGCCAGGACCGGTACTTTCCACTGTATGGCCGAAACAATAGCTGAGGAGACAATGTCTGAAGAACAGCAAATTTGGTCTACACCAGATTCCTACCCATGGACATGTTGCATTTATCAAGTACAAAGTCAAGCTTTACAGTTTGTAGCTTTACGCCAGCCTAGAGATGCAGCGAGCTGGAAGCCTATGAGAGTTATTGGCGACACATCTCGGCCGTCTGTATAATTGTTGTCAGAAGCTTCACCGTTAACTTAGCCCTAAACGATACAAAGTATCTGCTATTTTTATCCCAAGTAATCTCTTAATGCAAATAATAATTAACCATGGAGTTTATATTGCAGACTCTCAAACAATCAAACTAGAAGAACCCTCTCTGGTAAGCTTTAAATCTTAATACTTATATATAGCATTATAGATGATGATGGGGCAAACATGCTTGATAACTTTGATGAATCATTGCAGAGGATCATGCATGGAAGAAGCTTGAGCTAGCACATGAACAAGAAATATATAAGATTAAACCAAAGGTAACGCGTAAAAAAATAACGCCAACCAGTTTGTTGAAGATGTAAAGCTTCAAAAAAATTACTTCATCAAGTTGCTCGAGAGCTTCAAAAGAATAACTTTCTGCCGATGTTTGGTACAAGGTAACTCTCTGTAAAGTTAAAATGTGTACATTTAATAGTGTGTTATAAGTAATAACACAACAATGTAAATGACATATTTTCTATGAAAAGCATAACCATAGATAGAGATATGTCTGTATTTACGATAGTCATATTTGACTATAAAGCTCCAACCCAAACCTATCATCCTGTTCGTTACCCTCTTAGTTTACTCACATTAACTTAAAAGTTAAAAAATCAGCATTGTTGTGCCTAAAAACTTATTAACCAATGGCCTACTCAAGATTATCGTTTTTTATATTGCTATCGGAATGATATCATAAAGATTTAAAAGGTTTTATTTGGCTAGTATAAGCATAGTTATTGTTGAATCACTCTTTTCAAATAATGGACGTTTTTTTCAACTTATTAAGAAAAATAACTAATTGTATTACGTTGTCAATTTCTTATGCAGCAGGCTACGTGTTGTTTTGGCTAACGCAAACCAGCGAGTAGAAAGAAACGGAGGACTTCATACAGTGACCTCGTGATCGCCCTAATGTTAAGCTTTTTAGAATTGTAATCTGATAACTTTTTTTTGACTAGATAGATAATACTAGTTGTATACTTGTATGTACATGTCAAAGTACACTATGGTATCATTTATGGTACAATATTATGTCATTGTCGAATGAAAATGTTAACGTATTAGACAATGAAATAAATTTAAGTAGCATTTGTATTGCATGCAAAAAAATGTCACAAACCACTAAAAAACAAGTGTTGCAATTGTGCATTGTAAGTGTTGCAATGCATATATTAAAGTGTTGTAAGTATAGTGAAAAGGTGTTGTACTTTATTGGAAAAGTGTTGCAATAAGTTTTTAGTAATGTTACAGTTGATGGAAAAAGTGTTGTAGTTGAATGTTAAAGTGTTGCCAATGAAGGTAAAAGGTGTTGTATTTGGGTATAAAAAGTGTTGCACCTTAAAGTATTGCATTTGCTAAATATAGGCAACACTTTTAGAAAGTGTTGCATAATCGCATGAAAAGTGTTACTTAAACCTAAGGCGACGTTGCATAATGGAGCACTCGGTAAAGTGTCACATTAGACATAATGCAACATTTTAAGGACATAACACAACACTTTATATGTGTTACCTTAGCTTCATTTTGTAGTAGTGGACACAAGGCTAGATGTCGAGTTCTAATCGAAAGCTAGAACCAATCTTCACGACTCTTCACTTTGAAGCTAAGTGAGAACTTCACACAACACAACTAATAATCACTTTAAAGCTAAGTGGGAACTCACAAGACACAACTACATCACTTTAGAGTTTAGTGAGAACTACCTAGACACAACCACGTCACTTTAGAGTTTAGTGAGAACTACCAAGACACAACCTAATCTACCCACTAGTTATGTTTTATGGCCCAACGTAACAAACCTTGTGTTTTATGGCCTAAACACATAAACCATATAGATCTAAGCACACATCACTTAGATCTATAACTCTAATACTATATCCAAGTACTAACAAGACTTGGATCTACACAACTAACACCTAATCCAAGGATACCCATCACTTGGATATTCTACCCTTACGAACACATCCAAGTGTACCCAACACTTGGATCTTCTACATATACATAGTAGGAAGACTAAAAACATAACTTAGATCTATAGGAGGAAAGATCTTCATCATGTAGTGAACCTAACACATCATGGTAATGATAGTGTTCTTCTCTTTGCACTTGAGAGGATGAGGAGATTGAAGATTGAATCACATCTTAAACAAGATTAATCAAAACTAACTAATCAAGGATCTAAGATGGTTTTTGAAAGAAACTGTGCAAAAAGGGTTGAAAGAAAATCTGGAAATGATCCACTATTTATAGGGCAACATTGCAACGGTAAAAAACACCCGCGGTTCCTTATCTCTACCGGCGGTACCTTATAAATAAGGAACCGCGGGTTCCTTTAAGGAACCTCCGCGTCTGAGTCCATGCAAATTTGTCCTGTAGTGGGGATATGCCATCTGGGGTAGTTTATACCCTCAAAGGATATTCCTTTAGCATATGGAATATGCCAAATTCAAAATTCCATTTTCTTTTTAATAAAACATTTTCTTAAAAACAAAGTTAATTAAAATATTTTGTCACATTTGATTAAAATGTGAGTTTTAAGAAAATATTAATCCTTGATCACTTAGTTAGGTTAATGACATGTTTGTACATACCTTGAGTGATTCATGCCTGAATGCGGTCTTGGAGGTGTCGAGAGAAGTATACAAATGTATTCTTGAGTGATTACGAGTACCTTAACATTTTACATAATGTATTGTGAATTATACGTTTGTCATCAACAAAACACAAAGAGATTATATCGACAAAGCATCGTAATGTTTGCACTAACAATCTCCCCCTTTTTGATGATGACAAACAAGTAAACCGCAACACATATTAAAATGCATAAGTTAGTCGTTTGCACTTACTTCTCCCCCTTTTGTCGAATCAAAAAGGTAGTCAACGTCTTGAAGAAGAGAAGAATCAACGTCGAGAGAGCACACGTCCAAAGTGATAGTCATCTATAGCACGTCATTTGAATAAGAGAAGAATTGACATCACGAGAGCTAGCATCCGAAAGGTAGTTTTCATTTGTGGAGAAAGATTGACTTTGAGAGAACATGCATCCAAAAGGCTAATCATCACTTGTGGTCGACGGTTGAGAGGCGAGAATCCAAACCATAAACCCATCATCCAAAGATATTGAGCTTGCGTCATCCTAGTGAAGTCTTCAATCACCATAGGTTAACTAACTCCATGCATAATAAAATGCTTATCTTCAAGATTCCAAAATTCATTACTAGCAAGATATTCGATGAATGATCGCAAATGTAATGACTTGAACTCTTTCAAATGCTCCCCCTTGATATGAGCTCCCCCTTGCTTGAGACACCAACAAAGCAAGAATAGTGACGAGATACAAAAATGGGTTAGAAGTGTCCTACAAAACAAGGTTAGTAGACAAGAGCATATATAAAAAGAAGATGATAAACAAGTCGTTTGCACAAACAATGACAAGCATTAAAGAAAGAAGTGTGCACGCAATGCTATCAACCAAAAAAAATAAAGGAGAGGATCGTGACAAGATCAATTCACAATTGTTGGAATAGAGATAGAAAAGAAACATCCATACCAATTGTAATGATAACATGTCAAAGGGTAAAAAGCTTGGAATTTTTGGAATCGAGCCAACATCAAACAAGCTCATGGTAGGTAACATGTGCGGTTCTTTATGAACTAATCTTGTGACAACTGGAAAGAAACAGTAGTTTAATTCTTAATTGAACTTTAACTCGTTCCAGGCCTCTACGCATTATCATATGATCTTGCCAAAACACTCAGAGTGACACTCTTTAGTGTTCACCGTGACGAGTGGAAATCCTTCTAGTGTTAACATCAAACAGCACTTGGTAGGTAACAAGCAAGATTCAATTTGAATCAAGTTTGTGACAACTGGAAAGCAACGATGGTGAATATCTTACTAGAAATTCACTTGTTCCAGGTTTCATGAATTGACGGCTTCAATCATAAGGATTCTTAATCCAAATGATTCACTCTTTATGTTCGCAGTCAGCTTTGGACGGTCGAATAAAGAGAACGGGTTTACCCGCGAAATCCTGTCAGGAAGTTACTTAATTGAAACTATCCGTCACGGGTACGATATCTAATATCGTCCAACGGTCTTCACCGACCGGAGGTAAAATGCTACCGAATTAGAATAAAATGTCAAAGCCATTTTATTCGTGTCGTTGCTGTGTACCTGTTAAAGACGGTGGCGTTGTTGTGAACCTGTTGAAGACGGTGGCGTTGCTGTGTACCAGTTGAAGACGGTGGCGTTGCGGTGTACCTGTTGAAGACTTCCTCACATGCTTATTCCTTTAGCATCAAATACTCCTGAAAATTCAAGAAAGTATGACCTAAAAGTCTTCTGCTGTATCGACTCTGAAACTTTCAAGAATTCAACAAAGGATAAGTGTGTGGGACATGAAGTCACAAAGAGGCGAACCTCACAAGAAAAATAAAGGCTGCACGTGAAAGGCCAAAAGAACATGTTCCAAGCAAAAAGGGCTGATATCATTCAACACATATTCACAAAAGAAAAGAAAAAGAAAGAAAAGAAGACTACGAGCTCAAGAACAAGATCTAACATGCTAGATTAGGACTTTGTAAATTTGGAGTGACCTCCCTTTGGGGGAGATTGTTGGAAATACGTTTTACGCATTTAGAAAGTCTCGGTCACTCCAACAATGTAGTTATAGGCTCGTAGTTAAGTTAAGTGTCATTTATTACATAGCCCGACCCATGAGCATGTTCATGGGCCGGAAGCCCAAGTCCTTTAAGGACTTGGGGTATTTAAACCTCTTTCCACCATGGAAAGAGGTGTTGGTTGTTTTATTCTTTCATTTCAATATATGAGTTTTCTTTCATTTCTCTCTCTAACTTTCTCTCTCTAGAAAAACATCAACCCCCTTGTTTCACAAGATTATCATTGTTCTACACTTTCTCATGTGTATTCTATCACGTCTTTGAACAATGTTAATCCCATCAAAAACATTTGCAAAAAGATTTCAAAAAGAGTTTTAGAAATTAATGATAAAAACGATTTTTCTTCCCCTCCGCCGGTGGAGGTTGAGAGTGTTAAGCCTACGATTCCAATTGTGAATGATTCTTCGGATGATGAATATGTTGACCCAAATGGGGGAGTTTTCTTTGTTAACAAACGTTTTGAGAACTTACCACAACCTTTGCCAAAACGGTTTTCAAATGTGAGAATTTTTAGTGTGACTAACATTGCTTTAGAAACACCAAATATTTTTGACATAATTAAGTCGGGTTTTCATAAGGAGAGTTTAAAAGATGAAAAAGGGAAAGACTTTAAATTGAATTTAAAAGATTTTTCTACAACTCTAACTCCGTCATCACCACGTGTATTGAGTACTACAAGCTCGTCTTCTCCTTTTGACGACGCATTGTGTGGACCTAGTGTGGGGGAAGCCCCTTATGTTCCCTCCCCTTTCTCCACCGAGGACGAGATATTTGATCCTGGAATTGCTTATAAAGGGAAATCTCGGTTTTCCACCGATGCAATAAATGGAAAATCTTTTCATTTGATTGGTGCGAGTCTACCTCGAGTAGCTCATGGTTTTTATGACTTACCCATTGTCACACCCTTCTATTTCTTCTCATCTATTTTCTTGAGACCCTTTGGGTTTGTGTTGGCACATCATGAAGTGGCGTTGATTTGTTTTACCAATGAAAATGAGAACGCCATCTTCGATCCCGGTATTTTGCACCATCTAAGGACTTAGTCCTTAATACCGGTTGTTTTTGGGCCTTGTTTATCATGTAATCCCCACTAAAAATTGACCATACCAAGATAATCCCTAAATGATCACATTTATGGGGATTCGAGTCGAGCTTTTGACTCAGTTATCAAAAACAAGGTGCCTCGTGGGGGAAACCCATGCTTATCCATGTACATATTATTGCTTTCTAATTAGTTAGTGCCAAGAAAATTCAAGATTTAACCATCAACTCTCAAAGAAAAAACAAGGAGAGGATTTTGAGGAAGTCAATTCAAAATTGTTGGAATAGAGGTAGAAAAGAAACATCCAAGAATTTGAAGATATCATCTCAAGGGGTTAAAAACTTAGAATTGATGGAATCACCCATACTAATTGTAAATTTTAACCGCAATCAACTCTCAAAAATGGGAACAAAAATATCTCAACCTAGAGACATTTTTGACCAAAAAAATATAGGAAAACCAAAAGCGGATAAATCGACGCTTTAAGAAAAAATCAGGATATAGGACATTATAGGCAAATATGCGTATGAATGTCGACACCAAATGGTTTTTAGCATACGATAAACTACATGCTCAAAGTTTCGTAGCTCTTCTCAATCATTATGGATGTTCAAAGAACAATTACATGATGAGGAAAGGGTAAGGCTCGACTCAACTTAGTTTAGAAAGACTAGAAGAAAGAGACTCGACTTAGAAGAGCATGATTAAAATGAATTGAGAGAGACTCAACAAAGAAGTTAAGGATAACTTCACAAATTGATTCATGAATACTATACCTTAGAAGCTGATAGTGAAATCTCGAAAGAAAATGAGAGAAGAAACTCAAAAGAAGCTCAAGAAGACATGAAGAGTTAGTACAAAATCTAACACATAATCAAGTAAGCACATAGGATAATTCATGCAATGCCTAATGTAACCATAAGCATATAGTAGCAATTAAGCAAGCATCAAAGTAAAGATCATAGAGATTAATGTGCAAGGCTAAATGTACTCTAAAGACTTATTTAGAAAAGGCAAGCCTAATAAAGTCTACAATAAACCAATGCAGAGAAGGTGCGCAATTAACACATATGGCAAGCAAGAAACATGATTACTTAAAAGAGAAGACTAAGTAAAACATGTTATCACTTAGCATTTAAGGACATGCATGAGTTATACACATCTAAGGGATAAAGATCATACAAAGATGAAAAAAAAGCCTAAAACTTAAGCATAATTTTAATCTTAGTTACACTAGAATCCTAAGATTTGCTTAAATTAGATGTCTTAGCAATAAGCAATCCACATGCTTAAATAAAAGACAAGGGTGGTGGCGGAATTTGGTGGGGTGAAAGGTGAAGTTACCAAGGGTTCAACAAAGTCATTCACAATGGGAATGCTTTGGATGGGTGATGTGGGTGAGTTTGAAGGGGTAAAACGTGAAGTCACCAAGGTATCAACAAAGTCATTCACAATGGGAATGCTTTGGATGGGTTGAGGTTGGGTAGTCACATCCAATAGAGTACTTGGAGTGAAGGGTGAGGTTAGCTCATTCATTCTATATTGGAATGAAGAGGAGGTAGAACCATGTGAATGGTTGGTACCATGGGTTGAGGTAGTCTTGCATGGAGCAAGAGGTGGTGAGGGTGATGAAGAGATGAGAATTGGAACAATCTCATTCTTGGGTGTGTGAAAGGGTGAAGAGTTAAGTTTGGGTAACTTAATCTTAATTTTGAGTGCGTCTTTGAAGAGGAGGTTTTGGATGAATTGGAGGTTCTTGTAGAACATGGTAGTAATGGGTGGTTTAAGGGGTGAGGGGATGATCCAAACTAGTAAAGGGTTAAAAAGAGGGAAAGCCCAAGATATTTTGGGAGTGTTCAAAGGTTTGAAGCAAAGATTCCAAAGGGTGTTGGAACAATTGGGAAGTTTCAGAAAACCCGAATTTGAGAGCTTCTGCCCGCGGTTCTTTATCTCCACCGACGGTTCCATATTGATATGGAGCCGCGGTCTATTTAAAGAACTGCCTACAGAGGCTTGGTTAAGGTGGTGAGGCTTGGTTTAGGTGGTGAAGGAGGACTTTCCAATTAAGCAAATCCTAATGTTCTAGTCTAACTTATCATAAAGTCATGCTTAAGAGCAATAAAAACTAGAACACACACAAAGGAAAGACACATAGGTTTAATTAGTACGTAATAAGAAAGCTAAGAAAAACCTAATGGCTACAAAAGAAAAAGACTCCTAATGACATAAAAAGTTCATCAAATTAAACTATCATTAGTCATATATAGGAAGAGCCATTTAGCCAATTTAGAGAATGAGTATGAGACTATCACTAGAGGTGCTCAATTAAGGCTAAACACGACCATTTTTACGAGTTATACACCAACTCAACTTCCCACGTAGAAGTAATTCAACCGTTAGGTCAAATTAAGATCCTAGTGCATAAATTCTCTAGTAGTCATTCTCAACTTAGACAAAATGTAATTCCAACATTTGCCTAATAAAGATTAGCAAGGATGAAACTTGCATGGCGACACAATGCATGACCTAATGAGGGTTAAGAATGCACCATTGCATATCTTGACAAAAGAGTCTAGTTAAGGTTAATTACCTTAATAGATCTTGAGGCCAATAACATTGAATTTTACAAACCAAGTTTACACAATTTGTTAGAACACTCTTGATTGGTCTTTCGGAAATGACACATTTATAAATTACATAGCAATGTAAATTACTTGAGTATTTCAGATGAAACATCCAAGTTATCAAACCGACTATATTGTGCATTATAAGTAATTATTAAACAAACTATGTCTAACAATTTGAACAAGTAGATTCAATATAACACCATCAACACAAGTGTGAGTTATGATCCGATGTATATTATTAATAAACCACATTCATGTCAACACTAAAAAACATGTCAATTAGATTCGATAATGATACCAATCATAGTTTGAATAATGCATTGATATTTAATCGAAATCTTTCTTGATTCCCACAAACACTCTTTTAAGAAAAAATAGCTAAGATCTTCAAAGGGTGTTTCATGTTTTATAGTGAGACATTTATCTACTTGAACTAATAACACAATGATTGAGTAAGACGACCCAAATCAATAGATTTGATAAGCTCCCAAAGCTTTCAAACCTAAGAGTGTTAATAAACATAACGAGGTGTACATGATGTTTAAATAACATATATAAACCTAGAGATATTGATCCTATATGCAATGCACAAATAATGTTGCAACCAAAATGCAAGAAATCTAGCATACATCCTAATTAGGAAGAACTAGATACTAACAAATACCAAGCAAGGCACAAGAGACTAGACATATAGCAATACTACTACAAATAGCAAGGAACACTTAATAATGTCTACATATAATAATAACACACAAGGAAACACACACAAACAATTAGCTTAACACATAAAAGCATTCGTCAATGTTTTGAGTGTTAGATACAACAAAGTATTCATAGCTTGATTTTATTTAAAAATAGTCTTTGACCCATTTAAGATTTAATTAAGTTTAACACTTTGTAAATATATCAATTTTCAAAGATATATCACCAAGAGATGTCCAACTTAATAGAAAAGAGTAAAACACAAGTTTTATGACAAACCGACGTTCAATACTTTGGACAAAGTATGGAACTTAGAAACCATCCAAATATTAAAGTTTGAATAAAGGTTTGGAAGCATTTTTAATTGAAAGAAAATTCAATTACGTTCGAAATGACGGGTGGCACGACTTCTACAGACTTACGGTCGAATTTATATGATATTTCAAAGTTTTCAAAAATCTGAGTCAGACTGACTGCGGTTCCTTATCTATAAGGATCCGCGGGGAACAATAAAGAACCGCGGTCAGAGGACAAAAAATGAGTTTTTGACCAAAATCATTTAGAAACAATTTGGAAGGACTTAGGACTCTAAAAATCATTTTAGACACACAGAACTCAAATATTAGAGTTAATTATGACACAAAAGATTTTTATACTTCCAAACAAGAAAAGATTTAATTCAAGCTATATACAAAGTTTATTTAACACCAAAACTTGTACGAATGAAACAACAAAACACATTTCATAAGTAATCACTCTTCATGAACAATTTGATACAAAGATCGTCTCTATTTTTTAAAACCGTTTTCATTTTAAAAATCATTTGTTTTGAAAAAGAGAGCAAAGATCGATCCAAGCTTTAAAGTACAATATACTTCAAAAATCTTGAATAACCTCGCTCTGATACCAATTGTAGAAACTAGAAGAGGGGTTGAATAGTTTCTAATTAGTTTTCAAAACATTTCGGCATAATCCACTGTGCGCGGTTCCTTATGTGTACCCGCGGTTCCTTATCAATAAGGAACCGCCGGTCCATTTATGGAACCACCGACAGTGGACGAAACTGTTTATTACATGTTTAAACTTTGACAATCCTTTGTATCAAATTCTCGATCAAGCTTGACTAGATATGAGATGTGTTTGATTGAATGATAAATACTACAAGTAAGTAAACACACAAACACATCAAATCAAGAGTACATCAAGAAATAGTCTAAACACTAAGCACACACGTACTAAGCATAAGCTTTTCCGCAACTAGGATGTTTAGACTAAGTGATGTACACTTGACCATAATCTAAACACGAAGCACACACGTACTAAGCCATAGCTTTCCGCAACTTAGATGATTAGATTATGAGATGCACACAACACACAACACAAGTATGCAACTATAAATACATCTACAAAGGTAAAGACATAAATGTAAAGGAAATTACCGACACGATGATTTATAGTGGTTCGGTCACGAAGCTCCTCTTCGCCCTACTCCACTCCTCGAGTACACCTTACTCGAGAGTTACTTCACTAGTCAACAAACTCCTTAAGGTGGAGAAACCATACACAACGTCGCTTATCCAATTTCTGACTCTAAGCTAAAAGTCGAGTCCTAATCTTAGATAGGACCAATCTACACAACGTCGCCCACTTCACCATTTAACGACACAAGGCTATATGTCGAGTTCTAAGAGAAAGCTAGAACCAATCTTCACGACTCTTCACTTTGAAGCTAAGTGAGAACTTCACACAACACAACTACTAATACTTTAAAGCTAAGTGAGAACTCACAAGACACAACTACATCACTTTAGAGTTTAGTGAGAACTACCTAGACACAACCACATCACTTTAGATTTTAGTGAGAACTACCAAGACACAACCTAATCTACCCACTAGTTATGTTTTATGGCCCAACATAACAAACCTTGTGTTTTATGGCCTAAACACATAAACCATATAGATCTAAGCACACATCACTTAGATCTATAACTCTAACACTATATCCAAGTACTAACAAGACTTGGATCTACACAACTAACACCTAATCCAAGGATACCCATCACTTGGATATTCTACCCTTACAAACACATCCAAGTGTACCCAACACTTGGATCTTCTACATATACATAGTAGGAAGACTAAAAACATAACTTAGATCTATAGGAGGAAAGATCTTCATCATGTAGTGAACCCAACACATCATGGTAATGATAGTGTTCTTCTCTTTGCACTTGAGAGGATGAGGAGATTGAAGATTGAATCACATCTTAAACAAGATTAATCAAAACTAACTAATCAAGGATCTAAGATGGTTTTTGAAAGAAACTGTGCAAAAAGGGTTGAAAGAAAATCTGGAAATGATCCACTATTTATAGGGCAACATTGCAACGGTCAAAACACTCGCGGTTCCTTATCTCTACCCGCGGTACCTTATCAATAAGGAACCGCGGGTTCCTTTAAGGAACCTCCGCGTCTGAGTCCGTGCAAATTTGTCCTTTAGTGGGGATATGCCATCTGGGGTAGTTTATACCCTCAAAGGATATTCCTTTAGCATATGGAATATGCCAAATTCAAATTTCTATTTTCTTTTTAATAAAACATTTTCTTAAAAATAAAGTTAATTAAAATCTTTTGTCACATTTGATTAAAATGTGAGTTTTAAGAAAATATTAATCCTTGATCACTTAGTTAGGTTAATGACATGTTTGTACATACCTTGAGTGATTCATGCCGAATGCGGTCTTGGAGGTGTCGAGAGAAGTATACAAATGTATTATTGAGTGATTACGAGTACCTTAACATTTTACATAATGTATTGCGAATTATACGTTTGTCATCAACAAAACACAAAGAGATTATATCGACAAAGCATCGTAATGTTTGCACTAACAGTGACGATGGTGGAGAGGATTCCGAGGAAGAGGATCCGGTGGATGATGGAATTCCCAAGAATGCTGTCGGTCAGACCGAGCCCGAATTATTTCAATCTCCAAATTCACCGAAGGGATATGAAGTGCCTACGACAGGCCGATATGATCAGAAACCCGTTCGTTCCCCAATGGACAATTGTAAGGATTACCTGAGGACGGTGCCAGGGTTTACTCGAGTAAGTAATAGAATGGTGCGGAATCCAGCAATGCATCTAGATCGCGTTCTATTCATGAAAATGTGGCGAAGGTCTATTTTCCGAGGCCAAGAAACTATTGGGATCCTGAGGATCGTTTGAGAAGAATGGATAGGTTGATGTACGAGTGGTACGTGGTGGAAACTAGAGTAATCAAAAGGTTCGACGAGAATGAGAGGGCACATCAGAGGTTGTTAGCAAGAACTGCAAGGATTGAATTTGATGGAGTGGCAAATAAGAGTGATATTAATAGTTTGAGATCGATGATAACAAACCTGAGTGCTAGTCTTGAGCAAGTTAGGGAGGATCAGGCGAGGTTGACTAGGATGTAAAGTTGGGAGCATCGAGTTAGAGCATCCCTGCCACCAGATTGGAGATTTGTAGATGACTTGGAAATGGAGGCTAATGATTTTATGGTCCAGCCACCTGCCAGAGGTGTGAGTATCACTTTAGGGAATCAGGTAGCAGTGGAGTGTGGATCTACTTCTGGGACGAAGAAGGCGACTGAGTGTGGGCCGAATGATAAGGGAAAGAGGAATATGGACGAGGACGAGGAAGACAGTGATGAAGAGCCCGAAGAGGATGAAGAAGAACCACCATCCAAGAGGTCGTGTGTATCACCACGTGACTAGTTGCTTGTATTTTATTTTATCTTTGATCATTGTAATCGAACTATTTTAGACTCCTGTATGATGGTATTATGATGAAAAACTTGATGACTTAAGTTTGATGGTGTATGGTTGTAGTGGCATTACTTGTCACAAATTTTGGTTGAATTATCAATACAATCCATGTTTACCTTTCATAATCTATGATATGTCTTTAATTTGCTCTTTTGTGATGTGAATTGATGAATATTAGTAACCTTGTAGTGAAGTGTTGTTGTACTTATATTATGTCTTGAAAGAGAAATCCATCTTAATCTTGATGTGTATACTTACTTTGTTTTTCTATTTTCCATGTCTTTGCAGAGAGGTGTACTTGAGAACTCACCATGCCTCCAAAGCTAACAGCTAATCGTGTGAACACAATGATTCAAGAAGCAATTGCAAATGCACTCAAAGCGGATCGTGCAAACCGAAACCCAGATTAAGGTGGAAATGCAGGAAGACAGCAAGCCCCGAGGGAGTGTACTTATGCTGGTTTTATGAAATGCGGTCCCACGCAGTTTCGTGGAACTGGCGGAGCCCTAGAACTCCGAAGGTGGTTAGAGAAGATCAAAAGTACTTTTGAGATTAGCGGATGTTCAGAGGCAAATAAAGTCAAGTTTGCAGCTGCCACTTTTCTTGATGACGCCTTAAGTTGGTGGAACAATCAAGTAGCCACTGTTGGATTAGCAGTAGCAAATGCGAGGACTTGGACTGCTACCAAGGCTCTCTTGACCAAAAAGTTTTGTCCCGAAGAAGAGCTGGGTCAACTAGAAGATGAGTGAAGGAATTTGTCTTTGAGTAACAATGACATTACCGCGTATACAAGGAGGTTTAATGAATTGAGCCTTTTGTGTCCTGATGCCTTTGCTGATGATCACAAGAAAATGAAGCAGTACATCAAGGGTTAGTCAAGCAATATCAAGGTTGAGACAACTTCATCTAAGCCTGGGTCATTCGATGAAGCAGTCCAAATGGCTCACGCGCTAATGGATTTCAAACTGCAAGATAAGAAGGACTTCATTGCCGAAGGGAACAAGAGAAAGTGGGAGGCAGCTCAGGGTAATCAATCCCAAGGTCAAAATCGTGGAGGAAACCGTAAAAACCAAGGTCAGAACCGCAATCAACAGTTCAGCCAGAGAAGAAATGATGGGAAGAGGGCTGTCACTAACCCTAGAGGAGCAAAGGTGAATCCCCATTGTGGTCGATGTAATTTGTACCATATAGGGAATTGCCCACCCGCGTGTGGCAAGTGCGGAAAAGCGGGTCATAGAATTCCAGATTGCCGAGCTAAAGGGGTAGCTACTGGGGCAAATGCCACGAAGGTGATGGTTTGCTTCGGATGTGGAGAAAGAGGGCATAAGCAGGGGAACTGCCCGAAGGCTGGAAACAGGCAAGGAGGAAATAATGCTGCTGCTGTGTATCGAGTAGGTACTGCTGATAAACCACAAGGTCCTAATGTGGTTACCGGTACGTTTCTGCTAGACGCTTGTTATGCTAGTATATTGTTTGATTCTGGTTCAGACAAGAGCTTCGTAGATGTTAAATTTAGTCGTCATATCGATAGAGAACCGGTAATGTTAACAACTAATTATAACATGGAATTAGCCGATTGGAAGATCGTTAGTACAAATTCTATACTAAGAGGGTGTACCTTGAAGTTATGGAATTACGCTTTTGATATCGACTTAATGCCCATAGAGCTAGGATCGTTCGATGTGATCGTTGGAATGGATTGGCTGATGGCGCATAGTGCCGTGATCGTTTGTGGAGAAAGATTAGTTCAAATCCCATTGAGGAATCGAGTTTTGACTGTGAAGGGAGACGGATGCACTTCTCGTTTGAAAGTGATATCTTGCTTGAAACTGATGAAGTATGTAGAAGATGGATGTGATGTGTTTTTGGCACAAGTTTCTAGTGATGGTGACTTAGAGGCAAAGTTAGAGGAGGTACCTGTAATTCGCAAATATCCGGAAGTTTTTCCTGATGAGTTGTCGGGTTTACCACCCACCCGTGAAGTCGAATTTCGAATCAATTTGAAGCCGGGAGCTGCACCAGTTGCTCGTGCATTCTATCGATTAACACCATCAGAGTTAAAGGAGTTATCGGATCAACTGAAGGAGTTGATGGATAGGGGATTTATTAGACCGAGCTTATCACCATGGGGAGCGCCAGTGTTGTTTGTGAAGAAGAAAGATGGGTCGTTCCGGATGTGTATCGACTATAGAGAGCTTAAAAAGTTGACGGTTAAGAATCGGTATCCATTACCGAGGATTGACGATTTTTTTGATCAATTGCAAGGTTCCTGTGTGTACTCAAAGATCGACTTAAGATCTGGGTATCATCAACTGCGTGTGAGAGAGGAGGATATCCCTATAACTGCTTTTCGTACGCGGTATGGATACTTTGAATTCCGAGTGATGCCTTTTGGGCTAACAAACGCGCCTGCAATATTCATGGACCTTATGAATCGAGTATGCAAGCCGTATCTAGATAAGTTTGTCATTGTATTCATCGATGATATTCTTATTTACTCTAAGAGTAAGGAAGAGCACGAGAAGCACCTGAGAAAGATATTGGATCTGCTGAAGAAAGAGAAGCTGTATGCGAAATTCTCAAAGTGTGAGTTTTGGTTAGAGTCTGTGCAATTCCTTGGGCACGTAATTGAAAGCAAAGGAGTTCGCGTGGATCCTGCCAAAGTCGAAGCAATCAGGGAATGGTCGGCACCGACAACGCCGACTGAAGTTCGACAATTCCTTGGTTTGGATGGGTATTATCGGAGATTCATTGAAGGATTTTCGTTGATTGCGAAGCCATTGATAAAGCTTACAGAGAAGAATCGGGTGTATGAGTGGGGAGATGATGAAGAACTCGCTTTCAAAACACTTAAGGACAAGTTATGTTCTGCTCCGATATTGTCATTGCCAGAAGGAACCGAAGACTTTATGGTGTATTGTGACGCGTCTCGTAAGGGTTATGGAGCTGTATTGATGCAGCGTAAGAAAGTGATTACTTACGCGTCGAGACAATTGAGGAAGAATGAAGAAAAATACACTACGCATGATTTTGGAATTGGGAGCTGTAGTTTTTGCGCTTAAATTGTGGAGACACTACTTGTATGGGACGAAGTATGTTGTATTCACTGACCACAAGAGTTTGCAGCACATTTTAGACCAAAAGGAGTTAAACATGAGACAAAGGCGATGGGTAGAACTACTAAGTGACTATGACTGTGAGATTCGCTACCATCCTGGCAAGGCGAACGTTGTAGCGGATGCACTTAGTAGGAAGGATCGAGAAAAACCTTTGAGAGTCAGAGCTTTAGTGATGACTGAGGGTGTTGATTTAACCGAAATAATATTGAAGGCTCAAGAAAAGGGATTAATGAAAGAGAATGTTGGTGTTGAGAATATGGGGAGACTATTGAAACCTCTTTTTGTGGTTAGGTCAGACGGGCTGAGATATTTTGAGAATCGGATTTGGTTACCGTTATGTCCATCCGAGGAAGGAATGCCTGGAGTACGAGATTTGGTTATGAAAGAATCTCATAAGTCGAAGTACTCGATACATCCTGGATCGGATAAGATGTATCATGACCTGAAGAGAGTCTACTGGTTGCCGAATATGAAGGCGGAGATTGCTCGTTACGTTAGTAAATGTTTGACTTGTGTGAAGGTTAAAGCCGAACATAAGAAACCGTCTGGGCTGTTGGTATAACCAGAGATCCCAGAGTGGAAATGGGAGAAAATCGCTATGGATTTCGTGACGGGTTTACCTAGAACTCCTAGTGGGTGTGATATGATTTGGGTAATAGTGGATAGATTGACGAAATCTGCTCACTTCTTACCTATGAAGAAGACGGACAGCATGGAAAAACTGGCCAATGTGTACGTGAAGGAGATTGTTTGCAGACATGGTGTACCTTTATCGATCATTTCGGATCGCGATAGTAGGTTTACTTCCGAATTTTGGAAATCTCTTCAACGTGTGATGGGCACTGAATTGAGTTTGAGCATGGCCTATCACCCTGAGACTGATGGCCAAAGCGAACGAACTATTCAGTCGATGGAGGACATGCTCCGAGCATGCGTGATTGATTTTGGAGGAAGTTGGGAACGCCACTTACCTTTAGTGGAGTTTTCATATAATAACAGTTATCATGCGAGCATCAAGGCTGCACCATTCGAAGCGTTGTATGGAAGGAAGTGTAGATCGCCTGTGTGTTGGAGTGAAGTAGGAGAGAGTCAGTTGACTGGACCCGAAATGGTCATGGAGACGACAGAGAATATTGTGCAAATCAAGAACCGATTACTTGCTGCAAGAAGCCGACAGAAGAGTTATGCCCATAATAGAAGAAAACCGTTGGAATTTGAGATTGGAGACATGGTTATGCTTAAGGTTTCGTCGTGGAAGGGTGTGATTCGTTTTGGAAAGAAAGGAAAGTTGAGTCCGAGGCATGTTGGACCATTTAAGATTGTTAAACGAATTGGACCGGTAGCGTATAAGTTAGAGTTACCGAACGAGCTTAGTGCTATTCACGACACGTTTCACGTATCAAATTTGAAGAAGAGTTTGGCGGATAAGGAATTGGTGATTCCTTTGGACGAGATTCAACTGGACGACAAAATGCATTTCGTGGAAGAACCCGTGGAAATTATGGAACGAGAGGTCAAGAGGCTGAAGCATAGTAGAATTTCCATTGTGAAGGTTCGATGGAATTCTAGGCGTGGACCGGAATACACTTGGGAACGTGAGGACTTTTTCAAGGAGAGATATCCTCATCTGTTCCAGCGGCACGAAATGTGAGTATAAGAAGAGGCGAGCGCCGGGACGTCGCTTTCTTTAAGGAGGGGTGGATGTGATACCCAGAACTGAGGTCACTTATCTTACCCTAAATTACGCTTATTTTTGAAATTTTTAAGAAATTTTATTTGCTATAATATTTTATCATTTTGGTTGAAACCAATATTTGAGGTCGTAATCTTGACGATTGACGATTGACGATTTAAGAAGAACGATGACGACTACGATCCCGGTGGATGCCCAAATTTCTATGTTTATTGTCGTTTTATCGATATTATAATTTTTCGAGGATTTTACTTTCGGTTCGTGTGAAGTTGAGTCGGGTGCGTTTTATTGCTTTCTGGGTACATTTAAATTGTCCTAAAAGTATTTTGAAGTGTTCGGGATGACCCCCGACTCCCACAAAATTTTCCAAATTGACTAGTGAGTCATTCCCACAAACATTTGAGGTCGTTTTCACTTAAGGCCAAAAGAATGCTATAATTGCACACAAGGGCCCCCAAATTTTTACAAGGTGTAAACAAAACATACACACAACACAAAATTCACCAAAAATTTTCTTTCATCTCTCTCTTTTCTCTCTTTAGGCCGACGGCCAAGAACCACCACACCACCACCATATTTTTTTTCTAGCTTGTTTTAATTAAAATTAAGGTTAGAACACTTCTAGTTTAATCATTACAAGTGTTTTGATATACTTTAATTCAACATGCATCCATAAAATTTTTCAAGAATCAAATGGGTTTTTCAAAAATTTGTTTTGATGTTAATTGGGTTCATGCATGTTTAATTGGAGTATAATAGATGGATAATCACCCAACAAACCAACCAAAATCAATTTGGTTGGGGTGTTTTGATCACCCACACCCCACGGCCAAATGGGGGTGTTTGGTGGATCATGGTGTTTGATGTTTTGCTTATGGTATTTGTGTTTAATTCATGTTTTTAGGTGTTTTAGAATGGGTAAACCTCATTGCATGTTTGATTTGATAAATGGGTTTTGAGATAGATTTGGTATTTTAGGGGTTAAGGACGGATTAGGATGGTTACTCATGGTTAGGAGTGTTTAAGTTGAGGTTAAGTGTCGATAAAATGGTTTGGAAACGAGTGTTGGATTGATTTTGAGATGGGTAAATTTAGGCAGATTTTTTAGGCTTATTTTCATAGAATTGATTTTTTAAACAGGTCATGAGACTAGGATATATTTGTAGAGCGTATTCTTAGCTTCGATTTGGTATAAGATAGAGCTTACGACTCCTAACGAGTCAAAAGTTATGATGTTTTGAAAATACGTGTACCGGGAGATGAGAACCTACATAATCCGAAATTATGTTTGGTTTTGGGTCAAATCCCGGGGACCATAGATATAGTTTGGTAATTGGTTAAAGGTTGATTTTTGGTCTCAAACCTGCATTTGTGAGTCTATTATTAGACTTAGGTGTTAAATGGGGCAATGGTATATTTCAAATGGGTCAAATGAGTCCAACTTGGTCAATGTGCAAAATCAGTCCGAAAAGCGTAGGTTTAGTAATGTGTTGAGTAACGGGTCGTAAAAGCGAAAATTTTTAATGGGATTAAAAATGGATTTTCTACAGGTCTTAAGGTATTTTTGATAATTTTCCCAAATTTTATTAAAAGGTTTAAGTCTAGTAAAACAGCCCATACTTTTGGTAAGTATCGACGAAAAACGTAAAAGGGGTAATAACGTTAATAACATGGATGAATAGTATAAAACGAGTAACAATTATTTGTTTGGTTTTGGCGTGAGTTTGTAATTATCACAATTGACTAATATGTATGTAATATACAGTACTTAAAGTTTATAAATGAGATTACTCATTACGCGTTATTGTTTGTTAGGTGTTGAATTCCCCGAGCATCCTCATCTTCGTCAGTGATCGTCATTCGAATCGCCGACTACTCTATATACATAAGGTGTGAATTTGTAGCCTCGCTCACTATTGTTTTAAATTGTTTTACCCGTGAGGGAAATGCATGCTAGTTTTCTAAAATGAACATATGTCATGAATGATTGTTGGACCCGAATGTTGCCTTAAATTGTGTTGAGTACCTAGTTGGAAAAGGCCCTATATTCATGAACTATTAACTATTGTTTAATCCTAGTGTGGATTGAAAATAGCCGCTTATACAATTGATAGTACTATGGGGTTGACGACCCTATCCGAGACGAGGGCTAGTACGTTGAGTACCCCCTGCGGACGGATAATTTGTGATAAGAGATAAGGTATAATTGCAACTGATGCCTTTAGAAGGGGCAATGGTTTCATCTTAATCACGCCGATAATTATTACGCGGGTGATTGAGTTAACGGATTAGTGTCATGAGCTTAAACACAATTGTCATAACCTTGAAAATAGATTGTTTGATCGACAAGTCTATGAATGATCGTGAATGATTTTTATTACACATATGTTCAAAATGAGTTTATAAAACCTATGAATTCCACTCAACATTATTTGTTGACCCAATTTAGCATGTGTTTCAGGTAACCGATGAAGTGTATCATGGAGCATGCTTTGGATGGGAGTTGTGCGTGGCTTGGCGTCTACTTGTTTTTCCACCCATATTTAACTTAAACATTTTAAATTTTCTGTCAAGTTGTCGAAATTGTATCTTTTGGGGTTGAGATTCGTGGGGACCGAAACGCTAACTCTGTGTTGTATCATTTTGGGTTTGGAAAACCGTAGACATGTATGTTTTTAACAATGCTTAATTTATGTTAAAACTTTTACGTCTCTTTAAGTCGTTTGACATATCTTGTGTGCGATGATAACTGCCTAGCACCCAAATGTTGTAGTTCCGCTGCGCATAGCATTTGTGGGGGTGTTAGAAGAAAGATCAAACCAAACACCAACGATTTATAGTGGTTCGGAATCGAAGCTCACTCCTCGTTACTACTCCACTCCTCGAGTACTCCTTACTCGAGAGTTCACTACACAACAAGCTCCTTATGGTGGAGAAAACCGTACACGTTGCTTAACCAATTTCCGACTCTAAGCTAAAAGTCGAGCCCTAATTGTAGCTAGGACCAATCTACACAACTATACTTAGTACATACACAACTTCAAAATAAACACAACTATTTGGATCTTCACAAATATGACACAACAACAAATGTATAAGATTTGATCTTCAAAGGATCTTTGGTGGTGGACTCAACACTTCACAAGGATAGTGTTCTTCTCTTTGCACTTGGAGAGGAAGGGATGGACGGGATAGATTCACTTATAAACAAGTAGTAATCAATCAAATTATCAAGGATTTGAGTGATTTAAGAAGTATGTTTGAATCTGGAAATATATGTGCAAAAGAGGTGAAAAGAAAATCTGGAATGGTCCACTATTTATAGGTCAAAGGGGCAACGGCAATATCTGCCCGCGGTTCCTTATCTCATCCGGCGGTTCCTTATCGATAAGGAACCGCATAGGCACTAGGGAACCGCCAGAGTAGACTCCGCTCTGTTTTTATCGGTGGAGGTCTTATCTGATTATAAAATATCCTGAAAGAATATTCCAAATCAAAAAGAATATGCCATTTTCAAATTTTCAAATATTTAATTTAATAAAACATTTTCTTAAAAAGAAAGTTTAATAAAAAACTTGTCACACTTAATAAAAAGTGAGTTTTAAGAAAAGATTAAATCACTTGATCACTTGATTAAGGTTAGTACTTGTTTATTCATACCTTAAGTGAAAATGGTTAAATGAAAAATACTTGAACTCAAGAATTTGTTTTTCGTTGTTTTCGTAAATGCTTGTTTTTACATATTGTCGTAATCAAAACTAAGCGAGACTGAAAATGCAAGTAACGTTTTTAGGCATTATTGCATTAACAATCTCCCCCTTTTTGATTCCGACAATACATAAACTCAATCACACAAAAACAAGATTTTCGAAGACGAGTTTATTCATTTCTCCCCCTTTGTCGAAGCAAAAAGGTTGCACAAGTCGGTGTTGAAGAGACGGACTTTGCAAAGACTCCCCCTTGGTGCTTACTCCCCCTTGCTTGGGGCCGACGAATCAAGATATGGTGACAATCTACATAGAAGGGTTAGTTGAACAAAAGACAACCAACAAGAGATAGCTATAGGTCACGAAAAAATAAAATAAAAAGAGAAGAAAACACAAAGACTAAGATCCAAGTGAAGTCATGTAAATAAAAATCATAAAGATGTATGAAAAAGGAAACAAGCCAAAAGCATAAATCTAATCCTAGTTAATCTAGAATTCTAAGATTTGCTAGAATTAGGTGTCTTGTGGATAAGCAACCAATGCTTATATGAAAGACAAGGTAGTGGCGGAAGGTGGTGGTGGTGGCGGCTTGGTGGAGATCTCATAATCAAAGTGAAGAAGAGGATTGATTAAGAGACTCTTGATGTAGCTCAACTCCTCATAGATGTGTGCCATAGCAAGATGTTGATATTGACAACAATGACAATATGTCCCATGGTGCATGACATTATTATGAGAAGGAGGAAGAACACTAAAGGGTAGTGGTGGAAGAAAAGATGTTCCACAATCAATATTCTTGGTAGGAGAAATGTGATTAAGAGTGTTCTTAGGTGAATTTGGATTGAAAGTGTTGTTGGGTGAGTTGGGATTGAAAGCAATTGGGGAAAATGGAGGAGAATCAAGGCTTCCATTAGGAGAATAAGACATTTTGGGATGTGAAGTATGGCAAAATGCTTATGGTTGAATAGGGAAGGCTCAAGGTATTTTTAGGGTGGTCAAAGGGTTGAAACAAAGATTCCCAAAGGTGTTGGAACAAATTTGGAGTTTCAGAAATACCCGAAAAAGGAAGCACTGTACACGGTTCCTTATCACTTCTAGCGGTTCCTTATCGCTAAGGGGTCGCGGTTCATATGTGGAACCGCCTACAGAGGCTGTGTTTTGGTGGTGAAGGAAGTTTTTTCAATTCAGCAAATCTTATTTTTCTAGTCTAACTAATCATAGGGATATGCTTAAAAGCAAAGATAGACAAAGAAAACACATACGAACTCACCAAATAGAGATTTGACCAAAATACATGGATTTTAAAATAAAAATCGATGTAGGAGGTGTGTAAGATAAGACCTTAAGTCACGACACAATGATCCTCCATGATTCTATCTTGTTCTTGCTATGTTTGAGAGAATCATACATATGAGTTATGTAAGCTCTAGATTAATAGCAAGAATATATGAAAAACGTTTTTAGATTGAATTAACAATGTCAAAACATTTCTTGACCATTTTCGAAAGAGACTTGGAGAATTTTGAAAAAGGAGAAGATAAGATTTTCAAGAAGAGTTTAGGAGACTCAATGACTCAAAGTGATAAAAGACTCAAAAGAAAATAAGAGACTCAATAAACGGAAAGCAATTAAGGAATATGTTCCATTAATCCTAGACCTAGACGCAAGTAATTAAAAGGTTCCCTTTTAAGTGGCTTAGTGAAGATGTTGGCTAAGTTATCCTCGGAGGGTAACTTCTCAATCGAAATGTTCCCCTTTTGAACATTATCCCTAAGGAAATGGTGGCGAATTTCTATGTGCTTGGTTCGCGAATATTGCACGGGATTGTTGCTAAGGTCTATATCACCTTTATTGTCGCACATGATGGGAACATCATCAAGAGAAATCTCGTAATCAACAAGCGCTTGCTTCATCCATAGAGCTTGTTGGCATTCTTTTCCGGCACTCACATACTCGGCTTTCGTGGTGGATATCGCAAGAGCGGTTTGTTTCTTGGAGAACCAAGAAGTTAAACAACAACCCATAAAGGTACAAACTCCACTAGCGCTTTTCCGGCCCACGTAGTCTCCCGCACGATCCGAGTCCGCGTAGACAATGGTTTCTACGCCGGTCCCTTTAGGATACCATAATCCTAAATGTATAGTGCCCTTAATGTATCAGAAGATACGCTTAACCGCTTCAAGGTGAGAGGTTTTAGGAGCCTCTTGGAAGCGAGCACAAAGGCAAACACTAAACATGATATCCGATCGACTTGTCGTTAGGTACAACAAACTACCAATCATACCTCTATATTTGGTGTTGTCTATCGACTCACAATCATCATCTACGGTGAGTTTAGTATTTGAGGCCATTAGGGTCTTCATTGGTCTAGATTCTTCTAATCCAAATTTCTTTAGCATACTTAGATTGACTAAAGAAAATACCATCATCCATTTGTTTAATTTGGAGTCCTAAAAAGAAGTTAAGATCTCCCATCATACTCATTTCAAACTCATCATGCATGATTTTGGCAAAGTCATCACACAATTCTTGACAAGTTGAGCTAAATATAATGTCATCAACATATATTTGCACGATTATGAGGTGAGAGCCATTCTTCTTTGTAAAGAGCGTGTTGTCTACCATCCCCATGGTATACTCGTGTTTAACAAGAAACGCTTTAAGTCTATCATACCAAGCTTTGGGTGCTTGTTTAAGACCATAAAGTGCCTTCTTAAGCTTGTAAACATGATCCGGTTTCTAAAAATCAATGAAGCCAGAAGGTTGAGCCACATATACCTCCTCATTGATCAAACTGTTAAGAAACGCACTCTTTACATCCATTTGTTGAAGCTTAAAGTCTAAGGCACAAGCGTAGGCTAAAAGGATTCTAATGGATTCTAATCTTGCTATCGGTGCATATGTCTCGTCATAATAAATCCCTTCTTGTTGATTATAGCCTTGAGCTACAAGTCTAGCCTTGTTACGAGACACACCACCATTCTCATCTAACTTATTCCTATAGACCCATTTGGTTCCTATAATGGTATAACTTCTAGGTGGAGGAACAAGTTCCCAAACATCATTAGTAACGAATTGATTCAATTCTTCTTGCATCACAATGACCCAACTCTCATCCGTAAAAGATTCTTTAACATTCTTTGGTTCAATCAAGGAGACGAAACAAAAGAAGTTGCTTTGGTTTTGGAATTGAGATCTTAGGGTCCTTTGATTTAAGTCACCAATGATATTATTGAGAGTATGATCCTTAGACTCCTTAATGTTTACTTTCTTTTCAACACTAAGGTCTTCAACTCCTATTTTTCTAACCTCTTTGGCTTTAACTACTTCTATTTCATCCAAGTCATCATCAACCAATGGTGGTGTCTTGGGTAAAGGAAGGGTTTCATCAAAAGTCACGTTAAGTGATTCTTCAATTACGCCCGAGGTTCTATTGAGGACTATGTAGGCTTTGCTAGTTTGGGAATAACCTAAAAAGATACCTTCGTAAGACTTTGGGTCGAACTTGGTAAGGTAGTCTTTGGTGTTGAGGATAAAGCACTTGCTTCCAAACACCCTAAAGTATTCCAATGAGGGTTTCTTACCTTTAAGAATCTCATAGGGGGTCTTTCCTAGGAAAGGTCGAATAAGAATTCGGTTGAGAATATAAGTCGATGTGTCCACGGCATTGCACCAAAACTTTTAAGGCAAAGATTGCTCGTTTAACATCGTCCTACTCATCTCTTGGATGGTCCTATTCTTTCTTTCAACTACCCCATTTGATTGTGAAGTGCAAGGAGCCGAGAAGTTATGGGTAATACCATGAGCTTCACAAAAGGCACCAAATTGCACTTCATTATCAAATTCCCTACCATGATCCGTCCTAATAGAGACAATTGGACATCCTAGTTGATTATGAATTCTTTGACTAAAGATTTAGAAATGATCAAAACCTTCATTCTTAGATGCCAAAAATCTAGTCCAAGTGAATCTAGAATAGTCGTCAACTATAACTAGGGTATAAAGGTTACCTCCATAACTCCATATGGCGGAAGGTCCAAAGAGATCCATATGTAGGAGCTCTAAGCACCGAGAGGTTGAAACCAAATTCTTGGCTTTGTGACTTGAGTGAACTTGCTTTCCAACTTTGCAAGCATCACAAAAGTGACTATCAAACTTCATCTTGGGGAGGTGTCTTACTAACTCCTTAGAGACTAAAGATTGAATTAAACGCATATTAGCGTGACCTAATCTCCTATGCCAAAGAGTAGAACTATCATCTATAGTCGCAAGACATATGTTTTCTTTTGACTTCTTATTGACCTTCATGACATAAAGCCCATGCTTTCTAACACCTTTTCCAATGACCTTTCCATCTTTTACGATTTCACTGTCATGTTCCATAGAGATGACCTTACACTTATTGTCACAAATTTGACCTATACTTAAAGGTTAAACCCTAAATTATCGACGTGCTCAACATTTTCAATGGTCATGGAGTCAAGAGAAACCGTACCTTTGCCAATGATATTACCACGTAGACTACTAGCAAATGTGACGTTACCTCTATCATATGCTTTGTAGTGCGAGAACAAACTTCGATTACCTGTCATGTGTTTAAAACAACCACTATCCTTAATCCACTCGTCGGGTTCCAAATCAATTCCCAAGCATATCTAGGTAACAACACACAAGATCAAACAATTGGTCCCCAATATCTCATGGGTCCAAAATTATTAGTTCCAAACATCCCTTGCATTTAGTTGGGATGCATGAATGAAGGAGTGGTTCCCCATGGGGAATAAAATGGAGGAGGATAATAATTCATATAACCATTTTGTTGTCATTATTTCTACTAGGTGTATTTGATCTTGGTTTAGAGTTGTGGTCATTCCTTCTAGGTGTTGGAGTTTTACTTCTAGATCGTGAATTGTTTTGACTATCTCTTCTAGGTGTTGTCGTTCTACTTCTAGGCCTAGACTCATTTTGTACTCTTGGTGGAGTAGTGGATGGTCTTGATAAACTTCTATTTCCCATTAGAGGTTTACTCAAGGGCTTATAGAACTTATCAACGGCATTGTCGTCAAGTATGGGTAATTTGACCTTGTTAACAATAAGATGCTTTGGTTGTTCATCTAAATTTGACTTTTCAGAAAGTTCAGGATTTTCAGCAAAACCTCTTTCTGGCCGCGGTTCCTTATCTAGGGCGGCGGTTCACTAGTTGATGCTTCATTTGAGTTAAAACCTACACCAAGTCTTTCCTTAGAATAAATTTGTTTGTTTAACATATCATCAAGAGCACTAGTACCTTTCATGAACTTTTCCAATTTAATAGAGGTGCTCTTGAGATCTTCATTCTCTAATCTAAGTTTCTCACAACTTAAGCAACCTAAATCAACTTCTTTATTTTTTTCAAGCTTGTCTAATATCTCCCTAAGTTCATTGATCTCATTTTCAAGCTTAGTTTTGGTTGATTTTAAGGTTTTGTTCTTTTCTATGAATTTAAGGCTAAGTTTGTGTAAATTATCATATTGGCCTTCTAATTCAATATCATCTAAGGTGGAGCTATCATTGCTATAATATTCGGTTTCAGAATGTACCTCTTTAGAAGTATGAGCCATAAGACATTTCTCCTCTTTGGGGTTGTCATCAACATCTTCTCCACTATCGCTCCAAGAACCACTAACGAACGCCGTGTGATTCTTATCGCATGAAGGCTTTGAAAAATCACTAATGAAATGACTTGGATCACCACATCTAAAGCAATTCCTATCACCTTTTTCGTTCTTGGCAAACCGATTCTTTGAGAATGGTTTCTTGTCATTGTTGGGTTGCCTCACTTGTTGACCTCGTCTTTTGAAGAACTTCTTGAAATCTCTCACCGCCAATGCATACTCCTCTTCATCGCTATCTGAGGTCTATCATGATCACTTTGTGCCTTCTTGGCTTTGAGTGCAATAGACTTCCTTTCACTCTAGGTTTTTACCAATTCTGAGTCCTTAAAAATTATCATCTCAAGAACCTTCAAGTTGCCTATGAGTTCATCGAGTGATAAAGTTGAGAGATCTTTCGATTCTTCAATCGCCGTGACTTTTGCTCTCCACTTCGGATGTAAGGCCCTTAGAAACTTCCTAACATTGTTCTTGCTAGAAAAACCTTCATCGAGTGATAGTTTCATCTTCTAAGATGACAAATTGTTCATATTGTTGGACAAGAAGATCGATTTTTCTTTCTTTGACTTGGCTATTACCTTGGTGGGTTACTAAAAGAGTGTTCCAAATATCTTTAGCGGTTTCACACATAAAAATCCTTTCATACTCTTTCTTAGGTAAAGCATTATAAATCACCATTTTAGCCTCATTATTTTTTGAAAGTTTCTTTTTAGTGTCGTCATTAGCTTTGTCAAAAGTGACCAATTCTTTTGTTTTAGAAACTTCATTAAATTGATAAGGTAAAAAATCACCATTGGTAATAACATGCCAAAGATCTAAATCTTTTGATTTCACATAAGTCTCAAATCTATTTTTCCAATAAATAAAACTATCGGTTTCAAAAAGTGGTGGTCTTTGCATAGATTTCCCTTCTAGGTACTTGTTGGAATCCATAGATCGATTCAAGATTTAAAATACAATATACTTTAAAAATTCTTGAGCAACCTCGCTCTGATACCAATTGTAGAAACTAGAAGGGGGGGGGGGTTGAATAGTTTCTTATATTTACTTGTTAAAAGATGATTTTTTAAAAAATCATCTTTCAAAAACTTAGGCTTGAGGAAATATGTGAAATCTTCTTATGCACAATATGAACAATGATAGTGTCACTAAACTAATACTAACTAATGTATATGCACAAAGAATAAAAAATGTAAAGAGTTAAGGGTAAAGAAAGATCAAACCAAACACCAAGGATTTATAGTGGTTCGGCAATGAAGCTCACTCCTCGTTCCTACTCCACTCCTCGAGTACTCCTTACTCGAGAGTTAACTACACAACAAGCTCCTTATGGTGGAGAAAACCGTACACGTTGCTTAACCAATTTACGACTCTAAGCTAAAAGTCGAGCCCTAATTGTAGCTAGGACAATTCTACACAACTATACTTAGTACATACACAACTTCCAAATAGACACAACTACTTGGATCTTCACAAATATGACACAACAACAAATGTATAAGATTTGATCTTCAAAGGATCTTTGGTGGTGGATTCAACACTTCACAAGGATAGTGTTCTTCTCTTTGCACTTGGAGAGGAAGGGATGGATGGGATAGATTCACTTCTAAACAAGCAGTAATCAATCAAATGATCAAGGATTTGAGTGATTTAAGAAGTATGTTTGAATCTGGAAATATATGTGCAAAAGAGGTGAAGAGAAAATCTTAGAATGTTCCACTATTTATAGGACAAAGGGTCAACGGCTATATCTGCCCGCGGTTCCTTATCTCAGTCGGTGGTTCCTTATCGATAAGGAACCGCATAGGCGCTAGGGAACCGCCGGAGTAGACTCCGCTCCCTTTTTATCCTTTAGTGGTGGAGGTCTTATCTGATTATAAAATATCCTGAAAGAATATTCCAAATCAAAAAGAATATGCCATTTTCAAATTTTCAAATATTTAATTTAATAAAACATTTTCTTTAAAAGGAAGTTTAATAAAAAAACTTGTCACACTTAATAAAAAGTGAGTTTTAAGAAAAAGATTAAATCACTTGATTACTTGATTAAGGTTAGTACTTGTTTATTCATACCTTAAGTGAAAAGGGGTAAAATGAAAAATACTTGAACTCAAGAATTCGTTTTTCGTTTTTTTCGTAAATGCTTGTTTTTACATATTTTCGTAATCAAAACTAAGCGAGACCGAAAAATGCAAGTAACGTTTTTAGGCATTATTGCATTAACAGAAACATCTGCAACAACAAAGACAATTTGGAAGTACCCCCAGACTTGATGCAAGTACAGCTGGACAGAAAGAAGCATCTCCACCTATCAAGACTACATATGCTAGAAAGAATAAAAGGGTGAAGGAAATTTCAAAAGAAGCAAATACTGTTCAAGGGATGGATGAGGGGATGCAGCTCAAAGTTGTTGATCCCAAACTTAGATCGTTTAGCTTTATGTATACGAGATTAGATCAAGTAATACACTTAGAGAAACCTTTGTATATGCTTATGATAATCTAAGTGTTATGCGGAATTAACACTTAAACAAGAACACAAAATGATATAAACAAACTTTCACTTTGATTAGTGATATCAAACTTGCTTACAATGAAAGTAGTTTACGAATGAAAACTTATATCAAACATTAACCTAAAGGTCTTCTTTTATAGACATAAGAAGCCTTGTACAATAATCTACGTATCAGCTATTCTAGGTAAAGATAAATATAGAAAATACATTGTTGTTCCTATCTTTACTAGAAGTAATCTAGAATACAATAAACGCGTAGAGTATATCTTTCCATCAGTGCTTGTCTTCAATGTGTCAACGCTTGACTTTATCTTGTCAACGCTTGAGCTGTCAGTGCTTGTTTTGTTCTTGTCAACGCTTGTTTTACTCTTGTCAGCGCTCAAGTGATCTGGCCTTAATTTATTCCCAACAATCCTCCCCTAAACTTGATATCCACTCTTATGATCAAGTTTCTGAATAAGCATTAAGGACTAGGAGGAATCTTACAAACCTTCTCATATTGATAATGAATAAATCTGATCAAATCTTTTGCCACGTCACTTGAATAATCTATTTCCAGCTGAGTGTCCTTCATCTTCTCCAAAATAGCCTTGGATATGAAATACTGACCATCCACAAGTAGATACTCAGCAAACTTTGTAGAACTCAAATGGTAAACACCAGCAGCTGAATATAATCTCCATTGAAGACCACTGAGGTCATGTTCAAGATCCTTCTAAATAGCAGGATCCTCATCTTTTGGTCCACACATTCTTTTGAATGTGGACCATAATTTTATTCCATTAGCTGAAGTTGGTGCTTCAGCCTCATACTTGGTCTCCAGCAACCTCCATAGGTCCACCAAGTCTTCTCTATCACAACTTGCAAACAAAGATATGAGAGTGGTAAAAGTGCGTACCTCTTTGCCATACCTGCCAATCTTCCAAAACCCACATTCATCTTCTTCATAGCTCACAATTGGGTTTCTAGAATCTAATGGTAACACTTGCACCATATCTGAAGCTTCTAATGGTGAGAGCTTGAGGCTCTTTCTTATGACAGCTTCACTTGGATATAGTGGATCCATATCTTTGGGAAACTCAAGAGAAATCCCCTTCTTCACTGGTCTGGGAACAAACATAGCTTTCTTGAGCTCCATTTCTTCTACAAGTTCTTCCTTTCTTTCATCAGAAAGAAGTCTGAGAGTGTTTGCTTCCTGCACTCTCACCCAAATGGGATAAGCCTTGCATTCCAACTCATCAAATGTCAATGCCTTCAACTTCTGATAAGTCCATCCCACTCCATGACATCTAAGCAACATGCAGTATAGATCCCTTCTATCCCTTTTCAATTCTGAGAGAATATTACTTGCCTTGTGTTTCAAAATTACCTGGCAATCTTTCTGAACTCTGAGGAGAATCTCCAAACCCCATATTTGATCTGAAGTGGTCAAGTGTGGATTCTCCATACATCTTTCTTCCCAAGCATTGTACATTTGAACCACCTCTGGCATGTCAAAGTCAACCTACAATTTCATTTCTCTCAATTTCTCCTTGGCCAACTCTTCTCCATACTCAAGTCTTTCTGGTTCTACAATCATCACACTTGAGTCTGAGCTAGCTCCATCACTTCCTTCTTCTGAAGTAGCAACAAATGGTGACTCTTTCACCTACTTTTTATCCTGTTCCATGATTTGTGCAGCTAATCTTCTATCAAACTCAACTTGAGCTGCATCCTTTGGAACAGTGTCTTCTACCATAATACCCTTACCCTTATCTAATGGTGCAATTGTTGGTAAGGTAGATGGTGATACCTGTGTAGAAACCTCCTTGATGATAGATGATGACTGGGATACATCACCCTCATGTGCAGGTCTGTCAACGCCCAATTTTGTTCTATCAGCGCTCAAAATATTTCTGTCAGCGTCCAAATTCTCCTTGTCAACGCCCAAATATCCTGCCTCAGCGCCTTTTGTAACCTCTTCCAACATGGCTGTAAATGATAAATTCAAGTTGGTAGGAGAAACTAAGGACGTATCAAAACCTGTTTGTTTCTTTAAAGTTGTAAGGGCCTCAACAACATCCAAAGATTGACCATCATGGCTGCCCTTATCACTCAGATTTATTGGATCTTCCTCCCCTTTGGAAGATTCCTCCATACCCCTCCTGGCACTAGCACTCTCCAAAATAACAATCCTCTCCCTCAATTGCTTGAGTTCAAGGCCTTGTGAGCTGACAACTTGTACTAAGTCTGCATTTTGCTTTTGCAAGCTTATGCAGACTGCCGTTAATTCCATAAGAGTCATTGGTTCCAGTCTGCCCTCCTCTAAAATAGGGATTTGACCTCCCAAGTCAGATTCATTGGGCATGGATGAGGACTTAATAATGGTGGGACTGCCTTGGCCAGCTTCTAAGCCAGAACCAATAGTCCCAGCCTCATCCATGTCACCAGCCACACTTGTGGTGGTGGTTCTCTCTGCTACATGGCTAGGACCACTAGAGGAGAACACTCTAGTAGTCCTTTGGCGTTTCATCAACCTATATTCAGGGGGTGTAGAAGATGGTGTGGAAGAATGGGTGGATGTAGGTTGGTTAAGGGGTGTTTGGGTTTGTGAAAGTTGGGTGTCAACGTTGGAAATAGACACATCAACGCCAACATTTAATGTGTCATCGTTGAAGGGATCTTGGTCAAGTTGCATATGATCAAGTGAAGGTAAGGGTTCAGGTATTGGGTCAGGTTGTGGTTGGGGGTTAATTTGTGGTTGGGGGTCTGGTTGGGGTTGTGCTGCTGCAATAACAGCAAGCATAGCTTGGGTTAAAGGTAGGTCACGATGAGGTGGTGAGTTCATCTTCATAAAAATAGCTTTCTTTTGCTCAGGGATCTTATAAAAATCATTATGATCCCTTGTGCAGTATCCTTGGACATCAAAAACCATTTATAAAAAACGGGGATAAGCTAAAGTCATTTTGTTCCCCTTATTTTTACACATGACCTCAAAAATCATTTTAGAATAATTAAATTTTTGCCCTGTTGCAATGCACACAATAGCACTTGCAATAGATCTATTGATCTCATTGTGTGCAGTGCATTTGCGACTCAAACATTGAAGGAGGACATGTATGAGGTACTTCCAGGCTGGGGGAAATTTCTGTTTATGATACTTGTTTAAGGTACCTTCATCAGGAAAAGGATATCCCAAAGCCCTCAGCCCTTGTTCTATTTCATTGATGGGAAGGGTAGCTATACCATCAACATCATCAAGATGCAAGGCTTGGCGTACCAAAGCCTCAGTAACCACCCAAGGTCTCCCATGAACAATAGAAGTCAATGTAGTCACTCTATTAACTGTTGAGGAACTGACAGTGTTCCAAAACGGTTTAATATGTGTGACTGGAATGAGTGGTGCATGAGAAAGAGCATACCTTAAGGGGGATGCGTTCAAATACGCCACCATTTGTGTGTATTATGGAAACAGAGTATCATCAGCTTCAAGATACGCGATCATGTTGTGTTGAGTTCTGAACCCCAATTCCAATTCTGATGGTCTAAACTTTGGTGCCATTGATGAAAGCTGTTAAATTTGATGGAGGAAGATGAAGTTGATAAGAGAAAATTGTGTTAGACAAGAAATATAGATACCCTGTTTAAAAATAGGAGCCAAATTTATAGGAGAAGAAAATGCATGTGATAGGCCCAAAAATAGGCAAGTATTTTCAAAAAGTAATCATGAAAATATTGAAAAATTATAACTTTATCTCATGCATTAAATGAAAAGTAACAACTCTCAAAATTACGGCCTAAAAATATGTCAAAAAGTAACAACTGGGTAGGTCCCATTGAGTGTCAACGGTCAAAAATAACCTATCAACGCCCAACGGCTATAATCTTGTCAGCGTTTGCCTATAGCCGTGTCAGCGTCTAAATTGGTCACAACAACGCTTGGAAAATTCTTGTCAGCGTCTAAAAATAAAAATGTTTAAAAATGAAAAATGACCTTAACAAAGTAATTTATCCTAGAGAAGATAACCAAAAAGCTGATAATTATTATAGGGCGGCAAGCACTGTCCAGTTATGCACACTTGCTTAAGCAAGATAGACATAACAGTCCTCTAGTGTCCCTTGCTAACCAAAACTCTTAACAACCAAGTTACCTTATAAAATTCCTTGTTACTCCCAGGTAAATCCCATAACAAAATTATTCCCAAGTCTCCCAACAGACCACAACCAATTCTAGGCCAAAAATGTCTTGGCAGCATGCATAGTATATCAACTTTGCATGCTACAGTGCCTCATGATTTAGTAAAACTAACTCATACTCACCTGTGGACACAATCTAGAATTGTGATAAGAGTATCATATGGATACCCAAACATCCTAAAGGTTCCTAAAACCTCCCCTTAAACTATGATACATGAGTTGCCAAAAATATGCATGAATATAAAAATTTATGTCAAGATAGGAATTGAAAATTCCAACCATCATCCATAAACAAAAACATGTCCAAATAGATGCATTCCTAGTAGCTTCAAAGATCCATAAGCAACTCTGTATCCAATGGTATACTGCTAACACCATCTGTACATTTAGATTGAAAACCACAAAACTAACATTGTTGCTGACAACGCCCCGATAACACATGACAGCGTTGAGGGAAGCTTTGTCAGCGTTAGACAATTATATTGCTAACAACGTTGCAAAAACACTTATCAGCGTTCAAGCAACCTTTGTCAGTGTTAGAAAAATATAGTGGAAAATCTAAATCATCATAAGACCAATAACAATGCATCATCCTGTACATACTTTTACAAAAATACTCCAAAACACATATTATGTGAGATTGACCATTCCAATACTTGTTACCAAGTATTGAAACCTCCCAGCATCAAAAGGTTTAGTTAGTAAATCTGACACATTTTCCTCAGTGTCAACCCTATCTGGTTGTATTAAACCTTTTTCAAAGCAATCTCTTATAAAATGGTGTCTAACTTCTATGTGTTTAGTTTTAGAATGATGTACATGATTCTTAATGATGCATAAAGTGCTGTTATTGTCAACAAATATCTTGGTATGCATGAAATTATACCCATAGTCCAACAGCTGGTTCTGAATCCACAAAACTTGTCCACAACAAGCAGTTGCAGCAACATACTCAGCTTCAGTTGTAGAATTAGCCACCACTATTTGTTTCTTGCATTGCCAAGATATCAACCTGCTCCCAAGAAACTGACATCCACCAGTTGTGGATTTCCTATCAAATTTATCACCTCCATAATCACTATCTGAATATGAAATCAGCTCCAATGGTGAATCCTTTGGGTAGCACAAACCAAGACCAGGATAGCATCTTAGGTACCTAAAGATCCTCTTCACATCATAAAGGTGACATTCTTTGGGAGTCACTTGATGGCGTGCACAAGCACACACAGCAAACATGATGTCAGGTCTGGAGGCAGTAAGATACATCAAGGATCCAATCATGGATCTATAGTGCCTGACATCAACATCTTTCCCATCTCCAATCTTTCCCCAAGGGTGTTCTCTATCCATAGGAGTAGTAGCCCTCTTTTCATGTGGAGAAAAGCCAAACTTCTTCAAGATCTCAGCCACATATTTATCCTGGGAGATGAAGATACCATCTTCTTTCTGCTGAACTTGTAAACCAAAAAAGAAGTTCATCTCCCCCATAGCACTCATCTTGAATTTGTCTGTCATAAGCTTGGAGAAATCCTCACTCATCTTTGCATGAGTAGACCCAAAAATGATATCATCAACATAGACCTGGACAAGCAACACATCCTTGCCTTTCTTCTTTGTAAACAGTGTCTGATCTATGGTGCCCCTCTTGAATCCATTGTCCACCAAATAGGTAGACAAAGTACCATACCATGCTCTAGGGGCTTGATGAAGGCCATACATAGCCTTTTTGACTCTATACACTTTATCTGGATTCTCTGGATCCTCAAAACCAAGAGGCTGCATCATATATAATTCCTCAACAATAGTTCTATAGAGGAAAGCACTCTTGACATCCATTTGATAGACTGTGAATCCCATGCAGGATGCATAGGCTAGAAAAATCCTAATAGCTTCAATCCTTGCAACTGGTGCAAAGACCTCCTCATAGTCTATCCCCTCCTCTTGTGTATATCCCTGAGCCACTAACCTTGCCTTGTTTCTGACCACAATGCCTCTTTCATCTCTCTTGTTCCTTAGAACCCATCTTGTCCCTATAGGTCTGACATATCTGGGAAAGTCAACCAGCTCCCAAACATCCTGAATTGCAAATTGGTGAAGCTCATCCTGCATTGCTTCCACCCAACTTGGTTCTTTGAGAGCATCAAATATTTTCTTGGGTTCCTGTTGTGATAGAAAACAGGCAAACAAACATGCTTACACAAGAGGGGTATCAACCTTCTTGTGTATATTGGCAATAAACCCACCAAGACCTTGATGAGATCTTCTAGTCTGAACTGGAGTATTAACATTACCAATGATTTGAGAAGGAGGATGATTCTTCATGACTGAAGTAAGTACTCCTCCCTCAAAAAGTCTGGTATCTTCAACTTCATTCTCCATGTTGCCAATATCTTCTTCATCAGACTCTCTTATATCAACATAAGGATGACCTTCTTCATATGAATTGGAAGGTTCACCTTGTTCAAAAGTGGAAGAGAAAAGATGTGCAAAGGTGTTGTCAACGCCTGAATCTTGATTGTCAGCGCTTGGGCTAACAACGCTTGAACTGTTGTTGTCAACATCTGAACCATCAACGTCTAAATTGGTCTTTTTAGCGCTAGATTTGCCTTTGTCAGCGCCTGAAGGACCATGCATGTTTGTATCTGGTGGTACTTGGAAACCACCATTATCTTTACCAGCAGCAGCAGCAGCAGCAAAAGCATCTGTCCAAATGGGAATTGTGACATATTCTTGTATAGGAGATGCCTTTTCTGCTTGTGATCCAACCTTTTCATGAACCTGTGTACCTGAAACATCAACAACTTGTTCCTCCACAACATTTGAAGCTACCTTCACAATGTCTAGATTAGTGACAGGCATATAATTTAAAGTTCTAGATAAGGGTTCCAAGTCAAACAACCAATTAGGACCACTTTCAGGATCACTAGGTTTATTCTCTAAAAACCTAACATGTACTCTTTCAAGTATACGTTTTTCCTCTTTGAGATAAACCCTATATCCCTTGCTCTGTACTAAGTACCCCATGAAGTAGCCTTCATCACCTTTTGCACTAAATTTACCTAAGGCATCACTAGTGTCCAAAACTACTACATGACAACCAAAAGGTCTGAGAAAACCAATATTAGGTTTTCTTCCCCAAAGCAACTCATAAGGTGTTTTATTCTGAATTTTGTTGACCAATGCTCTATTTTGAACATAACAAGCTGTATTAACAGCCTCAACCCAAAAAGCTATAGGAAAATGAGCATCAGCCAACATTGTTCTGGCTGCTTCAATTAGGGTTCTATTTTTCCTCTCAGCAACCCCATTTTGTTGTGGGGTTCTAGCAATACTAAATTGCCTAGTAATTCCTTTCCTGGCACAGAAATCATCTAGCTTCTTATTCCTAAATTCACCACCATTATCACTCCTAAGCATTTTAACCTCATTGCCAGACCTCTTTTCAATCTGAGTGATAAAATCAATTAGAATATCAGCTGTGTCACTCTTCATAGCTAGAAAGAATGTCCAAGTAAACCTAGAAAAGTCATCTGTGATGACAAAGCAATATGACTTACCATTCAAACTTTCTATATTAGTTGGACCAAAGAGGTCCATGTGTAGCATATGAAGAGGTCTAGAACTAGTATGCACCTGTTTGGACTTGAATGAGACCTTGTGCTGCTTGCCTTTAAGACATGCAACACAGGAGTGGTCATTGTGGAAGGCCTTCTCAGGCAAACCATCAACTAAACCAAGTCTCACAAGCCTATTTATATTTTTTAAAATTTATGTGCCCTAGTCTCCTGTGCCACAAATTACTTTCATCTACTGAGGCTTTAGCATAAAGACAAGACATATTATTGTTCATTTTTATCCCATTCAAATTCACATTATATATGTCCTTATGCCTAGGTGTTCTATACTCAATATATTTCTCATCAGGGATCTTAAAATCCTTGCTTAACACCAAACACTCAGTATCAGTAAACAAAACTTTATTTTGGTTATCACAAACTTGTGATACACTAAAAAGGTTGTAATCAAGTTCTTTTACCAAAAAGACGTTCTCAAAACACAAATTCTTGGTGAGAAGGGTTCCTTTGCATGTGATAGTACCATATCCGCCTCCAAAGTATACCTTATCACCATCCTTAATGGGAGTGAAGTTGGTCAAGTAGTCTTCCTTCCCTGTCATGTGCCTTAAGCATCCACTATCCCAATATCCATAATCATTGACCTGTCTTTGAATGCCCTGCACATAAAGAAAACAAATTAGTTTTCTTTGGGAACCCAAGTCTTAAAAGACTTGGATTCATCTGGTTGTTCAATAAGAACAGACTTAGTTCTCACAACAACCCCATTCTCATCTTTCTTAGGATGAAATACCCAGTTGACCCCAATAGGTTTTGTAATGACCTTTGAAATGTAATTAAATCTGTTGCAGGTCATTGGAATCCCATTATCATTAGGGTTTTGATCTTTCCTGGGTCTCCATGTTAAGCTTGAAGAAGCTTTAGACCTCTTACCCTGTGGTTGCAAATATTTAGGTCTGGACACGTTTCTGTCAGCGTTGGAATTAGTCTTGTCAACGCTGAAATTACCCTTGTCAGCGTTGAACCTAGGGTTTGCTACAGAAACCCATTGCCTATTAGACCAGGTGTTTGTCTTTTGAAATGGTCTTTGTCCATGAGTGTTAGACCCTCTAGTAAAGAATAGGGCAGGTCTAATCACTTGTGGACTTTGCTGCATACAAGGTTTGGGTCTGACAACGTTTGACTTCCTAACAACGTTGACTTTGTTCCTGTCAGCGCTGACTTTGGGAGCGTTGACACACTTGTATGCCAAGTGTGAAAAGCTACCACAAGTGTAACAAGCTTTTCTAGACACAATCTTAGGTCTAGAAGAGAAGAAGCCTGTTCCATTATTGCTAACTTGGCTCTTGGGTGACCTAGTATTCCTATACATCTCTGCATATTTAATGCTAGGTTTTCTATCAGTGTTTGAGCCTAGGTCAACAGCTTTACCAGTGACTGGGTTTGTAACCTTAATGGGAGTTGACTCATTGGGACTTTCACATAGCAAGCCACCCTTGACAAACAAAGTAGGGTTAGCTTTCTTCCATTCATTCAGGTCAGTCAACTTTTGTTGGTACTCTTCAACTGGAGTGACAACTCTTGGTGGAGGAATGAATTCCTCCTCTTGGAATTCTGGCAAACCAGTCCAAGATAGGTCCTTTTGCTGGACACCATAGAAGTCACCAGCTGGTGGTGGAACCAAAGAGTAATCATTCATCCCAATCCCAGTCATGTCCTTAGGATCCCTTTGTTTACCCACATAGTCTCCTAGGGTTTGAGTGGCTCTATCAAATCTTTGAATTTTAAGGCCAACATTGTCTTTATTCTTAATGGCCTCATCTAATTTAGCCTGTAACTCACCATTAACCCTTTCCATGATGTTTCTAATATCCATACTAGCATCTAACTCATGTTTTAAGATATTTATTTTATCTTTTAAGTCAAATTCCATTTTCTTGTATTCAGAAACGGTTTTCTCAGTTTGAGTGAGAGCTACTTGGTAATTAGATAGTTTGCACTTTTCAGTACTCACATCACTCATTAATCTTAACACTTCTTTGTTAAGTTTCTCAGTGTTTAACCTACAACCTTTACTACAAAAAGCATCATTGTATACCTCATTATCAGATGAAGAGGAGGAGTGTGCCATGAGAGCATATTCAACATGCTCTTCTTCTTCAACCTCAGCAACCAAAGCTTTATCCTCTTCAACATTCTTAGCCAGAAAGCTCCAATCCCATCCTATACCATCAATTCCTTGAACTGCAACCATGGCTTTGGAATCCTGAGCTTTAACAACTTGACTTGAGGGTTTACCAGCATCAGATCTTCTAGGAGATATGCATTCCCTCGTGAAGTGCCCCATACGATGAAAGTTGTAGCATTCAACTTTGGATTTATCAAATCCAGCTGTGTCTTTTGCATTGAAAGTCATCTTCTTCTTAAACCTTCTGTTCCACCTATTTGCTCTTATACTAGCAAGAGCCATGTTCCACTAAATGTCCATCTCTTCCAAGTGCTCATCACTTATCTGCTCAAGGTCCTCATATGTAATCACTGAACCATTGGGCAGAGAAGAAATATAAGCACATACAGTATCCAAATCTAAACCAGCAGGTTTAACTCTTGGGGAGTCACTCTTGAATGTGTCAGCGTCTGAATAGGAGACGTTGACAGGACTTGTTCTAGCGCTGACATATGATGATCCAGTAATTGGATGCATGTAAGAGTCCTTCTGATTGAATTGACCTTCACTATGAGAGAAGAAGGCCATGTTACTGGTGGTAGACTTGCTTCCATGCTCTAAGAGAGTTTCATCTTCCAACAGCCTTAGTTTGTTGTAGATGTCATCAAACGAGGAACTTTTGTAGGTATTATTGGCAAGAATTGATCTTGCCTCAATCTTCCATGCCTCACCAAGACTTTTAAGAAAGGTAGAATTAATGTCAACATCACCAAGTTTGTCCCCATGAAGGACAACTTGCTTGTAATGTCAAGCAATCTGCTTCTCACACTACTTAGTTTCTCATTGGGTTGAGCTTTGAAGACAGCATAATCATGCATGAGTTGCTTTTTCTTTTCTTCTTTAGTGTCTGCATTGCCACCATATGCAACTTCAAGAGCTTCCCAAAGGGTTTTAGCAGATTCATAGCCTCTATATTTATGCTGGTTCTCTTGTCCCAAAGAGACTTTCAGAATATTTAGGGCTTTCATGTAGACCCTTTTCTTTGCTATGTCTTCAGCAGCCACAGCTCTACCATCTCCAGGTTTTTCTCTCTTATCCTCTTCAGAACATCCAGCAACAGCTGATCTTTGAGCAATAACATTAGCAATCTTTTGGGCTTTATCGAATGTGTTTCCATATTCAATAACCTCCCAGAGTGTGTAGTCATAGATTCCCATATATTGCTCAAAATTTGAATTTCCACAAATCAAAGTTGGTTGCATCAAGCATGGGAATCTTGATGTTTGGTAAAGATGAGGAGGAGGAGGTTATTGCTTCAGACATGATGTTGTTAGGGTTTTTGAGAAAATTAGGGTTTTGGTGATTTTTAGGGTTCTTGTGTTCTTTAAGATCAAAAGTTCCTCAACAAGCTCTGATACCACTTGTTGATCCCAAACTTAGATCGATTTAGCTTTATGTATACGAGATTAGATCAAGTAATACACTTAGAGAAACCTTTGTATATGCTTATGATAATCTAAGTGTTATGCGGAATTAACACTTAAACAAGAACACACAATGATATAAACAAACTTTCACTTTGATTAATGATATCAAACTTGCTTACAATGAAAGTAGTTTACGGATGAAAACTTATATCAAACATTAACCTAAAGGTCTTCTTTTATAGACATAAGAAGCCTTGTACAATAATCTACGTATCAGCTATTCTAGGTAAAGATAAATATAGAAAATACATTATTGTTCCTATCTTTACTAGAAGTAATCTAGAATACAATAAATGCGTAGAGTATATCTTTCCATCAGTGCTTGTCTTCAATGTGTCAACGCTTGACTTTATCTTGTCAACGCTTGAGCTGTCAGCGCTTGTTTTGTTCTTGTCAACGCTTGTTTTACTTTTGTCAGCGCTCAAGTGATCTGGCCTTAATTTATTCCCAACAAAAGTGTTGAAGAGACTGAAAATGTACAAGCAGTACATACACAGTCAACAGTACTTGAAGAAACGGTACATACTGATTTGGAGGAATGATCCATTGAGATTGAAGGAACCTCCAAAGGTATTAAAAGGAAGAGATCAACCAGGAAAAAGCAAGAAGCTAAGAAAAATGCAAAATCTACAGATCAAGACAGTGATGATGATGAAAGTTGTAGAAAGCACTTGAAGATAGCCAAATTTGAAGATCAATATATTGATACAGAAATCTTTGGAAAGAAGTCATCAATCATAAGATGGACATGTGCTATGAAACAAGGATTAGAAGTTCATGGAATAACTAGAAAAGATGGTACATTTAGGATGTTCAAGTTATTGGAAGATATTCTTCATATCCTTGACAAACAAGACATTCAAGACCTCAACAGATTTGTTCAAGGAGGAAGTGAAGGTCAAGATGAAATACCACTATTGGGAAGAGAGTTAAAATTTATGTATGAACCACACAACTGTGATCATGGAATGTTGAAGGATTTGGAGAATCAGGTTCCTACTTACTGGAGATATTATAGATCATGTGGAATACATACTTTGGATATAGATTATGTGACATATTATATGCTTCAAGAGAAAAGATATCCTTTTGGAAGAAGGTTGTTAGAAAGAATCTTGGAACAACAACTGGAGGTTTCAGAGGAGTCTAATGGTGCTTTGGAGTTGATCAGAATGGTTAAACAACAACTCGAGGATTTGGAGAAAGAAGAAGAAGCTGAGAAAGAGCCTTAAGTGTTTGACTCTTAGTCACACTTCACAAATGGTTCTCAGTTCACCATGTCTGACAAACATAAGAACTGGCTAGTCCATAAGCAAACGGTTTGTGGTAAAGACTTCTCAAATCCGTTGATAGATGGTAGTTTGCTAAAACTATATGGTTCTAACTCACCATGTTTCGAAACAAAGAGTTGGCTAGTCCTATGGCAAACGGTACTAGGTAAATACATTATCAAATCCGTTGATGGTTGATAGTTTACCAAAAATTGTAGGGTTATCAGTACAACTTATTCTTTATGAATAAAGTATTGGCTATTCCAGAGTATACGGCTAACTGGTAAAGAATAAATCAAATCCGTTGATAGCTGATGATTTGCTAAAAGTCATGATGCCAATACAGATTGGTTTGTTGTTAACTGTTTTATTTCAAGTAAGAAGACATAAGCAGGATATGTTGATTCATAAACAACATGTTTAAAGAGATTCGTGTATATGTTCAAGATCACAAGGAAGTTGTGTCATCATCAAATAGGAGAAGACTGTTGGTCCAAAAATTTAAAGATGACAGAGTTCTATCTATGAAAACAACATAGTTGCTGCAAAGAATGTTCACAAGGCACAAGAAGATCACATTTTAAAGACAAAGATGATATTCATGAAGACTTGAAGATTATCATATCAGAAGAAGATCTGCATAAAGTATTTGGCTACATTCAGTTGGTATGCAAGTACAAGATTACCAAATTCAATCCAAGTTTGAAGAAATATATTCTTATACATTCAACACACAGAGAAACAAGAAGACAACAAGTTCTCATTCTTGTTTAGGGGAGGATTGTTAAATACTGCTATATTGATTAGGACGAATATATCTTTAGAAAATATATGTCATAGTTATAGTTAGAGTATATCTTATGTGATATACTTAATAGTTTAGAATATTGATAATATATCATGTGTTATATATTTATCATAATATAATATTCTAGGGTTCCTTACACTATAAAAGGAACATAGGTACGATGAGTTTATTGTACCTCATTGAAAATTCGATTAATAGAAGATCGAATAGTTAAAAGTAATTATGTTCTTCTTTGCTTTATAAGTTAGATTCCGCATAACTTATTTGGTTGAGTAAGAGTTCTCAAGTACCATTGAAGCTATTGAAGCTTTGGTAGCAAATTGTGCTCATAAGAATTCATAAAGAGCCATTTTGGAGCTACCTAGGTAATATCTATGTTAACTAAGCTTTGATCTTGTTATAATGATATATGAGACTTTTTATAGTTCCAAAATAATGTTATAAAGATAATCTAAAAAGAATTAAGTCATATGATCATTTTAAATGAAAGTTATAAGCTAAAGATGTCTTAAAATCCTAGTTTTGTAATTTACATGAAATAATGAGCAAAAACCCATTTCAAAAGCTATAATTATGACGAAATGTTTTTATTATGATTATAAATATGTTTTGAAACTTTATTCTCAAATTCTAGATCATTTGGTATAATTTTGAGGTTGTTATGTGATTTTTACAAGTATAGGGACTAAAACTATCGTTTTTGAAACTATATAATATTTTGGGCCAAAAGTGTCATTTTGTGAAAACTAAAGATATAAGAATAAATGTTGAAAATTTTGAGACCCTAAGGTTAAATATTGAGGGTTGAAACTGTAAATACTAAAAACTATATACTTAATGGGTTAAAAGTGTAAATATGCTAAACTTATGAAATTTGTGTTAAAACAGTAACTATTCTAAAATTATAAACTTAAAGGATTATTTAGTTCATTTATGAAACTATATGGATGGAAACTATATAATGAAACATATTTTCTAAATTATTATAAAGTACAAGGACTATTTTTGCCAATTATAAAACTAAAGGATGAAAGATATAAATATAAAAGAACATACTAACTTTTGAAGAAATTTCTAAAAATATATATTGTACTATGTGTCATGATAGTAGGTGATATGAGTGAAATCTCATATCAATAAGTCAACAAATCACCCTAAACACATAGCAAATACCTAACTTTTATACAATAAAGCAGTATTATGTGGTATGTTTTGTGTTTGTGCTTGTTTAGGTAACAAGGATACAAATTTGAAGCAAACAAGTGAAATCAAGCCAAAAGATGAAGAAAAGACAAGAGAAGGATTAATAATGACAAGCCATGAGAAGACAAAGGACCTATCTTGACAACATTCAAATGATGAGGGACTAAAGTGCAAATTTTGAAAAGTCAAGATCAAAGTCAAATCTGGTCAACATTCAAGTCAAAAAGTCAAAGGATGCTTTATGAACAGGTTTGAAGTTTAAAGGATCAAATATGCCAATGAAATAAAGATTGGAGCTTAAATGAAGATTCTACCAAGTCAAGGGGCTGAAATTGTCAATTTTCATACAAGTTTGGTGCTTAATCCGGGTTTACATGTGAGAGCCAATGAGAATCAAGGAAAGGAGTGACAAGGATCACCAAGTCATCCCACTTTCACCCGCCAAGCAATTAATACCGAATCTACACAGTATTTCCCACTAAGCCAAATTTCCACCAATGGGAATTTGCCACTCCATAATAACTTTATCCAAAATGGATAGTAATCCGCAACTCATGCTGTGAGCCAATAAAACAACAACACGTGTATCTTGAAACTCATAACGCGCCAGGACCAAGAATTCGCTACACTTCATATCAAGCAAAGCTATAAACATGAAATTTGCTTCATTTCAAGAGACGAATTCACTCATTACATCTAATTAAGCTGAAATTAATTGAATCAAAAACCCCCAAATTTGTTCTTGAGCTGGATTATGCAACTAAGAGATTGAAGACACGTGGAGCTCAAGGAGTGGCTACAACACGTCATCATCCCCAACAAACCTTCATCCTCACTCTATAAATAGGTCATGGATAGCTCATTTGTACTTGTAGCTTGTAGGTGTGAAAAACACACACTTTACTTTTCTCTCTCATTCTAGTTCTTCAATTCAGTTAATAGCTACTCTTAGGTGCTTGACAAACACCTAAGTGTCAGTTAGTTAGTTAGAAACTACTTGTAACCAATTTTCCCTCCATTAATAAAGTTCAAAATTCAGTTCACTCAAAGTTCAAAATTCAGTTCACTCAATCTCATTCTTATTCCTTCATAATCATTCTTCCTGTGATACTGTGTTGTTTCTATTGATCTTCCATGATCAATGGAAGTTGTTTGAGGCTTTGAAGACTTGTAGCTGTTCAGAATTCATTTGAAGATCATTTTCAGACCATTTGCAGAGTTTGTAGCAGGGTAGTTGATTGTAGTAGTGTGTGATGATGATGATGGTAACTGGTGGTTGATAGATGGTGGTTTAGTGTTACTTAGAAGGCTTAGCATCTCTCTACTCCTTTAGTGGTGGCTTCAAGCTAAAAAGTTCTAAATTTCTTATTTTTGTTCCCCCTAAAATGTCTCTGCATACTTAATTGATAGTGTAGCTTCTATTTGCTGAACTGATTATGTGTTTAGATCACTTGTAGCTTGAGGTTGTTATTTTGATAGAGTAATTGTAGTATTACAGCCTTTAATTCAGTTTCACTTAGTTAAAAATTGGTTTTTACAACAGTCATTTACCATTAGTACTCATTTAGTGTTTCAACCAGTTAACTAGCTTGTTTTTTGCTCAAAATCATTTCAATTCGGCACTAGAACAAAGTTTGATAAGCTTCTTAATCAGTCATTCATTACAACTCAAAAAGTCTTCGAAAAAGTTCTTGTTCAGATTTTAAAGTGGTGTTTGGTTCTGGATCATTTATGGTGATTCAGAGTGTAAAATTTGTTGATTAGTGTTGGTTCACATTTAATCAGATAGTGTAAGCATTTTGGTTCAATTTTGTAGTCAAAAGTAAAGTCAAAAGGCAATTGGCATTGAAAAATTATGGGTCAGTTTCTTTGTTAAAATTCACCAGTAAACTTGCTCACTTTAATCCATTGGCATTTTCTTGTTACTTGATAAATTTGCCTGAACCTTGTTTACATTTGTAGCTTAACAGCTAGACTTTCAAACTTTAAAAGGAAATTCTACAGTATCAAGTATTGAGTGAGTTCTTAGCTTTTTAGTCAGCTTATTAGCAAACTGCATTCCCTGTGATGAAGTGCTTACTGATTTCCTAGTTCTCCAAATTTACTTCACAAATATCCCCATTTTCTTTCACAAATCAACTTGCAAACTTGTCCTTAGTAAATTCTGAAAATTTGAGCTTATTGGATTTTTGGTCAACTTTGGTCAAAATAAGCTGATTTTGGCTTATTATAGATTCCATCTTATGTTGTTGCTTATTTTCAAAACAAAAAGACATTCCAAGCTTTGTGGTCATTGATTAATCAGTTTTAGCAATAAAATCGTTTTGTGGATGTCTGGATTTCATTTAAGCTTATTTTGAGCTTATTGAAATAAGCTATCAAGAGATTTAAAAGCTTTTAAGCAAAATCCCTTTACCACCCTAGCTTATTTTGAGTTTTAAGCAGTTTGCAAAATATTAGAGTGAATTTGGTTCAGTAATAAGCTCAAACGAGCTTATTGTTAAGTGTTAGCCCGTTTTTGGAAAATTCTTATTTTAATTGCAAAACGGTCCTTGGATTTTGTTAAACTTTGTAATCAGTGCTAAACTTTCATACTTTTTAGGTTTTGCAAAAGTTGGTCCCTATATTTCAATTTGTTACAATTTTAGTTACACAGTTTGAAAGTTTGTTAAATTGGTTTGACTAGTTTGTTACATTTTTCATTTTTGATCCTTTTAGTTCCTGATTTTACACTTCAGTCCCTATAGTTCCACTTTGTCTACATCTCAAGCATTTTTACTTTTATGCATTAGAAACTTGTACTTTGTGAATATTATTTGGTATTTGCATTTTGTTTTACGGATACGTAGCTTTAATATTTTCATTTTTCTACGTGTTTGATTGAATTAGACCTAGAATCCAAATAACCTTTAACAACCCAAAAAAATTTAAAGCTCGAAATTAGTAGGCCTTTCAATTTTTCTTGAGTCGAGAATAAACGAACGTGCAAATACTTAATATCAAATGGCACTGCTGCCGGTTCATGACATTACGAGAGACTATTGATTGACGATTTCGATTGGATTTTGGGATCCGTTCCCCGAGTGGACGTTATTTTTACGTATCATAAATCCAAAAGATAAAAAAATCAAAATATAAAAATATAAAAACTAAAAAAATAACAAAATCAATTCTTTTCCTAAAGAATTGAACCAAAAAATAAAAATTCAAAAAACAATCTTTTTCCTAAGAGATTGCACCCAAAAATATATATTATTGGTTTTCATCGGTTTTTACGTACATATAGTATTTTCTTTAAAAAACCAATAAATACAAAAATATATTTGATATATTATTATATGTAGATGCGTATACGTATACGAACACTAAATACACATACTTCCATAAGTATTGCTTTTGTAATACACCGTGTTTGGGAGCGTTCTGGTCCTTGACACGTGTATCGATCAAATTTAATTAAAGCAAGAATAGATAAATACTTCCAATAGGCAAGAATTCGAAGAATACAAACTACAAAGTGAATAGAAAGGCGACGTGCTATAAAATGCCGTCTAAGGGTTAATAGGTACTTAAGTGCTTCGCGTCACCTAACCCCTGTTCACTAGTGCGTATTCTAAGGCGGAAAGCTTGATTGGGGGTCTTGCACCCAATTATTACTTAGATATACTATACTTTCTTATGGATATAACTTATTGAACCTCGGAAAGGATAATCCCTTCTTTTCCAAAGTCGAACGAGAGCTTTTCTCTCACTCCTTGATTTGAGTTGCATGCTCACGCGCGGGCGTGCACAAATACCTTTTGGTGTACAACCCCTTCCTCCGAAAAGGAAGAAAAAGAGAAAGAGTAAAAACAACACCGTCCATCAAGCCGATCTCGAGAATCGTGCTTTGAACAACACACAAGAAGCCATGGCCGCCGTTGACAATCGACCTTTGATGGAACACCTCCAATCCAATGTGCAACGGTATGCCGATGCTATTGTTATACCCGAGATACCCGCAAACACCTTTGAGCTTAAGACATCTATGATTACCTTGGTTTCAAACACACCATTTTTTAGGAGACCTAGTGATGATCCACATGATCATATCAAGAAGTTTCTATCTCTTTGCGATACCCTTAAGTACAATGGAGTTCCCCATGATGCTATTAAGTTTATCCTAGTTCCATTCTCATTAGAGGGCAATGCTAAGTATTGGCTTGATAAGCAACCACCTAAGAGTATTCTTACTTGGGATGACTTTACTAAGAAGTTTTTGAACAAGTTCTTTCCTCCATCTAAGACCACGACTTTGAGAAACCTAATTATTGGATTTCAATAAAAACCTAGTCAAACCTTTAGTGATGCTTGGGAAGAGTACAAGAAGTTATTGAGAAAATGCCCCAATCATGAATTCAATGAAGTTCACCAAATCAATACCTTTTACAATAGATTAAGACCACATCATCAAGATTCCCTCAACTCCTCTATGGGTGGAAATATTCTTTCAAATTCATTCAACAGGCATGGGACATTATTGAGACTAAATCCATGGTGCAAACAAATAACCAATTTGATGAAAGGGTTCATGTTGTGCAAGATAGTTCTCAAACACCCTTTGATAACCAAATCCTCAAGAGTCACCAAGAGATACTTAAAATAATGGAAAGAAATCAAGTATGAATCTTAAGACAAATCAAGACATAGCCCAAACCCTTAAGATCCTTTCCTTGAATAACTTTTCCAATGATGTGAATGTTGATCCCAAAACTTAGATCGATTAAGCTTTGTGTAAACGAGATTAGATCAAGTACTACACGTAGAGAAACCTTTGCTTATGAATAAAGTAACAAAGTGTTATGCGGAATTAAAACTTGATCTAAAACACAATGATGTTAAACAAACTTTCACTTGTATTAGAATGATTCTTGTTGATTACAATGAAAGGGTTTAACAATTGAAAACTTATGAAAACTGATATATGACTTTAACCTAAAAGACCTTCTTTTATAGAACAAGAAGTCTTGTACAATAAGCTACGAATCAACTATTCTAGGTAAAGATAATAATAGAAAATACAATGTTGTGTTTATCTTTACCACAAACAAGTACTGAAAGATACGTATGAAGATATTCCATCAGTGTCAATCTTCAAGGCTGTCAGCGTTGACTTCTATCAGCGTCCAATGTCAATCTATCAGCGTTGACTTTCTTCTTATCAGCGTTTAGTGATCTGACCCATATTTTATTCCCAACAATCCTCCCCTAAACTTGATATCCATTCCAATAATCAAGTTTCTGAATAAAAACTAAAGGCTTAGGAGGAATCTTGCAAAAACTTCTTATGTTGGTGATAAACATATCTGATCAAGTCCTTGGCCACATCACTAGTATAATCAATCTCCAAGGGTGTCTCTAGCATCTTCTCCAATACTTCTTTGGACAAGAAATAGTCAGCATCCACAAGTAAATACTCTGAAAACTTTGTAGAGCTCATATGAAATACACCACAAGTAGAATATAGCCTCCAATGAAGATTACTGAGATCATCTTCAAGATCCTTCCAAATGGCAGGATCTGCTTCTTTTGGACCACACAAAGTCATAAATGTGTTCCAAAGTCTTATTCCATTAGCTGAAGTAGGTGCTTCAGCTGTATACTTGGCCTCTATTAATCTCCATAGATGCACCAAGTCTTCCCTGTCTATGCTTGCAAATATAGAAATAACTGAAGTGAAAATATGTACCTCCTTTCCAAATCGTCCAATCTTCCAAAAACCACACTCATCTTCATCAAAACTGATGATTGGATTTCTGTCATCTAGAGGTACTACATTTACCAAATCTGAAGCTTCCAAAGGAGAAAGCTTGAGATGCTTCCTTATAACACCTTCAGTTGGAAAATACACATCCATGTCTTTAGGAAATTGAAAAGGATCTCCTTTCTTCACTGGTCTTTGAGCAATCCTTATTTCCTTTTGAATTTGCATCTCCTCTGCAAGCTCTTGTTTTCTTTCTTCTGAAAGAAACTGGTAGACATTCTGTTCTTGCACCTTCCTCCAAATAGGATGTGCCCTATACTCTAGCTCCTCAAAAGACAAGGCCAGCAACTTCTTTGATGTCCAATTAGGCTGATGACATCTAAGCAACTTATAGTACAACTGCCTTCTATCTCTTTTGAGCCAGGTCTTGACCTCTTGTGCATTAAATCTCATAATTACCTTTATGTCTTCTTGTACCCTAAGAAGAACTTCCAACCCCCAAATTTGATCTGATAAACTCATACCTGGGTTGTCCATCACCTGGTCTTCCCAAGCATGGTACATTCTGGTGATTTCTGGTAGGTCCCAATCAATCTGATTCTTCAACTCACTCAACCTTTCCTTTGCTAGCTCATCCCCATATTCAAGCCTTTCTGGATCTTCAATAATTTGAATGCTTGAATCTGAGCTATCACCTTCTTTATCATCACCACTTTCTTCCTCACTCTCAGAAACAACAAATGGTGATCTTCTACTCCTCTTCAAATCTCTTTCCACAAGTTGTGCAGCCAACTGTTCATCAAATGCTATTTGTGCTGCATCTTTCTTTGGAATATCTTCTTCAATCAAAATACCTTTACCTTTGTCTTTTGGATCAATAATTGGTAAAGTAGAAGAAGAAACCTGTGTGGACACATCTTTGATGATTGTTGATGGCTGGAATACATCAACAGCACCTGCAACTTTGTCAGCGTCCAAGTTGCTCCTATCAGCGCCACGATTACCTTTATCAGCGCTGGATGTGTCAGCGTCCAAACCTGTATCAGCGCCCAATGTTTCTTTGAAAGATCCTTCCAAGTTCTTTGGTGTCACCTTGGATGTATCAACAACTGGGTGCTTCTTCAAGTTGGTGAGAGCTTCAGCAATCTGCAAAGATTCACTAAATTGTGAACTCTTTTCTGAACTCTTTTCACTAGCTGTGTGAATCAACTCATCCTCCTCATCCTCTTTATCCTCCCCTTTGGAAGATTCCTCCATTAGACTCCTGCTACTGGGATTCTCCAAAACAGTTACTCTCTCCCTCAAAACTTGGAGTTCTCGTCCCTGTTTGTTGACAGTTTGTACAAGACTGACATTTTGCTTTTGCAAGCTAATGACAGCCGCCGTCAATTCAATTATGGTCATAGGTTCCAATCTGCCCTCAGCTAGAATGGGGATTTGACCTCCCAAAATAGGATCATGGGGCATGGATGAGGTCTTAATGATGTTGGGACTGGCTTGACCAGCATCTAAGCCTGTGTCAATAGCCCCAGCCTCACCCATTTCACCAGCCACACTTGTGGAGGTGGTTCTCTCTGCTACAAGGCTAGGATCACTAGAGGAGAACACTCCAGTAACCCTTTGGCGTTTAGTCAACCTAGATTGTAATGGGGTAGAAGATGAAGTAGATTGTGTGGGTGTGGGTTGATTAAGGGGTGTTTGGGATTGTGCAGGAAATGTATCAGTGTTGGGATTGGCTGTGTCAGCGCTGACATCATGAGTGTCAGCGCTGGGTTGGTCAAGGTCCATGTTTTCTGGTGAAGGTGATGGATCATGAATAGGCTCAAGTTGGGGTTCAGGGTCTGGTTGTGGTTCTGGTTGTGGTTGAGCAGCCTGAATTACTTCAAGCATGGGTTGGGTAAGAGGTACGGGGTCGTTTGTGGAGCTCATTTTAGCAAAAATGGTTTTCTGTTGTTTAGGGATCTCATAAAAAGTGTCATGATCCCTAGAACAATATTCTTGTAAATCAAAGACCATTTGCAAAAATCTAGGGTAAGCCAAAGTCATTTTACTTCCCTTGTTTTTACACATCCCTTCAAAAATCATTTTTGAAAAATTATACTTAAGCCCACGTGTGATACAAACCAAAGCACTTGCTATTGACCTGTTTATTTCATTAAAAGAAGTACATTTTGGACTTAAGCATTGTAAAAGGACATGTATCAAATATTTCCAGTCAGAGGGAAATTCCTGCTTATGATATTTATTTAAAGTGACATCAGCAGGAATAGGATAACCCAATTCCCTAAGACCCTGTTCTATTGTTGCTATGGCAAGAGTAGTCACACCATCAGCGTCATCAAGACGCAAAGCTTGGCGAACCAAAGCTTCAGTGACCACCCATGTTCTTCCATGAACAGTAGATGTTAATGTGGTCACTCCATTAGTTGTTGTGGAACTAACATTGTTCCAAAACTGTCTAATGTGTGCGACAGGGACTAATGGTGTATGAGAAAGTGCATACCTCAATGAAGATGCATTTAAAAATGCCACCATCTGTGAATACTGAGGAAATAAAGCATCATCAGCAGTCAAGTAAGCTACCATATTGTGTTGGCTCTTGAACTCCAATGTTAAATTCTTTGAGTTGAATTTGGGTGCCATGATTGAAAGCTGTTTAGGTTATGTGATATGGGAAAAATCTAGGAGAAAAAGTGTTAGACAAGAAAATATGAATACCCAGAATAAAAAGATTAGCCAAATTTATAGGAGAGATGCATGATTTTGATTGGTCAAGAATGAGGCGGTTATATTCAAAAAGCAATCATGAAAATCTTGAATCAAATATAACTTATCTCATGCATTAATTAAAAGTAACTTCTCCCCAAAATTACGGCCAAAGATTAGTCAAAAAATAACAACTGGGTAGGGCCCACTAGGTGTCAACGGTCAAAAATAGCCCATCAGCGCCCAACGGCTATATTTTCTTGTCAGTGTTTGCCTAAAGCCTTGTCAGCGTCACGATTGGACGTAACAGCGTTTGGAGAAAAACTTGTCAGCGTCTAAAAAGTAAAAATAAAAATATTTTAAAAAGAAAAAGACCTTAACAAAGTAATTTATCCTAAGGGAAATATCTTACAAGTTGATAATAATTACTGGGCGACAAGCACTGTCCATTTATGCACACTTGCATAAGCAAGATAGACACAAATGTCCTCTAGAGTACCTTGCTAACCAAAATACTTACCAACAGTGAATGCCATTGCTATTTCATGTGAGACTTGTGGAGGTCCTCATTATTACCTATAATGTGATAAGGTTCAAAATTACCAAGTTGAGTGTTATGCTTATCCAGAAGAACATAGAGAGCACTTCAAACCTAACATCAATTAAAACAATCTCTATTACAAGTCAAATAACTACCTTGCTCCACCCGGCTTTCCACCCCATCCACCCACCCAAAATCAACCCAATCCTCCTCAAGTGCTTCAAAGAAATCAAGGGCTTAGGCCAAAATACCAAGGGAACAACTATAGAGCACCCAACAACTTTCAACATCAAGGAAATAACTTTCATACAAACAATCAAGGATTTAACCAACCACCTCCACCCTTTCAAAATCAAGGATACCATCAAGGTCAAAATCAAGGATATGGGCAAAATGATACCTTTGAGCTACTTTAAAAGATGAACCAAGAAAACGAAAGAAGAATTCGTGAAAGTGAAAAGAGAATAAAAGATCAAATGAGAACTATGAATGAGGAGACTACCAAGAGGATTTTAGTGATGCTTAATCAAAGACCACAAGGGGCTCTACCTTTAAACACACAGACAAATCCAAGGGCTAATGTCAATGCTATCACAACAAGAAGTGGAAAGACAACTAATGATCCTTCACCTCCTACACCTCCTTTGGTTAAGCCTACTATAGTTCCACCTTGTGATAAGCCTTCAACATCAAACTCACCACCTTCAAGCTCTACCACTTCAACATCTACACCTTCTCATCCTACACCCACTTCTCCTTTACCTTCCACACCTACTAATGAAGAAACCAACAAAGAGAAACCTTCTACCACAACAACTACTCAACCTACACCAAAACCAATCTTACCATATCCATCAAGATTGAGAAAGGAGAAATTGAAAAACAAGGATGATATTCAAGTCTCTAATTTTTTGAGGATGTTCAAGCAACTTAACATAAACATATCCTTTGCGGAAGCTCTTGCATATATGCCAAAGTTTGCTAAAATGTTCAAAGATCTCCTCTCGAACAAGGAAAAATTGGTGGATTTGCCTAATACATCACTTAATGAGAATTGCTCCGCCGTGTTGCTCAAAACTTTACCTACAAAACTTGGAGATCGGGGCGGTTTTTGATTCCTTGTAATTTTCCCGGGGTGGAAAATTGCATGGTACTAGCGGATCTAGGGGCAAGCATTAATCTCATGCCTTTATTGGTTTGGCAAAAACTCTCTCTTCCCGAGCTCACTCCTACTAGGATGACCCTTGAGTTAGCCAATCATACCATAGCTTATCCGGTAGGCATTACGGAGGATGTGTTTGTAGGGTGGATAAGTTTACCTTTCCAGCGGATTTTGTAGTGGTTGATTATGATATGGACCCGAGAGTTCCTCTTATAGTTGGTAGACCATTTTTGAGGACGGGTCGTACTCTTATAGACGTGGCGGAGGGAGAACTAATTATGAGAGTTGAGGATGAGAAAGTGGTGTTCAAGCTAGGAAAAATGACTAAGAAGTCTCAAGGTTGTGAAACAATTAACATAGTGGATGTTCTTGATGAGGTGTGTGATAAGCATTTTCATGAAGCTTGTAAGAATGATAGTGAAGACATGCCTCATGTAGAGACTGTTGCCTCAATTGCTCCCTCCTTAACACCTTTTGGAGAGAGTGATTTCCTCTTGGAGGAATTTGAGTCCAACTTCCTTGGTAATGATGATTCTCCCATCAATTGGGAAAAAGACATTCTCACTATCCAAAAGTTTCTCAATGAGGATCCCACTCCTTCACATATTCTACAAGAAGTTACCATAGATGATCCATCCATAGTGAAACCTTCCATAGAGAGTCCACCTTCCCTTGAACTTAAGGATCTTCCATCACACCTAGAATATGCTTTCTTATAGGGAAAAGACCAATTACCCGTGATCATTGCTAAAGACTTGAAAGATGATGAGAAGGGAAAACTTGTAGAAGTCCTTAAGAAACATAAGAAAGCCATAGCATGGAAAATATCTGACATAAGGGGAATTGATACAAATTTTTGTACACAAAAAATCCTTATGGAGGATGATTACAAACCCGCCATTCAAATCCAAAGAAGGGTTAACCCAAAAATCCATGAGGTCATTAAAAAGGAAGTTATCAAACTCCTTGATGCGGGATGGATTTACCCCATTTCCGACTCTCCATGGGTTATCCCGGTACATTGTGTTCCTAAGAAGGGTGGAATCACCGTAGTGCCTAATGAGAACAATGAGCTTATTCCTACTAGACTTTTCATGAGTTGGATAGTTTGTATTGATTATAGGAAGCTCAATGATGCTACTAGGAAAGATTATTTCTCATTGCCTTTTATGGACCAAATGCTTGAACGCGTAGCGGGAAATGAGTACTATTGCTTTCTAGATGGATTCTCGGGTTATTTTCAAATACCCATTGATCCAAAGGATCAAGAAAAGACGACATTCACTTGTCCTTATGGTACATTTGCTTACAAGAGAATGCCTTTTGGCTTGTGCAATGCACCGGGGACATTCTAAAGGTGTATGATGGCAATCTTTCATGACATGATTGAGCACACTATGGAAGTTTTCATGGATGATTTCTCGGTCTTTGGAGATTCATTCACTTCTTGTCTCTCCCATTTGGAACGTATGCTTAAGAGGTGTGAAGAAACACGTCTTGTTCTCAATTGGGAGAAGTGTCATTTCATGGTCAAAGAGGGGATAGTCTTGGGACATAAGATATCCAATAAAGGTTTAGAAGTGGATCGTGCTAAAATTGATGTTATTGCTAAGCTTCCCTCACCTACCACGGTAAAAGGAGGTAGAAGTTTTTTGGGTCAAAATTTTTTATCTACTTTGGCCACTAAAAATATGCATTCATAATTTTTGCATCAATCATTTTTCATTTGCATAACACATTTGCATTGTATATATTTCTTCTTTTATTTTTCATCAAAAATATATAAAAAGGAAAAAATATAATAAAGGACATGGTTTAACAAATTTTGACTTCTTTGACATATTAGACCCGCCATGGATACTTTGACTCAACCCTAGTTTGCTTATCTAAGCATTCTCTAGCTAGTATCCTTAACCATGTAGACCTTATTGGTTTATTGCTAAGCATCCACTAGTCTCATTATTTGAGATTTTAAACTGTGGAGAATAAGAGATGATAGAGTTTGAAATAAGTGTTATGGGCTAGATAAACCTCATATTCATTCATTGTGGCTTTTATATCCCCTTTCGTAACCTTTACTTTCTCGTCAACGCATGTATATATGTTAATAAATAATCAAGAACGGTTTTAATTAGTTTGTAGTATCTTATGCCTTTTTTACTAATCATTCGTGGTTGGTATAAGTACGTCTTAAGATTTTAAGTTAGAACGTTTTATGTGTACTAGACTTATGTCATGCTTATATTTAGCGGGTGTTTTTCCTTTTATTCTTTTCAACTTTCTTTGTGAGGAATAAAGAAAAATAAGAGCGACTTATGAAAAAAAAATGAGTGGCTAAAAAAAGAGAAAAAGAAAAAAAAAGAAAAAAAATTAATTATACGAGACTCCCAAGAGGGGCAGTGAAGTGTTAATTATAGTAGCTATTGAATTCCAATATTACTCTCACAAGGGTTGCAGGTATTTGATAGTTGCTCCAATCTAATATTACCTTGACGGGTTGCGGGATTGAAGATCCAAAGTCTCAAAAAGGCGGCGGATGTAAATTATTGCGTGAGTTTTATTTTTCTTTCCTTAGCGAGTGTATAGCTACTTATTAATGCATGACATAAGGATCTTACACATAAGGCGAATGACTTATTACTCTTGAGTCGGACTTATATCAATTGTGCGTGGTTTTTCGAGTAATGGATGAGAGGATTACTTAGGATTAAAACCGTGCTTCCTTATTTTGAGATTTTACATTTCTTATATTTCACGCTTTAAATAATGACAAATTTTCCCTCAAGCAATTTTCTCAAATAATAACCGGTCTTAGAGGCATAATAAGTGGAGGTATGAGAGTAACACACTTAATCAGTATGAATAAGTTGACGCACTTTCACTTGTGGATAACAATGATCTTGTTTTTAAGCTTTGTATGGGGAAAGTGAAACTTGAGGATGATAAGTGTTCATGGTACCAAAATCCCTAATCTAAGTCATTGATTTCTTTATGAGTTATTTCCATTAAAACCATTTCAAGAAAATCCAAAAATATATAAATAGAATTGTTTTCCTTTGCATTGCATTGTATAAAAATCAAAATCATGCATCATATAATGTAAATTGGTGCTTTAAAATATGGCATTGCATGAGGTCATGGCAATGATCAAGTGTAGGGGATTTGATATGAGTGAAATCTCATATCAATAAGTCAACAAATCACCCTAAAACACATAGCAAATACCTAACTTTTATACAATAAAGCAGTATTATGTGGTATGTTTTGTGTTTGTGCTAGTTTAGGTAACAAGGATACAAATTTAAAGCAAACAAGTGAAATCAAGCCAAAAGATGAAAAAAAGACAAGAGAAGGATCAATAATGACAAGCCATGAGAAGACAAAGGACCTATCTTGACAACATTCAAAAGATGAGGGACTAAAGTGCAAATTTTGTAAAAGTCAAGATCATAGTCAAATCTGGTCAACATTCAAGTCAAAGAGTCAAAGGATGCTTTATGAAGAATTTTGAAGTTTAAAGGATCAAATATGCCAAAGAAATAAAGATTGGAGCTTAAATGGAGATTCTGACAAGTCAAGGGGCTGAAATTGTCAATTTTCATACAAGTTTGGTGCTTAATCCGGGTTTACATATGAGAGCCAATGAGAATTAAGGAAGGGAGTGACAAGGATCACCAAGTCACCCCACTTTCAGCCGCCAAGCAATTAATACCGAATCTATACAGTATTTCCCACTAAGTCAAATTTCCACCAAATGGGAACTTGCCACTCCATAATAACTTTATCCAAAATGGATAGTGATCCGCAACTCATGCTGTGAGCCAATAAAACAACAACACGTGTATCTTCAAATTCATAACACGCCCAGGACCAAGAATTTGCTACACTTCATATCAAGCAAAGCTATAAACATGAAATCTACTTCATTTCAAGAGACGAATTCACTCAATACATCCGATTAAGCTGAAATTAATTGAATCAAAAACCCCCAAATTTGTTCTTGAGCTAGATTATGCAATTAAGAGATTGAAGACGCGGGGAGCTCAGGGAGTGGCTACAACACGTCATCATCCCCAACAAACCTTCATCCTCACTCTATAAATAGGACATGGATAACTCATTTGTACTTGTAGCTTGTAGGTGTAAAAAACACACGCTTTACTTTTCTCTCTCATTTCTAGTTCTTCCATTCAGCTAGCAGCTACTCTTAGGTGCTTGACAAACACCTAAGAGTCAGTTAGTTAGTTAGCAACTACTTGTAACCAATTTTCCCTCCATTAATAAAGTTCAAATTCAGTTCACTCAGTCTCATTCTTATTCCTTCATAATCATTCTTCCTGTGATACTGTGTTGTTTCTATTGATCTTCCATGATCAATGGAAGTTGTTTGAGGCTTTGAAGACTTGTTGCTGTTCAGAATTCATTTGAAGATCATTTTCAGACCATTTGCAGAGTTTGTAGCAGGGTAGTTGATTGTAGTAGTGTGTGATGATGATGATGGTAACTGGTGGTTGATAGATGGTGGTTTAGTGTCACTTAGAAGGCTCAGCGCCTTTCTACTCCTTCAGTGGTGGATTCAAGCTAAAAAGTTCTAAGTTTCTTATTTTTGTTACTCTAAAATGTCTCTGTATGCTTAATTCATAGTGTAGATTATATTTGTTAAACTGATTGTGGATCACTTGTAGCTTGAGGTTGTTGATTTGATAGAGTAACTGTAGTATTACAGCGTTTAATTCAGTTTCACTTAGTTAAAAATTGGTTTTTACATCAGTCAATTACCATTAGTGATCATTTAGTGTTTCAACCAGTTAACTAGCTTGTTTTTGGCTCAAAATCATTTCAATTCGTCACTAGAACAAAGTTTGATAAGCTTCTTAATCAGTCATTCATTACAACTCAAAAAGTCTTTGAAAAAGTTCTTGTTCAGATTTTAAAGTGGTGTTCGGTTCTGGAACATTTGTGGTGATTCAGAGTGTAAAATTTGTTGATTAGTGTTGGTTCACATTTAATTAGATAGTGTAAGCATTTTGGTTCAATTTTGTAGTCAAAAGTAAAGTCAAAAAGGCAATTGGCATTGAAAAACTATGGGTCAGTTACTTTGATAAAATTCAGCAGTAAACTTGCTCACTTTAATCCATTGGCATTTTCTTGTTACTTGATAAATTTGCCTGAAACTTGTTTACATTTGTAGCTTAACATCTAGACTTTCAAAATTTAAAAGGAAATTCTACAGTATCAAGTATTGATGAGTTCTTAGCTTTTTAGTCAGCTTATTAGCAAACTGCATTCCCTATGATGAAGTGCTTAATGATTTCCTAGTTCTCCAAATTTACTTCACAAATCTCCCCATTTTCTTTCATAAATTCAACTTGTAAACTTGTCCTTTGTAAATTCTGAAAATTTGAGCTTATTGGATTTTTGGTCAACTTTGGTCAAAATAAGCTGATTTTGGCTTATTATAGATTCCAACTTATTCTGTAGCTTATTTTCAAAACAAAAAGACATTCCAAGCTTTGTGGTCATTGATTAATCAGTTTTAGCAATAAAATTGTTTTGTGGATGTCTGGATTTCATTTGAGCTTATTGAAATAAGTTATCAAGAGATTTAAAAGCTTTTAAGCAAAATCCTTTTACCAGCCTAGCTTATTTTGAGTTTTAAGTAGTTTGCAAAAGATTAGAGTGAATTTGGATCAGTAATAAGCTCAAACGAGCTTATTTTCAAGTGTTAGCCCGTTTTTGGAAAATTCTTGTATTAATTGCAAAATGGTCCTTGGATTTTGTTAAACTTTGTAATCAGTGCTAAACTTTCATACTTTTTAGGTTTTGCAAAAGTTGGTCCCTATATTTCAATTTGTTATTTTAGTTAGACAGTTTGAAAGTTTGTTAAGTTGGTTTGACTAGTTTGTTACATTTTTCATTTTTGGTCCTTTTAGTTCCTGATTTTACACTTTCAGTCCCTATACTTTCATTTTGTCTACATTTCAAGCATTTTTACTTTTATGCATTAGAAACTTGTACTTTGTGAATATTATTTTGTATTTTCACTTTGTTTTACGGATACGTAGCTTTAATATTTTCATTTTTCTACGTGTTTGATTGAATTAGACCTAGAATCCAAATAACCTTTAACAACCAAAAACAATTTAAATCTCGAAATTAGTAGGCCTTTCAATTGGTCTTGAGTCGAGAATAAACGAACTTGCAAATACTTAATATCAGTAGGTAACTTTGTACAAGGATGTTCCATCTCGATATTACGTTCTGAATGAGTGATTGGGTTTACGATTTAAAGTGCCCTCGCTCCTCAAACGTTTATAAAGTAGCTTCTGAGGTATGATGGCCCGAACAATGATACAATATTATCATAATTAAATAATACATAAGTAATATATAAGAATGTTAAACTTAAAATCAAAGACATAATACTATACCAAATAGGTTAAACCAGGTTGGTGTGAGACCAAGTTCTTGTTTGTTAGCTCAAGTTATTTTGTGTGATATAAACCTGACAAGATTACTAGACATAAGGTGAGTGCATAGCCTCACTAAAGTATACTACTTTCAATGATTTGAAAACCCGTGAGGGGGATATATGCTAAACTGGAATACAAGTATTTTTGGTATGCTTCTCATATATGCTCATTGACACTATGTTTACTGCTGCCTATGAAAGTCTCTTTTTAATTGTAAACCGCTAATCATTTCTTGAAAATGAGCACTGATATTGTAAAAAGTACTATTTTGAGACTGACATCTCCTGTCTGGGTAAGTCGCACTTGCTAGCACCTCAGTGGTCAAACATGCTTACTTTATTTTGCTATACAGGATAGTTTTGCAGACTTCCTCATAAGGGTAATTATTAGTTTTTGATATGTCTAGCAGCGGTATCATAAGCTTAGTGCATTGATTCATTTATTATTTAACTTACGAGCGAATAATAACGTAGCTCAGGAAAAATGATCTTGTATTCAAATTGTTTTCAAACCTATGAATCCACTCAACCTTTGTGTTGACTTTAAGCATATATTTCAGGTGTTGATACTGATAGCATGGAGCAGCATAATGATGACGTTGAGAGATATAGACTTGAGAATTTTTATCATTCAAACCTATTTTATAGATCTCGGGAACCTGTGATGTACAGAGTATGTACAAGTTGTTTTATTGAAAATCTCTGATTTTGAATGATAATTTATAAAGAATAAATAAAGTCTATTTAAACACTCTTTTGAGTTGTTTTCTATTACTGTGCTTTCATATCATGAAGTAATACCCCAAAAATACTATTCCGTTGTGTCAAGGTAAAAATAGGAGTGTTACAGAGTGGCATCAGAGCTAAAGTTATAGAGAATAAGAGACTAAAATCTTGACTATAACTTATTTTCTTAAACAAATTCCAAGTGAAAATCTCTGCATCAAAACCATACTGCTATAAAAGTTGTAAGTGATAATTACAAGTTATGATTTTAAATGGTAATATTATGTGATAGTATGATAGTATGTGTAAGTAATATACTAAATACTAATTTAAGTAATTTATTTTATCGACGCATTCAGATATATGTCTTCCTATTTTCATCCCATCATCATATCGGATTTGGATTCAGAAAATATTTACCTTATGGATTTACCTAAACCTTTAGTAATAGCCCATTATGCTAATAATTACCCTAATCCTTTATCTCTATAAAATAATCCTCAACCAAATAATAAAAATATACCTATTCCGCAATGTCAAACTTCTTTAGCCCAAGCATCCAATAATATCCCAAATACCCAAAATATATTTGTAGAATAAATGAAGAATATGTTCAACTATTTTAATGAAATACCTCCTAAGCGTATTGAAGATTTGGAATATGAAATTGAATGACTTAAGTATGGAAAGACGATGATGCAAGAGGAAATGGAAAATATGGAGAAGGATCTAATAAAAGTAAGTAATGAGAACTATGAATTACGAGATAAGCAGAGGTTGAATGATGAGGAAATTACCTTAGCTCGAGTAAGAATGGCAACAATGGAGAAGCTTATTGAAGATATTCAAGTACGACACCAAGACAACATCAAAGCACTCTTAGCAAAAATTAAGGATCTAAAGAAGGAGTGAACCAGCTCAAAAATATTTCAACTTCCCTAAAAGCCTTGTAAATATTTTAGCTTTCGGTTTTTACTTTTATGTAACAAAGAAGCTTGCTTATCCATCAGCAAAGCGGTTTGTTAATAAATAAAAGTTTCTTTTTCTTTCTTTTATTTTCATATCATTCTAGAAAAGAGAAATACTTGACAAAGTAAAAGTCTTTAAAATAATTATAGCAAAAGAAAGATATTATCTTAAACTAAAAAGGACTTCTCAAGTCTATTTGGTTAAAAGAAAGTATTAATCTAAATAAAGGATAACTAACTTAGGAATCTTAAGACGAGTTAATGGCTATGTAGCCCTATAAACCCATTCCCTAACATTACATGATGTGTCTTTAAATTTTTGAAAAATATGCTCGTAAAGCGTTGCATGTACACACACATGGAAAATGCTTAATAAGACAAGTATATCTAAACTTCAAAAATTTATCTTCTAAATTCAGAATGACACATTTAAGGACATCAATATCTTCTACCCTAACTCCCAAAGGACTACAATGAATAATTAACAATGGAGTTGCTGCAGCTTTGAAAATACCAACTTTTAATATAGAGAATAATACTACTTCGACGGAAAATTTTATAACTAGTCAGTTATATAAATTCCAAGGAACCGAAGATGTTATTAGTATCACACATTAGATCGAAAGAAGTGAGACGATTTTCTCCCAAAATGGTTGTGCCGAGGATCGTAAAGTGAAGCTTGTTGTAAGTAGTACTTTAACTACCGAAGCATTATCATGGTGGAATTACTATTCTCAACTTGTTGGAATAGAAGAAGCTCAAAAGATGAAGTGGTTGGATTATAAGTGCCTTCTAATGACATAATATTATCCCTCAATAGAGATCGAGAAGTGAAAAAGAAATTTAGCTATCTAGTGACGCAAGGAAATGATCTCAATGCCTATTGTAGAAAATTTCAAGAGTTAGCAGGATTATGTCCTATCACTAATTCAAAAAGGATAATGAAAGCTTTTATCAGAGGATTTCCCCAAATATTCAAGAAAATGATTATCATTTCTAAACCCCAAAGTTTAGAAGAAGCCATTAATATTTCTCAGAAATTGATGGATCACGTAATAAAGAACAATCCTATGCAAGAATCAAATACCCTTAAACGTAAATTAAGTAAAGAAGAAGAAGATTCTGCTGAAACGAAACCTAATCCCGTATAATTTTCATATGACCCCTATTTTCCCTATTTATATTACCCAAATCCCAACTTGGTTAACCTTCCCAAAACAATAGGATACAAAAATTATGGTAGAAAGCTTCCTCTTTGTGTGAAGTGTTTACTGCATCACAAAGGACCCTGCCAAGTTAAGTGTCAGAATTGCTTCAAGATAGGTCATCGAACACGATAATTTTGGAGCAAGGCTAATTTCTAAGTTTTCTTTTATTCCGTATCGTGTAAATAAATAAATGTTATAAATATATGTGAGTTTTATCAATAAAATCTATGAGTTTTGATTTTCATCTCTTATAAGTATTATTTTGTAATTTTACTTCATTATCTGGTCAACTCATTTGTATTATACATGTACTTAGAATTGTATATACTTGACCTTTATAACTAAATACTCAACTCATATCTTAACAAGATTATAAAATATGAACTTATAAATGTTCAAACTTGAATTTTCTTTATGAAGATAGGCAAGAACAAGTAATAAGATTTTTCAGAATTTCTTAAGATAAGACATGACGCCATCTGGATTATTGTCAGTTGTATTTTACTAATGATATAGAAACTCTGACAAGGTTATACCTAAAAAAATATTTTGACATAGAGTACCAATATATATAGTTTTGAATACATAAAGAAGAATATTATCTCTTATACCTTGGTTAAGGTGAGAGAATTTTCCAGATATTAGAATTTCATACTCCATGTATGGATTATATTACGTGGAATTACACTTACCTTATAAAGATATTGTTAGAATAAAACTTCGTAATACAATAAGTAGTGACAATTAGCTATCTACTGGATTAAAATGTGGAATTCTGAGAAAACTTTATCAAGAATAATCACAATTCTTTTCTTAGTATCGACTTTAGAAAGATCTTTTCCCTTATACCCAAGTTGATTTGAAGAAGGCGATAATCAATTCAAGATTTTGAATTAAACTATGACTTATTGGCTTGAGTTTTTCCCAAAGAACTCAGAATAATCACACGTCCCGTATTTTGAAATCTAAAAAGGACTTATCTGATTAAGTGGTACAATTTATATTTATCTTAATAATCTTTCCAGATTACATTGCGATCTTAATGGTTAGTATATAAATTGACGCTTCATAAATGTTCATTTTATAATAACTCTAGTAGAAAAGATTGATTAAAGAGAAAATAACAACAGTAAAAGTTATATTCATTGGTCTATGAATGGAATACTAGAAGAAATTTTAGAACGCAAGAACTATATCTGCCTTTGGTACACTACCTTACTATTATAATCTCGGGACGAGATTTCTTTAAGGGGAAGAGGCTATGACAACCCATAAATTTCACAAGTGTGATATATGCTATGTTTGAATAGAAGTGGAAAATCTATTAGAATTTTTTGCTTTTTATGCATTACTTGGTAAGATGAACTACTTCTCACAACCTGAACTACCATATCAACATATTCCTATATGTTGTAAATACAATGTATATAACAAGTATAAGCCTAAAAGTGATTTAACAAGTACAAAGAACATTTGAAGAAATATCATTATACCATAAATTCCCTTAGAAACCTTAGAATCCCTATAAATGAATGATGAACTTAAGGATTGTAAAAGTATGGGTACATATAGGGACGGAACATTTAAGGGGCCGGAAGGGGTTGTGGCCCCCCAAAAATTTTGATATTATGTACATTTTATACCCTTTTTAATATGTTCTTAGTCATTTTTAATTAAAAAATTAAGAATAGTGTATATCACCCCCCCTAAAATAAATATTTTTCAAGTTAACCCCTCTACAAAAAACGTTCAATTTTTGTCCCTGAATACATAATACATATGAACAAGTGAACAAGGAATGAGAAAAAGTATTATATTATCATATAGAAAATATAAAGTTATCCAAGAATAAGTAAGTATAAACCATACTAAGCTAAAGTACAAATAAGTGTACATAATAGTCTAGATCATCACCTAGAAACCTTTGATAAACAATATTTCCAGCAATGTAATTATATAACAACTATGTATCTATAACTAATAAAATATATTAGTTCTAATCTACTATATAAATAAGAGATAAGCAATCACAAAGTACTAATATTCACTAATCCAAAGCTAATTACAAATTAAGACCTAATAGCCAAGATTAGCATATAAAAATCATTTTACATTGAATTAGAGTCTAATATTTTGCAACCAATTATAAAACTCAACTAAGTATCATATGAAGGTAATACATTTGTCTCAAGCTAAGAACCAAGTTCATAAAGCACAAAGTACAAGTTATCAAAGCATAAGATCTTAAGCTCCCATAATTATACCTAGATTATGATTACCCTATATAAACTCTTAAACTAAGAATGTAGAAACCTTAGAAGTCATAAACATATCATATAATTCCTAGAATAAGTGTACATAAGGATATAAACCCTAATTACCCAAAATAGAAAATCATTAGGATGAGTAAGCTAGAATCCCTTATATTAAGAAATATACATAGAATCATTACCTAGTCTTTTAGGACAAGTCTACAAACACTCATAGCACTTCATTAAGGTTATAAGATTATGTTAAGACAATGTAAAAGTATCCTAATGCACAAGGTACAAGATTTCAAAGCATGACTTGTAAATTAGGTCAAAATAGATATTTTCACTCTTTAGACATGTTTACTTAAATTAAGTTATCAAACCAAGTGTGGAAACTCATTGGACACTTAAAACAAAATGTATAGGACCTAAATTAAGTTTAAATCAGTAGCTAATTGAATGCTAAATCCTTTTACTAATACTTAACCATAAATCATTAGAAACCCTAACCCGCCTATGTTTTCTTCCCATTTTCACCTCACACCTTTGTTAAACTTCAAATCTGTTGGAAATACGTTTTACGTATATAGAAAGTCTCAATCACTCCAACAATGTAGTTATAGGCTCGTAGTAATGTTTAATTTCATTTATTAAATAGCCCGACCCATGAGCATGTTCATGGGCCGGAGGCCCAAGTCCATTAAGGACTTGGGGTATTTAAACCTCTTTCCACCATGGAAAGAGGTGTTGGTTGTTTCATTTCTTGTTTTCCATATAACAAAGTTCTTTCATTTCTCTCTCTAAGTTTCTCTCTCTAGAAAACATCAACCCCCTTGTTTCATAAAGAAACGGAAATTAAGCTTTTAAAACAATATGCTGCTTCACATCTAGTACACTTGTTTCATGCATCATTTAAAGAGTTCAATCTAACGCGTCTTATAGACTTACCACCTAACCCGGGGTATGCAAAGCAAGCAATTAACCACAACCCACGACTTTATGATGCAACCAAGTTAGGATTGGTATTAGATCCGATTGTGTTCTTGAATGATTCTGAGAGTATGACACCATATGATGAGAAGCGGTTAAAATTACTTTCTACATATCCTGAATATGATTATGCTTAAATGAATGCAAAAAATGCCACAATAGATCTTAGAATTCGTTTTAATATGCAAAAGAGAACTATCCAAACATCCACTTTCATGCCTACTAGAGAATGCCTTAGTATAATTCCTACACTCGTTAATTCGGACCAACCGAAGGAAATTCCTAAGAATCTTCCACCGGTTAGTACGGTAAAGCTCAGCTTGGAAGAGATTGGGCAATACCTTACCGAGTTTGACAAGATCATTCTGGAATGTACGACTTCAACGGCTCAAACCGCTGGAGAATGGGCGTTCGAACACATGAAAACGGTGTTTGAGAAAGAGATCATTCCATTTGTGGACCATATTAAACAAGGAGTCTATGATCTAGCGTGTAATTTAAATTTTGAAATTGGTGAAGTTCAAAAAGTTTTCAATAAAATGGATGATGCTTATGAACAACATTTAATTGAAAAGGAAAAGATTTTATCCGAATATGACCGATTTTTAGAACATATGGTGTCTCTCGAAGTGATGCAAGTTGTTACTGTTAAATATACTCATGAAATTTCTACTGTGAATATTTGTGATGATGTGCATGGATCTGTGAATACGGTTGAACATGTGAATACTGTAGATAATCATTCTTGTCATGAATCCAAAGCTGAATTTTTAAAGCTTCAAGATTCGTATAATACACTCTCAAAAAGTTTTAATGAGCTTCAACAACATTCTATATCTCTTGAAATTGAGAATCAATATAAAAATGAAACTCTTTCAAAACTAAATGATGGTGGAAACTCCGTTGAGACAAGTGACAAGATGATTCAGATGGTTCAGAATTTAGAGGAAGAGATGATGAGAATTAAAAGAGAATTACTAGAAACAAAAACGAAACTAGAGGCTGCAGAGACTAAGAATCATGTCCTAGAAAATAGAATTAATTCTATACTAGGAGAGCATGAACAAGTAAGGCAGGTTGACTCACAAAATTCTGGTTCAATAGAAGAACGCCTCGCTTTTAATGTGACAGAACAAAAGTCATTAATTGACAAACTGAACAGGAAATGTGAGGAATCCTCTGACCTAAAAATTCAGCTCATAGACAAAAACATGGTTATAGCAGAATTAAAGGAGACACTTCAACTCAAAGGACGAGAAAGTGTTGATAATCCAGCTACTGTCTCTGCCTCGACCTCTAGTGCTCCCAAACCCAACCCACGTGTGCTATATCGGGATCCAAAATTTAGGAAAAGTCCCACTAAGTTTGCCACATATATGAAAAATGCTTTAGAACATGTTGATCTAGCTAGAGAGATTATTGATGAAATGCGTGAACGTGATTCCCCAAGTCATAGAGTATATGAGCTTTTATTATATGTGGATCACGTTCAGGACTGTTTAGCATACCTAGAGTACATTGGGCAACCGATATTTGTACCATCTAAATAACAAACCACCATTGCCATTACTCCATTCAATAAAACCCCAAGAGCTAAGCCCGTTTTAAACACACCCATCAAGGCTAAGTTAAAATCTTTAACTAATGTTCCCTTGACTTCTACAGGAGTAATTGTGTCCACTAAGGCTAAAGGATCTCAAGACAAGAAAGATAGGATCAAGCCTTCTACTAATAGGACTGAGAAGAAGAAAGTAGAAGTGTACCCTAGGAATGTTATTTTAGTTTTAAATATAAAGAATCATGTAGCTAAGACAAAAGGTTCTCTTTATGAGTGGAAACCTAAGCAAAATGTGAATTCTAATGCGAAATGTTGGAATTGTAATGAATGCATGTTTTCTCAGCGTCATGGTTTATGCCTTGTTGATCACGTGAATGAAATGTATGCTATTAAGAACAATCTTGAATGGATTCTAACGGGGAAGAAATTCACCCAAGTTGGGTGGCAATGGAAACCCACTGGTAGGACCTTTACTGCTAATGGAACTAAGTGCCCTTTAACTAGGATCACATCCACGGAAGTTAGGTCTAAGCGCCCTTTAAATAGGAACACTAGCACTAAGAAATGGAAAAAGCGCCCTTTAACTAGGTCTGTCCCCACTATTGTGCCTACCAGTGGTAATGTCCCGAGTCAAAAAGTACCTCAAAATACTAGACAACTAGAATCTAAGCCAACCACTAGTAAGAAAATCTGGAAGCCTAAAGTTTCGTCTGATAGCAAATCTAAGAAAATTATATATGTACCTGCTAACTCAGAGGAACAATTAGAATCCGATACATCGTCTGTGTTTGGTAATATTTTCAGGTCGTCCAAATTATTCTTTGGTATTTGGACTCGGGGTGCTCCAAACATATGACTGGAGACCGCTCGATGCTCAGAAATTTCGTCAGCAAGTTTCTAGGAACGGTTAAATTCGGCAACGACCATATTGCAAAGATTATGGGTTATGGTGAATACCAAATTGGGAATGTTACGATTTCAAGGGTTTATTATGTGGATGGACTTGGTCACAATCTATTCTCAGTAGGACAATTTTGCGATTCAAACCTTGAAGTGGCCTTTCGACAACATACTTGCTTCATTCGCGATCTTGCAGGAAATGACTTGTTAAAGGGTTCTCGAGGGGATAATATTTATACATTTTCTATTCAAAACATGATGGCCGCCTCTCCTGTTTGCCTACTCTCTAAAGCATCTAAGACCAAGTCATGGTTGTGGCATCGACGGTTATCTCATCTTAACTTTGATGCTATTAACCATTTGGCTAGAAACGAACTTGTTCGTGGTCTTCCAAAACTTAAGTTCGACAAGGATCATTTATGTTCCGCGTGTTCTTTGGGGAAAATCACCAAGAAGTCTTACAAACCTAAAGCAGAAGACACGAACCAAGAACCACTGTATCTTTTACACATGGATCTTTGTGGGCCAATGCGTACGGCTAGTGTGAGTGGTAGAAAATACATCCTCGTCATAGTGGATGATTTCTCAAGGTTTACATGGGTAAAATTCTTAGCATCCAAGGATCAAGCACCTGAGTATATCATTACATTTTTAAAGATGATCCAAGTACGTCGAAATGCTACTTTTCGCCGCATTCGGACTGATAACGGCACTGAGTTCGTTAATCAGACTCTTCGAAATTATTATGAAAAGGTTGGTATTTCTCATGAAACATCTGTGGCTCGCACTCCACAACAAAATGGTGTCGTTGAAAGACGTAACCGTACACTTATGGAAGCTGCTCGAACTATGTTGATTTATGCGAATGCTCCTTTATTCTTATGGACTGAAGCAGTGGCAACCGCATGTTATACCCAAAACCGCTCCATCATTCGTAAACGTCATGGTAAAACTCCATATGAGCTACTTCATGGACACAAACCCGATATTTCATATCTTCATGTGTTTGGTGCACTTTGCTATCCAAATACAAATAGTGAGAATCTGGGAAAACTTCAACCGAAGGCTGATATTGGAGTTTTCATTGGTTACTCGCCTGTAAAGAAAGCTTACCGGATTTATAACCGTCGTCTTGGCAAGATAGTAGAAACTTTGGATGTCGATTTTGATGAGCTGACAGCGATGGCTTCTGAGCAACACAGCTCTGAACCCGCATTACACGAGATGGGAACCGGTATAATCAGTTCCGGATTAACTCCCAACAATCCTACTTCTCCATCATTTATACCACCTACAAGGTCCGAGTGGGATAAGTTATTTCAACCTATGTTTATTGAATTCTTTGATCCACCGAGTAATGATTCTCCAGCACCTGTAGTAGCTCCGATTCCCGAAGTTGTTGCTCAAGATAATGGAAATCAATCTGTGGCATCTACAGTTACTCTTAAACAAGATGTCCCATCCCCCACTAATTCACAAACAACACCTGAATCTTCACCCCCACTCGTTCCTACTGATGTTGAAGAGGATCTCTATGATCACGATTTAGAATATGCTCACTTACAAGAGCTTTCCTTCTTTGGTTCACATATACCTGAAGACCCTACTGGTGCGTCTACCTCAGAGGAAGCTCCTGCAATCGTTCACTCCCGACCACCACGGATTGAAACTCATAACACTAAATGGACAAAGGATTACCCAATCCGCAATATTATTGGTGACATCGATCGACCAGTCTTAACACGACATCAACTCCAAGAACATGCATTATATTGCTATTTTGATGCATTTCTTTCAGATACTGAACCTAAAAACTGGCAACAAGCCATGACCAAATCATCATGGATTGAAGCCATGCAAGAGGAACTTAATGAATTCCAACGTCTTAAAGTGTGGGAATTAGTTCCGTTACCCAACAACGTTGAAATCTTGACATTGTTGTGGGTATACAAGGTTAAGCTCGATGAGTTAGGTAGTGTGCTGAAAAACAAAGCTAGATTGGTTGCTAGAGGTTACAAACAAGCTTTGGGTATTGATTTTGAAGAATCCTTTGCTCCTGTTGCACGATTGGAGGCAATTAGACTATTCCTTGCTTATGCTGCTCACATGAATATGATCGTCTACCAAATGGATGTTAAGACGGCATTTCTCAATGGTGAATTAAGGGAAGATGTCTATGTAAGCCAGCCGAATTGATTCGTCAATTCAGAGTATCCTAATCACGTGTACAAGCTCAAGAAGGCTCTTTACGGGTTGAAACAAGCTCCACGCGCGTGGTAGGACCTCTTATCGTCGAAGGCTTCTCCAAAGGCAAAGTGGACCCAACATTATTCATTCTCAAGGAGGACAACGACATGATACTGGTACAAATTTATGTTGATGATATAATATTTGTTGCTACTAATCAACGTTTGTCTGACCGTTTTGAGAAAATTATGTCCACACGCTTTAAGATGTCGATGATGGGAAAATTTTCATTTTTCTTAGGGTTGCAAATTTCTCAGAATCCCAGAGGCATCTTCATTAATCAATCCAAATTTGCTCTTGAATCATTAAAGAAATATCACTTTAAAAACTGTGACCTCGTGGATACTCCAATGGTGGAGCAACCCAAGTTAGATAAAGATAAGGAAGGGATAGCTGTCGATCCTAAACTTTACCGTGGAATGATCGGCACCCTTCTCTATCTGACTGCTAGCAGGCCTGATTTGCAATTTGCTATAAGCATGTGTGCCCGGTATCAGGCTCGGCCTACCGAAAAGCACTTACATGTTGTGAAAAGGATCTTTCGGTATCTAAAAGGAACACTTCATCGTGGTCTGTGGTATCTGAAGGATTCCTCTATTGCACTAATTTCATATGCGGATGCGGATTATGCCGGGTGTCAAGATACCAGACGTAGCACTTCTGGCAGTGTGCAACTTCTTGGAGATAGACTTGTTAGTTGGGCATCAAAAAGGCAGAAAAGCGTTGCGATATTTAGTACGGAGGCTGAATACATTGCTATGTTCGGTTGTTGTGCTCAAGTTCTTTGGATGAGATCACAATTGACTGACTACGGTCTTGGATTCAACAAAATCCCGATGTACTGTGATAACAAAAGTGCAATCGCTATGTGCTGCAACTACGTTCAACATTCTCGAGCAAAGCACATTGACATCCGCTACCACTTCATCAAGGAGCAAGTGGAAAATGGAGTGATCGAACTGTACTTCGTCAACACTGAGTATCAGCTGGCAGATATATTCACAAAGGCCTTAGATCGAGGATGTATCGAGTTTTTGATCGAAAAGCTAGGCATGAAATCATTTTCACCAGCGACACTTAAGGAGTTGGCAGAAGAATCTGAGGAATAGTAATGGTAAACTATTCTCGAGTATCCTTTGATCGTGCTCTTGTATATTATCGTACATATTTAAACCATCAAAAGCAAAATACAAAAATAGAAAACATAGAAAATCCATAAAAAAATATAAAACATAGAAAATCCATAAAAAATATAAAATCAAGAAAATCCAAAAATATATTTATTTTTATTTTCAAATCGGGGATGTCTTTTAGTACGGTAATATTTACGCTTTAGAAATGTCGATTAATATTGACACGGCGCCATAAATAGAGTCCGTATAAAAGTTGTACAAGTTTTAAAACATGCTCATTATGGCTTGTAGTTATTTCAGACTGCAACCCGCTTTTTGCATTAAAGTCACGTATTTCTTTTGAAAACGTTGGCTCACAACGGGAATTAATTTTCTCGGGCAAGGTTTACTTTAAAACCTTGTAAGGGACCAAGTTTACTTTATAACTTGGTCTAACACAAATTTGTGTACGTATCAGTGCACTTATTTTGTAAAAATAAGAGAAATCTTATTGCCACCAGAATCGTTTCATAAAATCACTTAACCGGAAAATGTCCTCATTAATATTTGTGTCCTTAAAATCATTGGCTACAGCTCTTTAAATAGAAAGCGGGTCCGTGTTTAAGGGGGAGCAAATATTAAATCTTCGTGGAATCAAATTTGGTCTTTAAAAAAAAGGATTGTCAGGAAATATTAACTATTTATCATCATCTGTTTTGCTATGTGTGCATTGTGTGGTATAGAAAATCATGAATAGGTTATTGAATTTTTGGCGTTAAGTATTTGTGGTCGTGTTTGTGAGCGGGTTGGTATTTTAGTAAGTTGATTTGGTTAAATGAAATTAACTTTAAATTAAATACTTATACAAAAGGGGGACCATTTTTTGCAATTTTCGCAAACATGGGGGTTTATGTATCAACTTGACAAATTCATTGACCAAGTCAAAACATATCACCCCCCTTCCTTGTCACTATCGCAAACACACACATCACAGTTATTCTTCCGCCATTGTTGAAACCTTGCACACTGATTGATCACTGTGTCTTTGTACCATCATTATCTGCTCATAATCTAGGTACTATATCATGCTTTATTTGTTATCTCTTATCCTATTTGAATGCATCCCATCAAAACTATGTCACTCGATCATATCAAGATTCAGGGTTTCATGTTTTGCTATGGAAATGGAAATTAAGATATGGGATTTGTTTAGTATCTCTAGATGATCATTGGGTTTTCCCAAAATCACTTAAAACATTGCCTAGTTCCTGGATCGAGAAGTCAACGTTTAAGATCGGATCCCTGTCACGGATTTCGATGAACATTACGACACCATCATTGCGATGCCTGTCATTGCGATGAGTCATTCCGATGACTCATTGCGATGGGCTATTGCGATGAGTCATTTCGATGGCTCATTGCTATGTGTCATTGCGATGGTTCATTGCGATGGGCTGTTGCGATGGGTCATTCTGATGGCTCATTGCGATGGCTTATTGCGATGGCATATTGCGATGACGCATTCCGATGTGTTATTGCGATGGCTTCGCGGTAGGTATTGCGATGGGTCATATTGCGATGGATTCTCATTTATTCCGATGGAAATGTACTTATTGCGATGGACATAGATATTGCGATAGGACTTTAATTCATTAGGATTACGATGCTTGATTCATTGCGATGGCTTCATTAGGATTACGATGCTTGATTCATTGCGATGGCTTGGTTAGGATTCCGATGGATTGATACATTGCGATGGACTTTGTAACTATGCTATGGATTTTTAAGTATTATGCACTTGCCTTAGACTATCTAATGAGTTCGGCCTAGCTTGCACTATTTCCTCATTAGGTTTTCAGTACATTAGGGCCACTAACACGAAACCAAGTTTTATTGAAACGAGTTAATTTTTATCTCATAAGAATACTTGAACGGTTTCTTATTACAGAAGTTCATCTTATTTAATAAGTTGATTCCTATGTAAACAAAAGAGATACAAATTACTTAGTAAATGTCTTGTGTTTTGTTTCCAGGCCATGGAAGACAAAGCTTCATCTTTGTTCAAGCCCACTATATTTTGGGTTGAGGATAATCCTACAATTCCTGACGTAGTGGTTGAAACTAAACCAAAACCAACTGAAGTTTTGGTTGAAACTAAACCAAGAACTACTGAGGTGTTAGTAAAAATCAAACCTAGACCTACTGAGGTTCTGGTCATGACCACCAAGAAATCCAAATATTTTAAGAACTAATGTTAGGTCTTTATCTCTTTAGAATAAAATGTCTTTAGCATATATGTCATTATCCTAAATGTGTTGTTAAATGTAAGGACCTTGTTCATCTGAATTATGTGTGTATGTTGTTTCTCTATAATATGTGGTAATAATTGTCTTGAATTTTTCCCTATGATTCAACTTGGCATAGACTTAAGACATATATATATTTTGTGTATATCATTTGTGCTTATGTCATCAAAGCAGGAAAATGTCAATCACAGAGGAACAAAAACGACTTCGTGATCTTGAACTTGTTTTGCTCAGTAATAGGCTTCCATATGCTGAGAACAATTCTCGATTACAAGAGGATTTTGATCCGTCCTTACCAGCTTTTAAAATCGCCACGGATATCCTAGACATCTCACCCATCAGAGATACACTCAGATGTACTGAATATGTTCCCGAAGTCTACATGCATGAATTCTGGAACACTGCATCTTTCTCCAAAAAGACTATCTCTTTCCAACTGAACAAGACACCAAGGGTACTCAACTTGAGCATTTTTCAGAAATTGTTTAAACTTCCTAGGTTGGCACAAGGAGAACAATTTGTAGCTAACCCAAAGAACGATGAAGTGCTTCGAATCATTCGTGCCATGAATTATGAAGGTGAAATCCACAACCTATCACAGTTTAACACCTCACACATAGGGCAACCCTGGAAAGCACCTATCACCATCATTGTCAAGTGTCTTACTGGAAAAACTAGGGGCACCGATGCAATGAGACCACCACAGGCTCACTTATTTTGGGGGTTGTATACTGCATCTAAAGTAGACTATGCACTTCTTCTCTAGCAAGAATTTTGTTATCAGTTTACTGGAACGAAGAAGAAATCTGTGCATCTTCCATTCCTAAGATTCACCAAGCTCATTATCAGTTACTTCATGAAGAATGACCCAACCATTGACACTCGCGGGAATTTCTTCTATCACACCAAAGATGATGATTATGTGATTCTCACAATGAATGCAGACACTAATTCCACAAAGTATGCATTACTTCCTGCCCTAGTACCCGACACAATGCTTAATGATGGAATCAAGGAGAGTGATAAATACCAAGAGATGCTTAATGATATTGACGCACAGTTTAAACGTGCAATTCACATCCTTCAGAGAAGCAAAAAGGTAAACGCAAGAAAAGAGTTTCAAAGCGCCAATCAGCTGCTTCTTCTAAAGATAAAGGCCCAGGAAAAATGCAAATAGTTGATGAAGATGATGAAGATGAGCTGATCCATACTGAGGAAGAACAGGAAGAAGTACCACTCCGCAGGCCTAAGAAAACACAGAAGACGAAAGGCAAAGAAGCAAGTGTTGGCAAAGAAGCAAGTGTTGCGTTAAATGAACCTGCTCAACAACAAATTTCTGAATCCAAACGACTGCGTATCGTTCTTCAACAAAGCTGACATGAAGCTTTTGGAGGATCAGGCTCAAGAGTGTTTGAAGACTTAGCAGATTTTGGTAATCCTGATGATGATATGGCATTTTATGACGATCCTACTGAGGAAGATACTTATGAAGATGCATATGAAGATGCTGCTAACTATCATTTTGAAAGTCGGGAACAAAGTGAAGAACGTGAGAGCAGTGCCGACACTGATACAAGTATGATGTATCGAGATGCCAATATCACCACATCGTTACCACAACCGACTCACATGGTGCTAAATGACGATGCTCATGCAACTTTCATACCAGAAACGCAACTTCAAAGTAAGTCTACTTCAAACTCTGATGATGTTATGAAATATCTAAATTTAGAAGGGGAGGGTGTCGAGGTCACAAACACTGATCCGTCAACAAATGAAGGAATGGTGGATGTTCCTATTACTATTGTTACATCAACAACCACTCCACTCTTATCTACCCCGATCATCAGTGAGGTCATAACAACTACTATCAAACCCGCAATCGTTGAACAACCAGTATCAACCACCACCCTAACCACTGAATCTACACCGTCATCCACAGCTGAACAACCTGTATCAACCATCTTCCCAACCACTGAATCTACACCAACACCTATCCCTGTACAACCAGTATAATCCACCACCACCTTAACGGTTATGGTTACACCTCTACCAACAGAACCACAAGTATCATCCACATCAAATCCTTTCCTCACAGTCAATGATCCACTGATCCAGTCTCTTCGACAACAGCTAGAGGCTCAAGCTACACAAATAGCTACATTGACTGAAAGGTTCACCACTCCTCCCAAAGAATCGCAACCTGATGAGCCTACTCTTCAGAAACTAACAGACAGAGTGTCGAAACTTAAAGCACAACATAAATCATTTCTTAAAGAGAAGAAAACTCGTGATAAAGAAAATGCTGCTTTTCTCGGGTCAATTGACGAGCAGATGACCACGATCATTTGACAAGAAGTCGTCTTATGTTGATCAACAACTACCAAATCTTGTCGGTAATGGTTTATCTACTCTTCAACTAATGACATTGTTACAGACACGTCTGCTAGACTTGAAAGCTCATAAATCGAAATACAAACGCAAAGTTATGCAATATCTCAACAAAGCAATTCTTAAAGAGACACCTGCAGACACTACCGACTCTGAGTCTGACAATGAAGATGAGCTAGAAGAGGAAGATGACGAGGGTGACGGTGAAGAGGATGATGGTAACAATGATCAAAATGAGGATAAGGAAGGAGATGAGGAGGAAGAAGAGGATGAAGAAGGAAAGGATAAGGATGAAGATGAAGATGAGGACGAGGACGAGGATACAGATGATGATCAGGATGACGATGATGATAATGAAAAGGGTAATGAAATCAACAAGGGTGATAAGAATGCCGACACGGGTACAAATGCCGAAGAGTCAAACAAGGATGACAATGATACGGTTACTGAGAAAGGTTTAGAGGAAACTGCAGAAAACATTGCTGACACCAAAGAAAAGACGCTGGAATCAACAGTACCAGAAACTCAGCAGGTTGCTACAGGTATATCTACTGCACCAGAATTTACTACTGATTCTCACACTGAATCTGTAGAATATACGCAAGCAGAAGAACTGACAGAGCCAATGCTTGAAGAAGAACCTCACGATGATATACCAGTAATGCAAAATCAACCTTCAACATCATCTGCAGATCAGCATGACGTTGATATGGAAGTTGAAGATTTAAATGTTCTAGAACCGACATTTGCTGAATCTCTTATCATCGCCGATACTATGCAAGAGCAACTTTGGCTAACAAACGTAGCACCACAGCATCCTTTTGACACTGCAACTGAAATGGAGCTGACTCAATTCCTCAACAACCCTATCGATTTCTTGGCTTTTCTAATGTATTCTCATGGGAAACCGACGATGACTCCGGATCTGATCAAAATGGCATCTGCAAATGTGGACTTCTTTGACACTTTAAAGATCAGCCATAATGAAGCAGAATATCACTTGAATGAGCTTACAAAGGAAATGAGAGAAACAACTACAGGAATTCAGACTCCCGTGTTGCAACCTCTTACACCAATGGTCATCACCAGTTCTGCCACTATCCCAATAGAGCATTTTGTCTCCCACGATCTTGAATACCTTGAAAATGGAGCAAAGAAATATGCCACGTCACTAACAATGCTCAAGGCTGTTAACTTGGAGAATGTTCCACGGATAAAGGATAAAGTGCCTGAGTCAATATGGAGAAAGAAGCTGCTCAAGTTTTATGATACCTTTGCTTCACTTGGCATTTCTCACAGGACTGCAAAGAAAAGGTTAGCCTACAATCATTTTCATCGTCCTAAGAGAGGTTCCTCTATTGTCTCAGCTCACAGAATCAAAAGCATCCAAGGAGCAACCACTCAGACCGTCTTCGGTTATGATTACTTGAATGTAATCGTGTTCAAACGTACCAATGAGAAAGAATACCGCATTGACGAAAGTGATCTCCAGTACCTTCAACTTGAAGACATCGAAGATCTTTTGTTGCTAATGGCTCAAGAAAAAGTTGACCATTTATCACCTGAGATTGTCATAGCCATGAGTTCAAACTTTCGTCAATATGCCAGGAAAATCGTCATTCAAAACCGGGTGGAAGACTTTCAACTTGGAGTAGAAAGCTATCAGAAGAAGCTTAACCTAGAACGTCCCCATACGACTCCACTCAGTAATTTCCATAAGAACAAGAAGGTTTACATGGGGACAACAACGCCGGAAGCAGGGATCTTTTATCCAAATGAGACTGGGGTCATGCAATACATGCGATTCTCCGAACTACACAAATTCAGTGATGGAACGCTAAAGCATGTTCGAGATGATATGTCGGTTCTCAATGCCAACTTACCACTTCCGACAGTCAAATACACCTGGGCAACCCAGTACAAAAAGGGAGCATCGTATGCAATCAGGAAGATTGAGGAACTTCTAAGGAAGTGCCGGTTGCTACGAAGTATAGAACGATTGGTCGGTGGACGACCATATGGAGCTCACCATCGGTTCACGGAACGAACCAATTAATTATGGTTTGTCTTATAACAGGTCAACTCCATATGTCTATAATTGTGAATATGTTACTTTTTGCTTAATCAACTTTTGTGGCTTGTTGTAGTGTAAAAGTATGATATTTTTCAAGAATTTCTCTCGAGATTCTAAATCTTTCAAACAAATCATACTCAAGCACTACAACTTACCCTCATTAATTTGAGGGGGAGCATTAATATGTTATTTGTGATACCCTAGAACCGAGGTCACTTACATTACCCTAAATTACGCTTATTTTTGAAATTTTTAATAAATTTTATTTGCTATATATTTTATCATTTTGGTTGAAACCGATATTCGAGGTCATAATCTTGACGATTGACGATTTAAGAAGAACGATGACGACTACGATCCCGATTGATGCCCAAATTTCTATGTTTATTGTCGTTTTATCGATACTATAATTTTTCGAGAATTTTACTTTCGGTTCGTGTTAAGTCGAGTCGGGTGAGTTTTATTGCTTTTTGGGTACATTTAAAGTGTCCTAAAAGTATTTTGGAGTGTTCAGGATGATCCCTGACTCCCGTAAAATTTTCCAAAATGACTAATGAGTCAATCCCGCAAACTTGTGAGGTCGTTTTCACTTAAGGACAAAAGAAAGCTAACATTTCACCACAAGTCCCTCCCAATTTTACAAAATGGAGAAACAAACACACACACAACACATTTTCACTTAAAAAAATTTCAAACCCCTCCCTTTTCTCTCCTTAGGCCGACGGCCAAAACCACCCAAACCACCACCACCACAAGAAGAACTTCATTGCTGAAGGAAACAAGAGGAAGTGGGAGGCAGCTCAGAGTAATCAATCCCAAGGACAAAACCGAGGAGGAAACCATAACAACCAAGGTCAGAACCGCAATTAGCAGTTCAACCAGAGAAGAAATGATGGGATGAGGGCTGTCACAAACCCTAGAGGAGCGAAGGTGAATCCCCACTGTGGTCGATGTAATTTGTACCATGTAGGGAGTTGCCCACCTGCGTGTGGCAAGTGCGGAAAAGCGGGTCATAGGATGTCATATTGCCGAGCTAAAAGGGTAGCAACTGGGGCAAATGCTACGAGAGTGATGGTTTGCTTCGGATGTGGAGAAAGAGGACATAAGCAAGGGAATTGCCCGAAGGCTGGAAACAGGCAAGGAGGTAATAATGTTGCTGCTGTGTATCAAGTAGGGACTGCTGATAAACCACAAGGCCCTAACGTGGTTACCGGTACGTTTCTGCTAGACGCTTGTTATGCTAGTATATTGTTTGATTCTGGTTCCGACAAGAGCTTCGTAGATGTTAAATTTAGTCGTCATATCGATAGAGAACCGGTATTGTTAACGACTAGTTATAACTTGGAATTAGCCGATGGGAAAATCGTTAGTACAAATTTTATACTGAAAGGGTGTACTTTGAAGTTAGGAAATTATGCTTTTGAAATCGACTTAATGCCCATAGAGCTAGGATCGTTCGATGTGATCGTTGGAATGGATTGGCTGATGGCGCATAGTGCCGTGATCGTTTGTGGAGAAAGATTAGTTCAGATCCCGTTGAGGAATAGAGTCTTGACTGTGAAGGGAGATGAATGCACTTCTCGTTTGAAAGTGATATCTTGTTTGAAAATGATGCGGTATGTAGAAGATGGATGCGATGTGTTTTTGGCACAAGTTTCTAGTGATGGTGACTTAGAGGCGAAATTAGAAGAGGTACCTGTAATTCGCGAATATCCGGAAGTTTTTCCAGACGAGTTGCCGGGTTTACCACCCACCCGTGAAGTCGAATTTCGAATCGATTTGATGCCAGGAGCTGCACCAGTTGCTCGTGCACCCTATCGATTAGCACCATCAAAGTTAAAGGAGTTATCGGATCAACTGAAGGAGTTGATGGATAAGGGATTTATTCGACCGAGCTCATCACCTTGGGGAGCGCCAGTGTTGTTTGTAAAGAAGAAAGATGGGTCATTTCGGATGTGTATTGACTATAGAGAGCTCAACAAGCTGACGGTTAAGAATCGGTATCCATTGCCGAGGATTGACGATCTGTTTGATCAATTACAAGGTTCCTGTGTATACTCAAAGATCGACTTGAGGTCAGGGTATCATCAACTGCGTGTGAGAGAGGAGGATATCCCTATAACTGCCTTTCGTACGCGGTATGGACACTTCGAATTTTGAGTGATGCCTTTTGGGTTGACAAACGCGCCTACAGTATTCATGGACCTTATGAATCGAGTATGCAAGCCGTATCTAGATAAGTTTGTCATTGTTTTTATTGATGATATTCTTATTTACTCTAAGAGTAAGGAAGAGCACGAGAAGCACCTGAGAAAGATATTGGGTCTGCTGAAGAAAGAGAAGCTGTATGCGAAGTTCTCGAAGTGTGAGTTTTGGTTAGAGTCTGTGCAATTCCTTGGGCACGTAATTGATAGCAAAGGAGTTCGCGTGGATCCTGCCAAGGTCGAAGCGATCAGGGAATGGTCGGCACCGACAACGCCGACTGAAGTTCGACAATTCCTTGGTTTGGCTGGGTATTATCAGAGATTCATTGAAGGATTTTCGTTGATTACGAAGCCATTGACAAAGCTTATGGAGAAGAATAGGGTGTATGAATGGGGAGATGATGAAGAATTCGCTTTCAAAACACTCAAGGACAAGTTATGTTCTGCACCGATATTGTCATTACCAGAAGGAACCGAAGACTTTGTAGTGTATTGTGACGCATCTCGTAAGGGTTATGGAGCTGTGTTGATGCAGCGTGAGAAAGTGATTGCTTACGCGTTGAGACAATTGAGGAAGAATGAAGAGAACTACACGATGCATGATTTGGAATTAGGAGCTGTGGTTTTTGCGCTGAAATTGTGGAGACACTACTTGTATGGGACGAAGTGTGTTGTATTCACTGATCACAAGAGTTTGCAGCACATTTTAGACCAAAAGGAGTTGAACATGAGACAGAGGCGATGGGTAGAATTACTGAGTGACTATGACTGTGAGATTCGCTACCATCCTGGCAAGGCGAATGTCGTAGCAGATGCACTTAGTAGGAAGGATCGAGAGAAACCTTTGAGAGTCAGAGCTTTAGTGATGACTAAGAGTGTTGATTTAACCGAAACAATACTGAAGGCTCAAGAGAAGGGATTAATGAAAGAGAATGTTGATGCTAAGAACTTGGGAAGGATTTTGAAACCTCTTTTTGTGGTTAGGTCAGACGGGCTGAGATATTTCGAGAATCGGATTTGGTTACCGTTGTGTCCATCCGAGGAAGGAAAGCCTGGAGTACGAGATTTGGTTATGAACGAGTCTCATAAGTCGAAGTACTCGATACATCCTGGATCGGATAAAATGTATCATGACCTGAAGAAAGTCTATTGGTGGCCGAATATGAAGGCGGATATTGCTCGCTACGTCAGTAAGTGTTTGACTTGTGCGAAAGTTAAAGCCGAACATAAGAAGCCGTCTGGGCTGTTGGTACAACCAGAGATCCCAGAATGGAAATGGGAGAGAATCGCTATGGATTTCGTGATGGGTTTACCCAGAACTCCTAGTGGATGTGATATGATTTGGGTAATAGTGGATAGATTGACGAAATCTGCTCACTTCTTACCTATGAAGAAGACGGACAGTATGGAGAAGCTGGCCAGTGTGTACGTGAAGGAGATCGTTTGCAGACATGGAGTACCTTTATCGATCATTTCGGATCGCGATAGTAGGTTTACTTCGGAATTTTGGAAATCACTTCAACGTGCGATGGGCACTGAATTGAGTTTGAGCACGGCTTATCACCCGGAGACTGATGGCCAGAGTGAACGAACTATTCAGACGATGGAGGACATGCTCCGAGCATGCGTGATTGATTTTGGAGGAAGGTGGGAACGCCACTTGCCTTTAGTGGAGTTTTCGTATAATAATAGTTACCATGCGAGCATCAAGGCTGCACCATTCGAAGCGTTGTATGGAAGGAAGTGTAGATCACCTGTGTGTTGGAGTGAAGTAGGAGAAAGACAGTTGACTGGACCCAAAATGGTTTTGGAGATGACAGAGAAGATTGTGCAAATCAAGAACCGATTACTTGCTGCAAGAAGCCGACAGAAAAGTTATGCCGATAACAGAAGAAAACCGTTGGAATTTGAAGTCGGAGAAATGGTTATGCTTAAGGTTTCGCCGTGGAAGGGTGTAATTCATTTTGGGAAGAAAGGAAAGTTGAGTCCGAGGTATATTGGACCATTTAAGATCGTTAAACGAATTGGACCGGTAGCGTATAAGTTGGAGTTGCCGAGCGAGCTTAGTGCTATTCACGACACGTTTCACGTATCAAATCTGAAGAAGAGTTTGGCGGATAAGGAATTGGTGATTCCTTTGGAGGAGATTCAACTGGACGACAAAATGCATTTCGTGGAAGAACCCGTGGAAATTATGGACCGAGAGGTCAAGAGGCTGAAGCATAGTAGAATTCCCATTGTGAAGGTTCGATGGAATTCTAGGCGTGGACCGGAATACACTTTTGAACGTGAGGACTTTATCAAGGAAAGGTATCCTCATCTGTTCCAGCGGCACGAAATGTGAGTATAAGAAGAGGCGAGCGCCGGGACGTCGCTTTCTTTAAGGAGGGGTGGATGTGATACCCTAGAACCGAGGTCACTTACATTACCCTAAATTACGCTTATTTTTGAAATTTTTAATAAATTTTATTTGCTATATATTTTATCATTTTGGTTGAAACCGATATTCGAGGTCATAATTTTGACGATTGACGATTTAAGAAGAACGATGACGACTACGATCCCGATGGATGCCCAAATTTCTATGTTTATTGTCGTTTTATCGATACTATAATTTTTCGAGAATTTTACTTTCGGTTCGTGTTAAGTCGAGTCGGTGAGTTTTATTGCTTTCCGGGTACATTTAAAGTGTCCTAAAAGTATTTTGGAGTGTTCGGGATGATCCCCGACTCCCGTAAAATTTTCCAAAATGACTAATGAGTCAATCCCGCAAACTTGTGAGGTCGTTTTCACTTAAGGACAAAAGAAAGCTAAAATTTCACCACAAGTCCCTCCCAATTTTACAAAATGGAGAAACAAACACACACACAACACATTTTCACTTAAAAAAATTTCAAACCCCTCCCTTTTCCCTCCTTAGGCCGACGGCCAAAACCACCCAAACCACCACCACCATTTTTTTTTCTAGCTTGTTTTGATTAAAAGTAAGCTTAGACCACCTTTAATTACTTCTTTCCCATCCTTTTCATGTACTTTAATCATACATGCATCCACAAAAAAATTTCCAAGAATCAATGGATTTTTCAAAAGTGGTTTTGATGTTAATTGGATGTATGCATGTTTAATTCATGTATATAGGATGTTTAATCACTCAACAAACCAACCATAATCAACTTGGTTGGGGGGTTTTGATCACCCAAACCCCACGGCACAAAGGGGGTGTTTGGGGGATCATGGTGATTGTTATTTTGTTTATGGATTATGTATTTATTCTAGTTTTTAGATGTTTTTGAATGGGTAGAACCCATTGCATGTTTGATTTTTGTTTGGGTTTTGAGATGGATATGATAATTAGAGTGTTTAGGACTGATTAGTATGATTGGGTATGATTAGGAGTGATTAAGTTGAGGTCTAGTGTCGATAAATGGGTTTGGAAACGAGTGTTGGATTGATTTTGGGATAGGTAATTTTAGGCAGAAAGTTTGAAGTGTTTTCATAAAAATTATTTTGTAAACAGGTCATGTGACTAGGATATAGTTGTAGAGCGTCTTCTTAGCTTCGATTTGGTATAAGATAGAGCTTACGACTCCTAACGAGTCAAAAGTTATGATGTTTTGAAAATCGTGTACCGGGAGATGAGAACCTTCATAATCCGAAATTATGCTTGGTTTTAGGTCAAATCCCGGGGACCATAGGTATAGTTTGGTAAATGGTCAAAGGTTTATTTTTGGTCTCAAACCTGCATATTTGAGTCTATTATTAGACTTAAGTGTCAAATGGGTCAATGGTATATTTTAAATGGGTCAAATGAGTCCGACTTGGTCAAAGTGCAAATTCAGTCCGAAAAACGTAGTTTTGGTAAAGTGTTGAGTAACGGGTCGTAAAAGCGAAAACTTTTAATGGGATTAAAAAAAGGTTTTCTACAGGTCTTAAGGTATTTTTGAGAATTTTCCCAATTTTTATAAAAAGGGTTAAGTCTAGTAAAACAGTCCGTACTTTTGGTAAGTATCGGCGAAAAATGTGTAAAAAGGGAATAACGTTAATAACATGGACGAATAGTATAAAACGAGTAACACTTATTTGTTTGGTTTTGGTGTGAGTTGTAATTATCACAATTGACTAATATGTATGAATTATATACAGTACTTAAGGTTTATAAATGAGATTACTCATTACGCGTTATTGGTTTGTTAGGTGTTGATTTTCCCGGGCATCCTCATCATCGTCAGTGATCATCACTCGAATCGTCGACTACTTTATATATAAGGTGGGAATTTATAGCCTCGCTTACTATTGTTTTAAATTGTTTTACCCGCGAGGGAAATGCATGCTAGTTTTCCAAAATGAACATATGTCATGAATGATTGTTGGACCCGAATGTTGCCTTAGAAATTGTGTTGAGTACCTAGTTGCAAAAGGCCCTAATTTCATGAACTATTAACTATTGTTTAATCCTAGCATGGATTGAAAATAGCCGCTTATACAAAGTGATAGTACTATGGGGTTGACGACCCTATCCGAGACGAGGGCTAGTACGTTGGGTACCCCCTGCGGACGGATAATTTGTGATAAGAGATAAGGTATATTTGCAACTGATGCCTTTAGAAGGGGCACTGGTTTCATCTGAATCATGCCGGTAATTATTACGCGGGTGATTGAGTTAACGGATTAGTGTCATAAGCTTAAACACAATTGTCATAACCTTGAAAATAGATTGTTTGATCGACAAGTCTATGAATGATCGTGAATGATTTTTATACACATATGTTCAAAATGAAATTGTAAAACCTATGAATTCCACTCAACATTATTTGTTGACCAAATTTAGCATGTGTTTCAGGTAACCGACGAAGTGTAGCATGGAGCATGCATTGGATGGAAGTTGTGTGTGTGACTTGGCGTCTACTTGTTTTTCCACCCATTCTTACTTGAATATTTTAAACTTTATGTCATGTTGTTGTGAAAACTGTATCTTTTGGGGTGGAGATTCATGGGGACCGAAACGCAAACTCTGTGTTGTATCATTTGGGTTTGGAAAACCGTAGACATGTACGTTTTTAACCATTCATAATTTAAGTTAAAACTTTTACGTCGCTTTGGAGTCGTTTGATATATCTTGTGTGCGATGATAACTGCCTAGCACCCAAATGTTGTAGTTCCGTTGCGAATAGCATTTGGTGGGGTGTTAGATTCTTTGGCCAACATCTAATTTCATTTTATTACCCAAATACCGGTTAATCCATTAATATCCAAAATACTGATGGTTAACATTTTGGAAAGGGGAGAAACTGGGATTAAGGAGACTTAATGATATTTGGCTAAAACAATGAAAAAAGCTTAAAAGATAAACCAACTTAACATGTGTAATGCACAAGTTAAGGGGGAGCGTTTTTGATGATCAAAATACTTAAGGCACAAAAACTTTGATTACAATATCACAAGTGATTTTCAAGGATTTTTCATGGTGACTATATCAACCCAAAACACACTTAACTCACGACGGATGTGGTGACAAAAGGGTGATAGGTATAGGTATTAGTCCAATGATTCATCAGAACCGATGGAATCTTCCCAAGGACAACTCCCTAGATAGAACTAGAAGTCCTAGGAAAGATGGAGAATGAATGTGAACGGAGCTGAATGCCAACCAAGTACTTAAGCTAGCACTGGAACAATCACAACAAGGTGCTAGTGATGACGTATTGGTAAGCATTAAAGGGGTTGAAGAATAAATAAAGAATTGTAAAGATAAAGGGTGTAAAGAAAGAAGCCCTCCTTACAACTTTAGGCAGAAACCGGGTCAATACATATGCTATTGAGATCATTTGTTAATGATTCTCGATATTGAAGAAAGCCATCATGGACCTAGTGATGCAATGCACAACCCTCCCCAGCTAACTCAAATATCTCTCAAAAGGTATTTGTTTTAATCACACGGAGATCAACACGTTATCTATTGGTTTATTCACTCCGAATAGACTGATATTGAATAGGTGGCACTCCTCTCCAGCCATCGATCACTAAATCAAAACGCACTATCGAGTCTAGAGCCACGAGATCATCAAAAGTCTCATTAGGACACTTTCCATTTATTCCTTGCTTCTTCACACACTGTGAAAAGTAAGAGATCTTTATGAGTCCTATGCAGTATTCTTGTAATATTACCAGAACATCCGAGTGATACGCAAGTATTACAGTGAAGATGGAAATCCTGCTTGAGCCAACATCAAACAAGCTCATGGTAGGTGACACGTGCGGTTCTTTAAGAACTAATCTTGTGACAACTGGAAAGAAACAGTAGTTTAATTCTTAATTGAACTTAAACTCGTTCCAGGCCTCTACGCATTATCGTATGATCTTGCCAGAACACTCAGAGTGACACTCTTTAATGTTTACAGTGACGAGTGGAAATCCTTCTAGTGTTAACATCAAACAGCACTTGGTAGGTGACAAGCAAGATTCAATTTGAATTATGTTTGTGACAACTGGAAAGCAACGATGGTGAATATCTTAATTGAAATTCACTTGTTCCAGGTTTCATGAATTGACGGCTTCAATCATAAGGATTTTTAATCCAAATGATTCACTCTTTATGTTTGCAGTCAGCTTTGGACGGTCGAATAAAGAGAACGGGTTTACCCGTGAAATCCTGTCAGGAAGTTACTTAATTCAAACTATCTGTCACGGGTACGATATCTAATATCGTCCAACGGTCTTCACCGACCGGAGGTAAAATGCTACCGAATTAGAATAAAATGTCAAAGCCATTTTATTCGTGTCTTATTATGTTGCTGCATTCGAAGACGGTGGCGTTGTTGTGTACCTGTTGAAGACAGTGGCGTTGCTGTGTACCTGTTGAAGACGGTGGCGTTGCGATGTACCTGTTGAAGACGTCCTCACATGCTTATTCCTTCTGCATCAAATACTCCTGCAAATTCAAGAATGTATGACCTAAAAGTCTTCCGTTGTATCGACTCTGAAACTTTCAAGAATTCAACAAAGGATAAGTGTGTGGGACATGAAGTCACAAAGAGGCGAACATCACAAGAAAATAAAGACTGCACGTGAAAGGCCAAAAGAACGTGTTCCAAGCAAAAGGCTGATATTATTCAACACATATTCACAAAAGGAAGAAAAAGAAAGAAAAGAAGACTACGAGCTCAAGAACAAGATCTAACATGCTAGATTAGGACTTTGTAAATTTGGAGTGACCTCCCTTTGGGGGAGATTGTTGGAAATACGTTTTACGTATATAGAAAGTCTCGGTCACTCCAACAATGTAGTTATAGGCTCGTAGTAATGTTTAATTTCATTTATTAAATAGCCCGACCCATGAGCATGTTCATGGGCCGGAGGCCCAAGTCCATTAAGGACTTGGGGTATTTAAACCTCTTTCCACCATGGAAAGAGGTGTTGGTTGTTTCATTTCTTGTTTTCCATATAACAAAGTTCTTTCATTTCTCTCTCTAAGTTTCTCTCTCTAGAAAACATCAACCCCCTTGTTTCATAAAGATTATCATTGTTCTACAAAATCAAGGACCCAAACTTCATAATTACAATGTATATACCCTAATGAAATACTAATTATTTCCTAATCACATTCCTAAGTCCCTAATCACTAAAATTACAAACCATAAAGTTACAAGCCCTAAATTAAGACCCGGTTTTACTTTTTCCCTCCAAGACTTGTTTTAGACACTTTCCATCCCATTCCAAGTTTGAAAATCAGATATTTCAAGTATCCCTAGATATTTTAGAGTGTATAAAAGCAGGTGCATAAGCTACTTGTGGCTTACACATCATCATTCCAATCCTAAACATGTCGTGTATAATTTTTAGCCATAACCTTAGATAAACTTCATTCTAGATTTCATGAGTCATTTCTAGACTTGAGTAGACCTTCCCTAGCATACCTTAGTCACTCCCCTATCTGATTTACACGTTTGAAGCCTTTGCTTGGTGCCTAAGTGTTGCAACAAGTATAAATAGGGGTGAATGGACTACATTTGAACTCGCACCCCGTTTCCCTTGTATCTCCTACCCATTCTTCATATCCACTTCTATATACGTCCTAATACATCTTATAAGACCAAAAACCAGGTCTAGAAGGAAGCTATTGAAGCTTTAGTAGCAAATTGTGCTTATAAGAAGTCATAAGGAGCCATTTTGGAGCTACCTAGGTAATCTCTATGTTAACTAAGCTTTGATCTTGTTATAATGATATATGAGACTTTTTATAGTTCCAAAATAATGTTATAAAGATAATCTAAAAAGAATTAAGTCATATGATCATTTTAAATGAAAGTTATAAGCTAAAGATGTCTTAAACCCTAGTTTTGTAATTTACATGAGATAATGAGCAAAAACCCATTTCCGAAGCTATAATTCTGGACAAATGTTTTTATTATGATTATAAATGTGTTTTGAAACTTTATTCTCAAATTATATATCGTTTGGTACAAATTTGAGGTAATTATGTGATTTTTACAAGTATAGGGACTAAAACTGTTATTTTTGAAACTATTTAACATTTTGGGTCAAAAGTGTCATTTTGTGAAAGTTAAAGCTATAAGAATAAATATTGAAAATTTTGAGACCCTAAGGTTAAATATTGAGGGTTGAAACTGTAAATATTAAAACTATATACTTAATGGGTTAAAAGTGTAAACATGCTAACTTATGAAATTTGTGTTAAAAAGGTAATTGTTCTAAAGTTATAAACTTAAAGGATTATTTTGGTCATTTATGAAACTATATGGATGGAAACTATATAATGAAACATATTCTCTAAATTATTATAAAGTACAAGGACTATTTTTGTCAATTATGAAACTAAAGGATGAAAGATATAAATATAAAAGAACATACTAACTTTTGAAGAAATTTCTAAAAATATATATTGTACTATGTGTCATGATAGTAGGGAACTTTGTACAAGGATGTTCCTTCTTAATATTACGTTCTGACTGAGCGGTTCGGTTTACGATTTAAACTGACCTCGCTCATCAAACGTTAATAGAATGGCTTCTGAGTATGATGGCCTGAACATGATATAATATTATCACAATTAATGAATACATAAGTAATATATAATAATGTTAAACTCAAAATCAAAGACTTAATATTATACCAAATGTGTTAAACCAGGTTGGTGTGAGACCAAGTTCTTGTTTGTTAACTCAAATTATTCTGTGTGATATAAACCTGACAAGATTACTCGACATAAGGTGAGCTCATCGCCTCACTACAGTATAATACTCTCAATGATTTGAAAACCCGTGAGGGGGATATATGTTAAACGGGAATACAAGTATTTTTGGTATGCTTCTTAGATATGCTCATTGACACTATGTTTACTGCTACCTATGAAAGTCCCTTTTTAATTGTGAACCGTTAATCATTTCTTGAAAATGAGCGCTAATATTATAAATAGTACTATTTGGAGACTGACATCTCCTGTCTGGGCAAGTCTCACTTGCTAGCACCTCAGTGGTCAAACAGGTATACTTTATTTTGCTATACATGATAGTTTGGCAGACTTCCTCATAAGGGCAATTATTGATTTCTGATATGTCTAGTAGCGGTATCATAAGCTTAGGGCATTGATTCATTTATTATTTAACTTACGTATGAATAATAACGTAGCTTAGGAATATTCAAATTGTTTTCAAACCTATAAATTCACTCAACCTTTGCGTTGACTTTAAGCATATATTTCAGGTGTTGATAACTGATAGCATGGAGCAGCATAATGATGACGTGGAGAGATATAGACTTGGGAATTTTTATCATTCAAACCTATTTTCTGGATCTCGAAAACTTGTGATGTACAGAGTATGTACAAGTTGTTTTATTGAAAATCTCTAATTTTGAATGAAAATTTATAAAGAATAAATAAAGCTTATTTAAACACTCTTGTTAGTTGTTTTCTATTACTGTGCTTTCATATTATGAAGTAATACCCCAAAAATATTATTCCGCTGCGTCAAGGTAAAAATAGGGGTGTTACATTAACCCCTCCCGCTGCTACAGGAAAAGGTCCTACAATGTCAATTCCCCACTTGTAAAATGGCCAAGGAGATGTGATGGCGTCAGCTCCTTCTAAGGGTGGCGCGGTACCGTCCTACGGACTTAGCAATCATTGCACTTCATAATCAAATTTCATGTATCATTGTGCATGGTTTACCAATAATAGCCAGAACGCAATACCCTCGCCACAACTGGTCTAGGCCCGGCATGCATGCTGCAAGACCCTTCATGGATTTCACTAATGACATAGTTCGCTTGTTGGGGTCCTATGCACCGCAGCCACGGTTGCAAAAATGATCACTTATAAAGGATTCCATTACGGACCTCGAATTGCTGTGATTATCTTCCAACTCTTCGTGCCTCTATTTCACCCTGCGGAAGCGTTGCATCGGTCAAATAGTCAATTATCAGAGTCATCCACGTAAGACCTTCCTCTTCTACAACCGTGGATACTTTTGCTTCCATTATGGATTTATCCTTTCAGATTTCTACCAAAACCTGTTTGGATAGGTGTGCGAAGCTGGTGGAGGTGATGTTACTAAGAGCGTCAGCCTTTTTATTCTCACCCCTTGGAACCTACCGTATGGTGAAATTGCTGAAGCCCTCGATTAGCGACTTGGTCTTCCTTAGGTATTGGACCATATTGTCCTCCTTATCCTCATATTCTCCTAAGATGTGGTTAGCCACTAGGCGTGAGTCCACATTTGCCTCCAGGTTGTGTACGCCTATACGAGCTACGATCCTCAACCCATGTAATAACCCGAACTTAACGTCATTATTTTATCCTAATTATGTAACGGATTTTTTTATTTCTAAGTAATGATGGGTATTATTATATTTGGCGGTTTTAGTTGAAACCGGTAATGTGTGGCTTTAATTGATTGTTGTGAAGATTGAAGAGTACTAATAGTGATCGTCATGTCAATGGATGCCCAAATATTATATTTTAGTATCGATTATTTCGATATTTGATATTTCTGAAATTTTTATTTCATTACGTATTAAGTCGAGTCGAACATTATTATTTCATTTTGTGTGCGTCTAATTATGAAAACGATCGATTAAACAAACGAGATTTATATTTTTATGAACCCGGGACGAAACCCAACTCTCGTAAATATTTTTAAAATTGACTGGAAGTCATTTCCCGCTTTTTAACTAATATTTACACTTTGGTCCTCAAGAATGATTAAATTGCAAAATACACCCTCCACCCACCATATAAATAGTCATTTTTTACACATACATGCAAATTCAACCACTTTCTCTCTCTCCCTTTGTTTTGCCGTACAAACCACCATCACAAACCACCATGGATATTGATTTCTAGCTTCATAAAATTTAACAAAAGACCCATGTTGCAAATCTTCTTGTGATCATTTTGATCTAAAAAAATCCCACATGCAAGAACTTTTTATTTTTTTTAAGGATTTTGATAAAGAACAAGTGTTTGATCCATTTTTTAAGGTAGTGGTATTGTGTTATTATTATTTTATTCATAGTTTTAATGGTTGCATGTTTAATTTTTGATATGGGTTTTGTAAAGAATGATCATGCAAGTGAATATAGGGTGTTAGGTGTTGTTAGGGATGATTAATATAGGTTAATTGAAGGTTAGATGATGTTAAAAATAGGTCAAAATGGGTGTTGAATGTTGGGGTTTACTTCGTTCTAACAGGGTAAAGATAATCAATAGCCTAACTACGTACCAATGAATGGTTATCGGATATCTCTTGAAGTCGTGTAATCACTTTCCAAAGAAGATTATTCGACCCTATGCCTGGGTTAACACGAATACCTCCTTGGGATAAAACCAAGAGTTAGTTCTTATTTTAGCCACAAATCAAGAACTCTGTGCGTGTAAGTGTTTCTTGTTTCTGTATGTTTCATCATGCAAATATGATCACTATTTATAGTGATCATAGTCCTAGAAGGATGTAACTCATAGTCAATGGTATTTAAGAGTATTAATCGGCCAATTAAGCTCATAATTACCTACATGAAACCATAGTGGTTACATGACCATAAACCTGGTCATCAAGTCAATATTCAACCCTCATTGATTGGTCAAAGAGGTTACAAAGACTTTGTGCATCACCAGGAGCAACGTCCTAACCAGGAGCAACTTCCTAACCAGGAGCAACTTCCTAACCAGGAGCAACTTCCTCCTGATGAACTTTCAACCACTATATTGAGTCCAGGGAGGTCAGGGACATAATGGGTGTACACTCCGTACCTCCAAACCCATTTACAAGTATGACTCGATCCCACAATTGCACTAAATTTCCAACAATCCTCCCCAATTTAGTACAATTCCTTTTTGCATGAAAATCAACTTTAACAAAACCAGTGCATAAATGAAAATGTCCTGAGGATTGAATTTCCATATTAGTACATCACTTCAAATATTCGAGAATCAGGGTGTTCTAAGAATTGAACCCTTCAACTACTTTGAATACCTGAAGATAAAATACACACAAGTTTTCAAACACTTAAAACGCTCCTGACATCATACAAGCCATGTGTCCATATCCAATTCATAAATGTTGTAAGAGCCAAAGTCCATGCTCCTTGAGGCGGCGAAACCTCAACATTTACATAGGTGGTTCCTCTTTAGTTCATGCTCCTGCTTAAGCACTTTTTCAAAGAAATTAACCATTAAGAAGTTTATAACTTCATCCTCCTTTCAGGAAGTACAAGCACATCCTTAGGATGATATACATGTGCTTCAGTCCCCTAAATGTTCAGCTTTCCACATTGAACTCAGCTCCCAAGTTTCCTCAGGAGGGGGTTGGGTGTCCTAGCATTCAGTGAATAGTTTGGACTTTAAACCCATCCCTTTAGCAGACTTTATAACCAAGTCTCTAGCCAATCCCTTCATCAAGTGATCAGCTAAGTTTTGTTGAGACCTCACAAACTCTATTGATATCACCCCATTCATGATTAGCTCACGAATCATGCTATGTCTAACACCTAAGTGTCTAGACTTACCATTGTACATTTGGCTATAAGCCTTAGCCAATGTAGTTGTACGATCACAACGGATAGATATGGGTGCCATAGGTTTGACCCACAATGGAATCTCAAGAAGCAAGTTTCTCAACCATTCAGCCTCTTTACCAGCAGCTGCTAGAGCCACAAATTCAGATTCCATTGTTGAACCAGTAATGCAAGTTTGCTTCTTGGATGCCCAAGAAATTGCACCACCACCAAGAAGGAATACCCAGCCACTTGTGGATGAATTATCCTCAGTATTGCTGATCCAACTTGCATCAGTGTAACCTTCCACCACTGAAGGATATCCAGTATATGACAAACAATAATCTATTGTTCCTTTCAAATACTTTAGTACCCTCTGAATTGCTTGCCAATGCTGAGTACTAGGATTACCACTGTAAAAGAAATATCAGGCCTAGTACTAGTCATGGCATACATCAAGCAACCAATCACCCTAGAATACTCAAGCTGGGAGACAGCCTGACCATTGTTAGGCATTAGTTTCTCACTTGTATCCATAGGTGTACTCACTGGAGTACAATCCAAGTGATTGAATTTATTCAGGACCTTCTCAATATAATGAGACTGAGAAATTATAATACCATCACTTTCATGTTTAATCCTTATGCCAAGGATAACATCAGCCTTCCCCATGTCTTTCATAGAGAACCTTGATGACAAAAACTCTATGGTTAAATCAACCTGAACTTGTTCAGTACCAAAGATTAACATGTCATCAACATATAGGCAAATGATGACTCCTTTACCAGATTCATCAAATTCGCTATATACACATTTGTCAGCTTGGTTAAGTAAATAACCATTAGACAAAACCACTTCATCAAACTTTTGATGCCATTGTTTAGGTGCTTGTTTGAGTCCATATAAGGACTTAATCAGTTTACACACCTTACCTTCATGACCAGGCATGATGAAACCTTGAGGTTGGTTCATATAAACCTCCTCATCTAAATCACCATTCAAGAATGTTGTCTTCACATCCATCTGATGAATAATCAGATTGTGAATGCTTGCCAAGGCAATCAACATTCTTATGGTACTTATGCGTGCTACAGGAGCATAAGTATCAAAGTAGTCTATTCCTGACTTTTGTCTAAATCCTTGAATGACTAACCTTGCCTTGAACTTTTCAATAGTTCCATCTACCTTCATCTTTCTTTTGAAGATCCATTTGCATCCAAGTGGATTGCAACCTAGAGGTAGATCAACCAACACACAAGTGTTGTTGCCCATGATGGAATCTATCTCATCATTGATTGCTTCTTTCCAGAAAGCAACATCCTGGGACTTCATTGCTTCATCAAATGTTTTGGGATCATCCTCAACATTAAAGCAATAGTAGTACTGGTCAGAGACCTCATCCCTTGTTCCTTCAACTATGTATAGTTGAACTTCAGGCCCAAAATTCTTTGGAGTCCTTTGCCTTGTGCTTCTTCTAAGCTTAGGCTCAGGTTGCTGAACCACAACCTCATTAGTGACCCTTTCAGGTTCCACTGAAGCACCAATGTCCTCGGCTCTAGTAGGAGTCCTAAGGCTTGGTCTAGGGACTGATGAGAACCTAGTCTCATCAAAGTTAGCATCCCTTGATTCAATGATTGAGTTTCTTGAAACTGAATCATTAGGTTCAATAACATAGAACCTATAAGCCTTGGAATGCTCAGCATATCCAACAAAGATACATTCAATGCCTCTTTCACCCAAGGTTTTCACCTTTGGATCAGGGAGTCTTACAACAGCCCTACAACCCCAAACTTTGAGGTAGTTCAAGTTTGGTTTCCTTTTAGTCTAGAGTTCATAAGGGGTAATCATGTTCCTTTTATTAAGAACCCTATTTAATAAATAGCAAGCTGTTAACATAACTTCTCCCCCAAAACCCTTGACTCATTCCTGAGTAGGACAACATAGAGTTAACCATCTCTTTTAGTACTCTATTTTTACTTTCAGATATACCATTTTGTTGTGGAGTATAGGGAGCAGTTGCCTCATGGATGATTCCAACAGACTCAAAGTACAAAGTATCCATGTACTCACCTCCCCTATCAGTCCTAAATCTTTTGATTTGGACTCCTTGTTGTAATTCAACTTCAGTTTTAAATACTTTAAATTTATCTAATGATTCATCCTTAGTATGTAACAAATAAACATAGCAAAACCTAGAAGCATCATCAATAAATGTTACCAAGTATTTCTTATTCCCTAATGAGGGAGTAGCATGCAAATCACATAGGTCACTATGGATTAGCTCCAAAACTGTAGTTTCACGTTTTACATCCTGAAATGGTTTCTTAGTAATTTTGTTCAGCATACAAGTCTGACACTTATCAGTGTCCATGTCAAAAGCTGGAATTAACCCATCCTTAGACATATCTTGTATCCTCTTATAGTGGACATGGCCTAGTCTAGCATGCCATAGTGATGAATCATTCAGTTTAGTGGTAGTCATCAGGACAGAATCAACATTTATACTAGAATCAATATTAAGCCTGAACATTTGATTACTCAAATAGCCCAAACCAATAAACACACCATGTTTAGATAAAACAAATTTATTATATTCAATCACTTGTTTATAAACACAATTATTCAAAACACTACTAGAAACCAAGTTCTTCCTAATATTAGGAACATGCAAAACATTAAACAAAGAAACAATCTTTCCATAACTAAATTTAAGATCTACACAACCACGTCCATGCACTAGGGCTGTTGACTCATTTCCCATGTGAAGAATAGATCCATCATTCATTGACTCATAAGTCTTGAACCAGAATCTATCTTTACACACATGTACTGTTGCTCCAGAGTCAACCCACCACGCAACATCATCATCCTACACAAAATAAGCTTTAGATACATATGTAACATAATAAATCTGGGGAGATTCATTAAACATATTCTGACCTTTTGTGCCTGATCCATTAGCTTGGTTGCCAATGCTAACACCTTTGCAATCCCTTTTGAAGTGTCCAGGTTTCCCACACTTCCAACAAGCCACTGATGACTTCTTGTTAGGATTAGCTTTGGTGTTATCCTGATGCTTACGTTTGCCCTTGTTGTCATTGTACCTGGTGGAGTTGTTATGCTCCACCATATTGACAACAGATGAACCAGCAACATTGTTGCTCTTTGTCTTATCACTTTCATGCACCCTGAGGGATTCCTCAATGCGCAAATGACTGCCCAACTCAACAAGAGTTAACTCCTCCTTCTTATGTTTCAAGGTGTGCTTGAAATCTTTCCAAGAAGGAGGTAGTTTGTCAATGACACACGAGACCTGAATGGTCTCATCCATGTTCATTTTATGTTGTGTAAATCTGCCAAGTATTCCAAGAAGTTCATTGTATTGTTCCATGACTGGTCTTGAATCAGTCATTTTGTAATTTGTGAAATCACTCACAAGGAACTTCTTACTTGATGCATCCTCAGCCATATATTTGGCTTCCAAGGAATCCCATAGTTCTTTAGCAGATTCAACAATTTTGGTAAATATCAAATAAAGAATCAGACATACCATTGAGAATTATGCCGCGACACACATAATCATCATTCTCCCATTTGCTCCTTTTCCTTAGTTCCTCCAAAGTAGCATCATCACCACCATCAGGAATGGGAGTGGTCAGCACGTACACCACGTTCATGGTAGAAAGAAGAAAGTGCATCTTCTTCTACCATTTCCTAAAATCAACCCCTTCAAACTTGTCCAGTTTAGAGAAGTTAGCCACCATATGCTTCATTGCCGCCGCCATTGATTATCACAAAATAATCTTCTTTGATTATTGGGGTTTACTTTGTTCCAACAGGGTGAAGATAATCAATAGCCTAACTACGTACTAATGAATGGTTACCGGATATCTCTTGAAGTCGTGTAATCACTTTCCAAAGAAGATTATTCGACCCTATGCCTGGGTTAACACGAATACCTCCTTGGGATAAAACCAAGAGTTAGTTCTTATTTTAGGCACAAATCAAGAACTCTGTGCGTGTAAGTGTTTCTTGTTTCTGTATGTTTCATCATGCAAATATGATCACTATTTATAGTGATCCTAGTCCTAGAAGGATGTAACTCATAGTCAATGGTATTTAAGAGCATTAATCGGCCAATTAAGCTCATAATTACCTACATGAAACCATAGTGGTTACATGACCATAAACCTGGTCATCAAGTCAATATTCAACCCTCATTGATTGGTCAAAGAGGTTACAAAGACTTTGTGCATCACCAGGAGCAACGTCCTAACCAGGAGCAACTTCCTAACCAGGAGCAACTTCCTAACCAGGAGCAACTTCCTCCTGATGAACTTTCAACCACTATATTGAGTCCAGGGAGGTCAGGGACATAATGGGTGTACACTCCGTACCTCCAAACCCATTTACAAGTATGACTCGATCCCACAATCGCACTAAATTTCCAACATTGAAGTTATTTTTAAAGTATCAATTTACATCAGTGAGTTTAAGCAGATTTTCGTGGGTATAAGTTTGAGAAAGTGTTGGTATTATAGGATATTGTTGTAGTAGTCGTCGAGACGCTCGTTTCGATATAATATAGAGCTTTTAACTCCAAACGAGTCAAAATTTATGCTAGTTTGATTATTCGTGTACCGGGAGACGAGTATTGACACAATACGAAATTGTTGTCGATATTTGGATCAAATCTCGGGGACTATAAGTTGAGTTTTAAGACTGATCAAAGGATGTTGTTAGGTTCTAAACTTAGAATTTTGAGTCTATTATCAAAGTCAAGTGGTGATTTTATAAATGGGAATGTTTAACAAGGTCAAAATGGTTTTACGAGTCAATTGTGTAAAACAGTCCAGTTTTTAAAGTCTAAAGATGTGTCGAGCAGGTGGGTCTAAACTGTGAATCATTGAATGAAATTTAAACTGAGTCTTCTACAGATATTAAGTGAGTTTTTCACCAAGTTTCGTCGAAAACGGAGTTGTTTAGGTAGGGGAAAACAGCGTGTACTTTTGGTATGTACCGGCTGAGTACTTTTTGGGAGGTACTTAACCTCGCGTCATAGTTTGAGGCGAGAGGCTAATCTATTAGCTTCTCAAAGTTCTAAAAGGGTATAAGTCTTATGTGTGATTGTATATTCTGAGATTGGAGACCCGTGTTGGGTACTTGACCCGTGTTGATTTGACATCTTGAGATGAATCAATAACGAAGGTGCTAGTTTTGGGAAGCTAGTACATATTATGGGGTTTAGAAGGGATTCACTTGCATTGATTGGTCATGTATATGTATGTACTATTTTGAGTCGTTGATTTTATTGTACTAAGTATGTTTTGAAATACTTAAGTATGTTGCTAAGTGCGTGTTAGGACCATTGTAATAGTTCAATGTAATAGGTAGACTAGGAGGTATGTAGTTCCTCCTGGTCCTAGTAGTAGTAGGAGCAAGTCGTGCTCCTGGTCCTAGTCGAAGTCAAACTTTATTATTTGTTTAATATTCTGTTAGGATATGCATGAGATATGTTAGGAAAGGATATGCATATCAGTTTTACACGTTTTGTTTAGTGTTGTATTAGGGTTTCCTTGTAGTATAAAAGGAACCTTAGGCAGAAGGGTTAGATAGACCTTCACCAAACATAGTTCTAGTCATTATCAATATTAGAAATCCTTAGAAAGGATCAAGTCTTTATAGTTATTCTGTTCTTCTTTATTATATTTGTATTCTACATTCATATTGTGTATAGAGTCTCTCTGTGGATTGACTTGTGATTACAGAAGTCATACAACGTTCCTGACAGGCTGCAAGATCTACATCTAGTAGACCCAACAAGTGGTATCAGAGCCTGGGAGGGTCTCTATACAAGAAGAATCAAGTTTTCTTATTTCTGACATTATTGTTTTATCATGTCTGCCTCAACTTCTACTCAAACAGGAGAAGACAGCACTCCTAAAATTGTGCAACCTCAGCAGATCGTTGCTACGGTTTCCAACACTAATGGTAAATTCCCTCTTCTGAAAAAGGATGAATATGATAACTGGGCAATGAAGATGGAATGGTAGATCACCAATACTGATCAAGATCTTTGGAAGATCATTCTAAATGGGAACAGCAGAAAGCTAACTGGAAGAGACAAGAATGGTAATATTACTCTTCTTGACCCTAAATCTCATGAAGAAATCATAGCTATTCAGAAGGAGGTCAAAGCAAAAACGATTTTGCTTCAATCTCTTCCTGAAGATCACATGGGTGACTTCTACCATTTGGATGATGCCAGAGAGATCTGGAATGGCATAAAAGCAAGGTTTGGTGGGAATGAGGAGTCAAAGAAAATGCGAAGATCCATGCTGAGAGATGAATTCACATAATTCAAAATCTCAGAAACTGAAGGTTTACATCAAGGGTATGACAGGTTCCAGAAGATTTTGAGCCAATTGAATCAACTTCGGTCAAAACCTGATGATGGTGATATTAATGCAAGGTTTCTTAAAGCCTTACCCTACTCATGGAATCAGGTGGTGATCTCTCTCAAAGCCAAAGGTGGGCTTGACTATCTCAACTTTGATGATCTGTTTCATAAGCTCAGAACTTTTGAACCTCATGTGAGAGGATTTTCAAGTGACTCTTTTCCCACTCCTGCTAATTCTGCCTTTGTGAGTTCTATGGCATCCAGTCCCATGTCATATGCTAGTAGCCCAAGCAATATTGTGTCCTCTCAACATACTTTTCAGCATACTTCTGCTCCTGATCCTACTGCCAAGTCTGGTAGTATGGTAGAAGCTGTTCTCCATTCTTTTGTGGTTGATGTTGATGCTCAACAACAACTTGCTTTTGATGACTTCAAACACGTCGATAAACTTGACCTGGATGAAATGGATCTTAAATGGCAGATGGCCATGCTTACTCTTAGGGTTCACAAGTTTGAGAAGAAAGCAGGTCGAAAATTCAATTACAACCCTCGGGAGCCAGCAAGATTCGACAGAAGCAAGGTTCGATGCTATAACTGTCAGCAACAAGGTCACTTTGCAAGGGAGTGCCCTAGCAAGAATGACCAGGAAAAGGGCAGGTACTCAGCCTTTAAGGTTCAGGAGATAAAAGATGACAAGAAGGCATTGGTATCTGTTGACTCTATGGTCAACTGGAATGATCATCAGGCTTCTACTCTGGAATCAGCTGAGTCCTCAACTGACGTATTTGCAATGATTGCTGGGAATCTCTCTGATGCAGAAGAAGTAGATGAGTTTGCTCTTATGGGCATCTCACCTCAGGTACAACATTGTCCTCTTGGTTGTCATGATAAATACTCTGAATTGTTGTCCCAATTTAATGAAGTGAATGATCAAAATGATAAATACTTTTTAGAGGTTCAAGCCTATAAGGCTTCTTTAAACACATTGGAACAACAAAAGAGGTGGCTACAAGATACTCAACGTGAGTATGAGGATAAAATTCGGATACTAAGCATCGATTTAGAAAACACAACTAATATGCTTAAATATACAGAAAAAGTAAGAGATACCAGTATCAAGGAAAAACAGGAGATGCAAGAAAAATTAGATGCTACAATGTTGAGATTTGACAAATGGCAAAAGGCACCTAAAAATCTTTCAAAACTAATTGATAGTAGCATGTCTGGTAGAACTAAAAGAGGCTTAGGATTTGAAAAATATATTGATTCAGAAGATGTGTTTGATTTATCTTTTTCAAGTGTCTTTGATGCCGACAAGGAGGACGAGGGAAAACCTAGTTACAATAGGTTTAAACCAGCAGCAGAAATGCATGTTGTCCCTCCCCCTCTTACTGGAACTTTTATGCCCACTTCATGGCATAATGACTTGGATGGATCACAGATGCATGAGTCCCCAAAAAGTTCTACTAATACTAATGACTTTGTCTCGTGTACTTTCAGTGACAAAGCCAGTGACTCTGCATCTAGTGGTTCAAGTGAAGAGTCAAGACCTACAAGTTCCAAGTTGAATGATCATGCTGCTACTGGTGCTAGGAAGTGTGAAGAAAGAGTTGTTGTTAAGTCAAGTGTGTCTGGTCCTAGTTTATTGTGTCCTAGGAAGAATGTTTCTCCTAGAATTGTGTGTAATAAAGTAGGAAGTATGAAACAATCTCATTCTAATAAAAGGTCTTTTAAAACATGTTTTGTTTGTGGAAGTACATTTCATTTAATTAAAGATTGTGATTTTTATGACACACATGCTTCTGTTAATCATGCTTTTCCTGCTCCTGGTCCACCAGGAGCTACCCCATATACCTCTAGAAGACTTAATCCTAGTGCTCAATCGTTTTCTTCTTCTAGAAGGTCCTCTCCTTTAGTTTCTGATCATTGGAGAAACATTGGATTACAAACCACTAGTAATTATTTTCAAAATTTTAATCCAGTTTATCCACATACTTTGGACCACACGTATTTTGGTTTGGGAAGTTTGGGAACTGCTGTTAAGCCCTCAGCAGGTTGTTCTTGGTCAAATAATAATACCCATATGATGCATTGGCAACCAAGGAACAACGGTGGATCTCATCAATCTTCTTGGCACTCCACTAAAGATCCACAAGGCAGGCTCAAACCTAAAAAGGTTTGGGTCCCCTTAAGACACTAACTTTTGCAATTTTATTATCTTGTTGTTGTAGGTTACTCCATACCAAGATCCTAGTCTAGGCATTGTTGATAGTGGTTGCTCCAGGAGCATGACAGAAAATAAAAGTCTTCTCTCTAACTTTGTACCATTTCATGGAGGCAAGGTCTATTTTGGTGGGGGTGAAGGCAGGATCACTGGCAAAGGAACAATTAAGACGCCAAATCTAAATTTTGAGCAGGTCTACTACGTGGAAGTACTTCAGCATTTCAACTTGATATATGTCTCTCAGATTTGTGACAAGAAGCAGTTTGTTCTCTTCACCGATACTGATGCACTTGTGCTCTCCAAAGACTTTCAGCTTCCGGATGACTCACAAGTTCTCCTCAGAATCCCTAGAAGACACAATCTCTATAGCATCAAGCTGAATGAAGTCAATCCTACTGGTCAGCTAGCATGTCTAGTTGCTAAAGCCTCAGAAGATGAAGCCACTCAATGGCACCGAAGGATGGGGCATGTGAACTTCAAGACCATTCACAAACTTGCAAATTTGAATCTGGTCTCTGGTTTACCTCCCAAGTCGTTTAGAAATGATATAAATTGTATTGCTTGCAGCAAAGGAAAACAGCACAAAGCATCCTTTAAGGCCATTACTGATCTTAGTCTTATTACTGAACCATTGCAGCTACTACACATGGATTTATTTGGTCCTACTTCCATTAGAAGCATTGACCACAAATAATTCTGTCTGGTGGTAACTGATGGATATAGCAGGTTTTTGTGGGTGTTCTTAATGGCTGCCAAGAGTGAGACCTACTCAATTCTTAGAGATTTTCTTACCCTTATTGAGAACCAGTTGACCAAGAAGGTTAAAGGTATTCGTTGCGACAATGGAACCGAGTTCAAAAATAAAGACCTCATAGCACTTTGTAATGCTAAGGGCATCAAAAGAGATTATAGTGCATCAAGGACTCCTCAACAGAATGGTGTGGCAGAAAGAAAGAACAGGACACTAATAGAAGCTGCAAGAACTATGCTTGCCGATTCCAAGCTTCCAACCATGTTCTGGACAGAAGCTGTTAATACTGCAAGTTACGTTTTAAATAGGGTTTCTATTACCAATCCTCACAAGAAGACTCCTTATGAGCTTCTAACGGGCAAAGTTCCAAATATTGCTCATTTGAAGCCTTTTGGGTGTCCAGTCACCATTCTGAATACTAGTGACTATTTGGGGAAGTTTGATGGCAAGGCAGATGAAGGATACATTGTGGGATATTCAGCTCACTCTCGGGCTTATCGTGTCTACAATCTCCAAGCCAAGCGGATCATTGAAACTATAGATCTCAGGTATTTTGAAGAGAAGTCAAACATCCAAGGCAAGGGTCCTGAATGGTACTTTGATCTTGATTATCTTAGTGACTCGTTAGGATATTTTCGTTTCAAAACTAACCATGATGCAGGACCACAAGTGTTTGCAACTTCTAGTACTGGTGTTCCTTCTAGTCTTTCTGATTCAGATGATGAGGATGACATTTTTTTGGTTCCATCCTACTCCACCACAGGCTCTCCTACTCCTCCTAGTGTTGCAACTCCATTGGATGTACCGGATTCCCAAGTAGCTCTTGACACTCTACTCAAACAACAACAAGAAGCTACTAAAGCAGCTACTCAAGGTGGTTTTGAGTTCCCGTTGGATGAGCCTACTGACAAAGCTGCTCCTGGTACCCCAATTTCTGCTCCTAGTGCTAGCTTATCACCTACTGGTACTCCAGCTAGTGAGTCTGCTTCCAATACTCATTTCTCCAGTCCTTCTGATTTGGGGAACCATCAAAAGAAGTCTTCTACCAAGCTGGATGATATTCATAAACAACCAGTAGATGGGATTTTCAACACTGCTTCATATGATGCTGACTTTGTTGGTGATCTCAATAACTTGGCACCAGAAGTGGAGGTCTCTTCCAATCCAGTCTTGCACTCACACAAAGATCATCCTACCACTCAAATCATTGGAGATCCTGGTTCTACTGTCAAGACACGCAGAATGCAGCAGAAGGCCTCGTCTGATCATCATGCTCTTGTGAGCTATATTGAAGATCAAAAGCGTAATAATCATACGGACTTTCAACATTATTTGTTTGCTTGTTTTCTTTCACAGGTGGAACCTAGGTCAGTTTCTCATGCTCTTGAGGATCAAAGTTGGGTGGAGGCTATGCAGGAGGAAATGCATCAATTCTTGTTTCAGAATGTTTGGGTTCTGGTTGACTTACCAGATGGAAAGACAGCAATCAATACCAAATGGATTCTCAAGAACAAGAAGGATGCACGGGGTATTGTCGTAAGGAATAAAGCAAGGCTTGTCGCGCAAGGCCACACTCAAATTGAGGGCATTGACTACACTGAAGTTTTTGCTCCGGTTGCAAGGATAGAGGCCATTCGTCTGTTTTTGGCTTTTGCTTCTTATGTGGGCTTTACGGTGTTTCAGATGGATGTCAAGAGTGCATTTCTCTATGGCAAAATTGATAAGGAGGTGTATGTTACTCAACCTAAGGGCTTTGTAGATCCACTTCATCCCAAGAAAGTTTACAAGGTGGTCAAGGCTCTTTATGGATTACATCAGGCTCCTAGAGCTTGGTATAAGCGTCTTTCAACTTTCTTGTTAAAGAATGGCTATAGAAGGGGTACTATTGACAAAACACTATTTCTTCGGAGGAATACCAAGGACATTATCCTTGTTCAGGTTTATGTGGACGACATTATCTTTGGTTCTACTAGGAAGGAATGGTGTGATGAGTTTGAACACTTGATGCAAGGCGAATTTCAGATGAGTGCGATGGGAGAACTTTCTTTCTTCCTTGGTCTTCAGGTCAAGCAACAATCGGATGGGATTTTCATCAGTCAAGATAAATATGTCCATGAGATTCTTCAAAAGTTTGACATGGATCCTCTTAGACCATCAGCAACTCCTTATGAAGTTGCTAAAGTCAAACTAAAGAATGAGCCAGACCCCCCGGTCAATGTTCACATGTACAGGTCTATGATTGGCTCCCTCATGTATTTGACTGCATCACGACCGGATATCATGTTTGCAGTAAGTGCTTGTTCTAGACACCAGGTGACTCCAACGGTTTCGAACTTAAATGCGGTGAAGAAGATTTTCAAGTATATCAAGGCTCAACCTAAACTGGGCTTATGGTATCCTAGAGAATCACCTTTTGTTCTAGAAGCATATAGTGATAGTGACTATGCTGGTGCTAATAATGACAGGAAGTCTACTACTGGTGGTTGTCAATTTTTGGGTCGTCGCCTTATTTCATGGCAATGCAAGAAACAGACAATAGTAGCTACTTCTTCAACAGAAGCTGAATATGTTGCGGCTGCTAGTTGTTGTGGACAGGTGTTGTGGATCCAAAATCAGATGTTGGATTATGGTTTCAATTTTATGAACACCAAAATTTTTATTGACAATCAAAGCACTATCTGCATTGTGAAGAATCCTGTTTTTCATCAGCGAACGAAGCATATTGAAATTCGACATCATTTTATACGGGATGCCAATGAAAAGAAGCTGATTTAGGTTCTTAAAGTTCATACGGATGATAATGTTGCTGATTTGCTGACTAAAGCATTTGATGGTCCTCGGTTTAACCACTTGGTGGTTCACATTGGGATGGTCAATCCTTGAGGTCTAGGATTGAGGGGAGGCTAAGCCTAAGTGTAACACTCTCATTTTTCGTATCGGTACAGCGGAAGGGTCTTTCAGAGTGTTACGGGATAGCACAATAACTCCAATCATAGACAACACATAAAAATGGTTGTACAAGGTTTAACAAACATTCATTCGATAAAAAGGTTTAAAAGTGTACAACAGGTCCCAAATTATACAGGTCATTAAGTTTACAAAACACAGATCGAATGAACATTTTTAATATTAAGTGTGGGCCATCAGAGTCGATCTCCATCCGGATTACCTTCAAGCACCTGAGATAGAAAACATGCAAAAATCATATCAGCGAATGCTGAGTGAATTCATAGAGTTTAATGAAAACCGTTATATAAAACAATCATTTACAATCATTTAAAATCAGAACACAAGTATAATATCGGAAGTAAGTCCACATATTGCTAGTCAGGCAATATATAAATCAAGCATACATCTGAAAACCGTCCATGAGACCGCAGTCTCTATATTACCATGATAGGTAATATATTCATCGTAATAGCGTCGTTATCGTTTATTATTTATGTCTTATATTGTATTATAGGATACATGGTAGGATTATTATTAGCCGCATGACATTGTTACCTTACTGTGAAAACAGCGGGCCGCGAACCCGACAAACAATTTGCCCATCTAAGTTAGCGTGTCGTCACAAAAATCACGCTATGGAATCTTCTCATACATAAATTCGCTTACCAATCAATGTGGTACGACGGGGATCAACCGTCAAGGCGCGAACTGGGGTGATCGTCCCCAAATAGTACTATCAAATGCATAAGCGTCTACCAAATCCCGGTAGTTCACAATTCATGCTAATGGGACTTTAAGTGACATAACCTAACTACTAATAATCCTTTTAGTCTCGAATATAGGGTCATAGCATCATTCGGGTCCATCTCATTAAGCATACAATCGGGACTACTTGTGTTCTATTTTTATAAAAATCTAGCATGTTATCTCCCTCGCGGGTTTACAAATCATTTTATAAAACATTTAAAAGAGTGCGAGGCTATGAACTCACGTTGTTAATGAAAGGCGGATTATCGGCTACGGGCGTGCTTCGGTCACGGAAACCTATATAAATAATAATCGGTCTTAGACTCGGTCCAATGACTTTTATCAAAATAACAATATACATATATATGATTATTGTACATATGATGATGATCAAGTGGGTTTATAAATCCTCATTTACTCATTTTAGCGTTTATGTTTTAGTATCGTCTTACTAGTTCACTAGCTTTACCGATTTTACCTATTTTAAGTTCATTAAGTCTTTTATAAGTTCTTTAACTTGTTTTTACCCATTATATACTTATAAGATCAGTATATATACTTTTCATGTTGGGCCCTATTGGGTTAAGCCCAAATAATTCTTTTTACAAGTATTTATCTTATTAAGTCCAATTATTAGTCTAATAGGTTTAGTTAGCTCGTAATTGTCCGTAATTCTTATAGTTCGGGTTTTATCGGTTTTTACTTGTCTTAGTTACTTATACATCAGTATATATCTTTTATAAACTTTACTTTAGACGGGTTTGGTCGTCTAAGTTTTATTTGATGAAAAACGTTAATTTCACGGCGATAGCCGAAAAAGTCGTAAAAATCAAGTTTATAGTTTTTATTACTTATAAATATTACTTTTATCACCATTTATATATTTTACCCATTTAATTAACCTTTTATACATTTATATAATTAAGTTTTACAAGTTAGTGGGTTTATACTTTACATTTTATAAATTATAAAGTGAGTGCTTATATAATAATAATAAACATTATTTCCAAAATCTGATTTTTAACTTCACATTCACCATTTTTATCATATCTAGAGTTCTACAATGACTTAGAAGCTCATTTTTAAATGACAACTTCTTCATGATATGTGCTAAATATAACTTAGTTATAGCTACTGCTCATTTTAAGTTTAAGTTGCCTTAACAGTCCCTACCAAACTGCTTATTCAGATTGTACCACCTAACTTGTTTTGATCATATCTCACTCATTATTTTGATTCCATTGCATGGCCAACTCTCACATGTGTATAAAATCATCTACTTTACTGTAAATAGATCAAACCATGCATTTTTATCAGTTCTTCATTTAGTTATCTACTGTTTTTATACAGCCAACTAATTAGACATTATTTTAGCTTCATTTCTTATGGTTATCATCATTTTTAAGCATGTTTATCAACACTTGATCCCCACACAACATTTTTATCATCATATATACATCATATACATATACAAAATGAAAGAAAATACATTTGTTCTTTACAAAATAATAAGAGAAAAATGTAGAGGATGATCTTCTTTACCAATCCAAGTGGATTTCTTGTTTTAAGAAGGCAAGAACTTGATGAACACAACAAGTATCTCCAAGACCATCAAATAGCAAGATCATATGTTGGAAAATCAGCCCTAGGACACAAGCAAATCACCTCCAAAGTTGGTTATATGGCCACCAAATGATCAAGGTTTCAAGGAAACACCTTAATAGGACTAGTAAACATGTGGTTTGTAGTTGGAAGAGATCAAAAATGGTGTTTATGGCTTGATATGGGACGGCATAGATGGTGAAGTAGAGAGAGTTTGAGAGTAAATTGCATGTGTAAAAATGGTTAAGTGAAAACCATTGTTGGTTTTGTAAAGTTTGGTGGAAAGCTTAGCCTAAAGTGTAAGCTAAGGCTTACACTTGTTATTAAACAAGTTAAGTTAGTGCCACCTATGGTGGTGAGGTGTTTTGGCCGTCCCATGTAAGCTAGTGGGATGGGGCAAAGTGTTTTGTCCCATCTCACTAGTTTACGGGTATTTCTCGATTCTAGTTTTCTTGATTTGCGTGCCCTCGGGTCGTTTTACGAAAAACGTTTTTATAAATTATGAATCACCGTCACAAAACGAATCCAATAAAAATTGTCTCATCAAAAACGGAGTTCAAAAACGTAAATACGTAATCCTAAGGTTTCCGGTTTAGTCGTAAAAGACGCCAAATTATGCACGTAAGCCCAAATTTAAATCCGTAAATTGTGAGTTCGTCAACCAACATAAAAATAAGTTTCAAAATATTATACGAGAAAATATTTAACTACCTGAAAATGTTAGATTTGTCACAGCTTTTCCTCCTAAAAGGGATCAACGTCCTCGTGATCCATTTCATTTGGATGTCCGTTTCTTATTGAAATCGAAGAGGTGCGGATATTTCTTCCACATTTCATCCTCTCGTTCCCAAGTATACTCCGGTCCATGCTTTGAATTCCATCGGATCTTGACAATAGGTATCCGACTTTGTTTCAGTTGCTTTACCTCACGGTCCATAACTTCTACGGGCTCTTCGATAAAATGCAACTTCCCATCTATTCGAACCTTACCTAACGGAATTTTCTCATCACTCACTGCTAGACATTTCTTCAGATTAGATACATGGAATGTGTTGTGAACACCATGAAGTTCTGGGGGTAACTCTAGTTTGTAAGCCACCGGACCTACTCTAGATAAAATCTTAAAGGGTCCAATATAACGGGGATTCAATTTTCCTCGTTTTCCAAATCTTATAACGCCTTTCCATGGCGATACTTTCAACATTACTCGGTCACCCACTTCAAACTCCATTGGCTTCCGCCGCACATCCGCGTAACTTTTCTGTCTACTACGGGCAGTCAACAACCTCTTTTTAATCTGAACTATCATCTCCGTAGTCTCCCGGATCAATTCCGGTCCCGTGAGCTGGGTATCCCCAACTTCACTCCAACATACAGGAGATCTACACTTCCTACCATACAAAGCTTCAAACGGTGCAGCCTTAATACTAGAATGGTAACTATTGTTATACGAAAACTCTGCTAACGACAAATGTTTATCCCAATTCTTACCAAAGTCTAACACACAAGCTCTCAACATATCTTCCAGTGTTTGTATCGTCCTTTCACTCTGCCCATCAGTCTGGGGGTGATAAGCAGTGCTCATATCGAGATTCGTTCCCAAAGATCTTTGGAGAGATTTCCAAAAATTCGATGCGAATCTAGGATCTCGATCTGAAATGATCGATACAGGCACTCCATGCTTGCATACGACATTATCCAGGTATATTCGAGTCAGCTTCTCCAGTGAGAACTGCTCCTTAACCGGAATGAAGTGTGTTGATTTGGTCAGTCTATCGACAATAACCCAAATCGAATTGTTTCCAGATGATGTTCTAGGAAGCTTGGTGATAAAGTCCATTGTAATTCGCTCCCACTTCCATTCAGGAATCTTTGGTTGTTGAAGTAGTCCTGATGGCTTTTGATGTTCAGCTTTGACTCTAGCACAAGTCAAGCATTGAAGAACATACATAGCTATGTCAGCTTTCATATTCGGCCACCAATACAACTTCTTCAAATCATGGTACATCTTATCAGATCCTGGATGAATGGAATACTTAGATTTATGGGATTCTAACATAATTAAATCTCTTAAGCCTCCAAACTTAGGTATCCACATACGACCTCTTAAACATTTCACTCCAGCAGCTCTAACCTCTAAAGGATCTCCTTCTCCTCGGAACCCTTCATTAACAAAATTCTCCTTCTTACAAGCTTCTATTTGCGCATTTCTAATTTGCTCAGGCAAATTATTGTGCACGGTCAAGACTAGAGAACGCACCCTGATAGGCTCTCTATCTTTCCTACTCAACGCATCAGCAACAACATTGGCTTTTCCTGGGTGATACTTTATATCACAATCATAATCACTCAACAACTCTATCCATCTTCGTTGCCTCATGTTCAACTCTTTCTGGTCGAGAATATACTGTAGGCTTTTGTGATCGGTGAATACCGTACACTTGGTGCCATACAGATAATGCCTCCACAACCTAAGAGCAAAGACCACCGCTCCTAGCTCAAGATCGTGAGTAGCATAATTCTCCTCATTCTTCCTTAATTGCCTAGAAGCATAAGCTATCACTTTCTCTCTCTGCATCAACACAGCTCCATAACCTCTAAGAGATGCATCACAATACACTACAAAATCTTCACTCCCTTCGGGTAATGATAAGATTGGCGCACTACATAATTTTTGCTTCAATGTCTGAAATGCTCCATCTTCATCACTTCCCCAAACGAAAGGTTTATTGTTCTGAGCAAGCTTAGTCAAGGGTTTAGCTATTAAAGAAAATTCTTTAATGAATCGCCTATAATAGCCAGCTAATCCTAAGAACTGTCGCACTTCCGTTGGCGTTGTCGGTGCAGACCAATTCTTAATAGCTTCAACCTTTGCAGGATCAACATGAATTCCATCTCTGTTAATCACATGACCAAGAAATTGCACAGAATCTAACCAGAAATCACACTTCGAAAACTTAGCATACAACCTTTCATCCTTCAGCAACTTCAAAACAATCCTCAAATGTTCTTTATGCTCATCTTCATTCTTAGAATAGATTAGAATATCGTCAATAAACACAATCACAAATTTATCCAAGTAGGGCTTGCACACTCGATTCATTAAATCCATGAAAACCGCAGGTGCGTTAGTTAACCCAAATGGCATTACTTGAAATTCATAGTGTCCATAACGAGTTCTAAATGCAGTTATAGGAATATCTTCTTCACGGACGCGAAGTTGGTGATATCCTGACCGCAAATCTATCTTAGAATACACACTAGATCCTTGCAGTTGATCAAACAAATCATCAATCCTAGGTAAAGGATATCGATTCTTAATTGTCAACTTATTCAGTTCCCTATAATCAATGCACATACGAAAAGATCCATCCTTCTTCTTAACGAACAAGACTGGAGCTCCCCAAGGCGACGAGCTCGGTCGAATAAAACCTTTATCAGACAACTCCTTAAGTTGCTCAGATAACTCCTTTAATTCAGAAGGGGCTAATCGGTAAGGCGCACGTGCCACCGGTGCAGCACCAGGAATTAAATCGATTCGAAACTCTACTTGCCTTATCGGTGGAAGTCCTGGTAAATCTTTAGGAAATACCTCAGGAAATTCACAAATAATAGGTACATCTTCCAATCGTTTCTCCCTAGACTCATTCCCGGTCACTTGAGCTAAGAATAACTCACAACCGTTCCTGATGTACTTTTGGACTTTAATACATGAAACGATTTTCAAACGGGATTCACCTCGACTACCATCAATTACTAACGTCCTATTCCTAAGAGGAATCTTAACCTTCTTCTCTCCACATAAAATAGTAGCATTATTCAACGACAACCAATCCATACCAATAATAATATCGAAACTACCTAATTCTATCAACATCAAATCAATCGGAAAGGAATGGTTCAAGAGATTTAGAGAGCATCCTTCTAATAGCTTATTAGTTTTCACTAATTTACCATCAGCCAATTCCACCTCGTAACTGGTACTTATCTCAACAGGTTCAATATCAATAAGGGCACTAAATTTAGTGGATACAAAGCTCCTATCGGCACCCGAATCGAATAAAGCAACAGCATAATGATTGTTGAGTAAAAACGTACCGGTAACGACATTCGGATCCTCTTTCTTCACCTCAATTGTTCCAAGTTGGTAGATACCACCCTGGGGGTTTCTTCCAGGTACAATCGCTTTCAACTTGGGGCATTCCGATTTCCTATGACCTTCTTCACTACAGTTGAAGCAAATCGTTCCCTTCTTACACCTTTCAACCTTGTGTCCAAGCTTTCCGCAATTTCGGCACTTCCAGCAGTCGCCAGGATGCCTCTTGTTGCCACACTTAGGACATCTATCATCGTTGCGCGGTGCATTGTTGGTAATAGCATTTGCATTCCCCTTTCTCTGGTTCTGACGGCGATTGAAATTCTTCCTATAATCACCTCTATCTACACGATCACCGTCTCCCTTTCTTTTCTCACCTACACGGGCTTCATCTTCCTTATCCTGAATTATCTGTCCAATGAGTTGGTAAGCCATTCGAACAGCATCATCAATGGTCAGTGGTTTAGATGATGTCACGTCCCCCCGGATATTCCTGGTCAACCCTTTCACATATTGCTCAATTCGGATCTCTTCGGGTTCAACCAATCGAGGACATAGCAAGGCCAACTCATGGAATCGGTTCGTGTAACTATCAATGTCCACACCTTTCATTCTCAAATGAATCAACTCCTGTTCTAACCTAATGATCACACTACGAGGACAAAACTCCAAAGTCATCCACTTCTTAATTTCAGCCCAAGGAGTAGCATTAGCAGCATCAAGACCCATGAAAGCAATTCTCCCGTTCCACCAAGTCAACGCACGACCTTTAAGAGTAGCCATAGCAAAAGTCACCTTATCTTCCTCCTTACACTTACTAATCCTAAACACCGATTCAATCTTCTCGATCCACTGACTTAGTCCTACAGCACCTTCAGTTCCATTAAAAGGTAGAGGTTCACACTTCATGAACGTCACATAAGTACAGCCACCAACTTCAGGTGCATTCGTTCCAAGTCCTCCTACATTTCCTCCAGCATTAGCATTCACATTATTAGCATTCACATTCACATTAGTACCGCCAATTCCACTACCGCCAGCTCCACTACCGCCAGCTCCACTACCGCCAGCTCCACTACCGCCAGCTCCACTACCGCCAGCTTCATTTCTAGCATTTGCCATAAATTCAGTCATAGATGCGGTAACTTGCTCCGTAATAATCCTACGTACATCATCCTCAGTCACAGCCTTCTTGGGCGGCATAGTTCTATAATTCCACAATTTCAAAGCATTAAGCATTCATCCAACAAAGGATTCATATAATATGGATCGAATTCATAATCAAGATACAAATAAGGCACAATATGGAATTCAAGACAAGATACATATTTCATTCGATCTGAAACAAAAGTATTGTCTTAGTACATCCATATCAAAGTTCTAACACTATATACACTCAAAATTCGTGCCATGTCTACAACTAACAAGTCGGTTCAGTCAAAGCTATAAACACAAAAGATCTAAAGGTCACTACTAAATACAGACTGGTCTACTGAGAACCGCCAGATGGTCCATCATCCATCGTCTTTTGGATCTTCGCCGGACGATCACTAGACTCATCTTCAGCTGGGCGCTTACGGATTACTCCTCTTTCAACCATGTCAGCATAAAATCTACTGTTCCAACCCACGGATACATTTAACTCCTTTTCAGCTTTCTCACGCATCGCACGAGCCACACTCAACTGAATCTCCATAGTATTCACCTTTCTCTTCATAGCAGCATACTCACCACTTTCCAACACCGATAACCTCCTAAAAGCCTCATTCAAACCACGTTCTACATCACTCAAATCCAAACTAAGCAATTCTCGCTCTTTCTCGCCAACCTTAGCCTTCGACTCCAAATAAGCAACCTGAGTCTGAACAACACCTAATCCAACCTCTGTCACACAACTCTTAACACGGGAAGCATCTAGATCACGTCTCAAGGCCCATGGTGCAAGACCATCAATATGAGTAGCCTCTCGAGTACTAGACGACTCTCCTATCTCACGTCTACGAGCAGCAATACCGTCGGTACCGTCAGGTGCATCGTCATCCTCATCCTCCTCTGATTCAGAATCAGATTCAGACGATTCAGACATTTCATCCCTAGGTAACTCATCCTCGGAATCAGACAAACAAACTGGTGGGGGCAAAGGCTCGCCCTCTGGAACATCATACGGATATATAAGCTCAGCTTCCTCATCGTCATCAACCTCAACATCTATACCTACATCCTCCTCGACATCCTCGTCGTCAATCTCGTCATCTAACTCATCTAACCCAATCTCATCATCATTCTCTATATCAACATTCTCAATCTCCACATTCTCATTACCCACATTCTCAATCTCATTCTCTACTAAGTCAACCTGAGGGGCAATCTGATCTCCTAGTCCTAACTCGGGCTCGGGATCCTCAAATGGTTCCTCCTCGTCATCAATATCAAAATCTACTAAGTCTAAATAAGGATCATCTTCTATATTAGGTTCGGGAATAGCATGGTTTTCTACAGGAATATTAGGGTCAGCCATGACAATCTGCATTTATATATATTTATCTCGTATTAGGATAACATACTAGTTAAACAATTACATAATGAGATCACGATATATACATATATATATAAATTAAATTATATATATCAAAATATATATCTTCTCAATAAGGCTTGTTGGTAACGTCGGAGATCTCTGGCACCGTTATAGTCAAAAGATTTTTCAAATATTTTCTCAAATGTTCATTGTCAAAAGATTTTGAAAAGTTTTGTTCAAAACCTTGGTTTTTAAAAATCTTTTGTTCTCTACAACGAGAGCTCTGGTACCAAACTGTAACACTCTCATTTTTCGTATCGGTACAGCGGAAGGGTCTTTCAGAGTGTTACGGGATAGCACAATAACTCCAATCATAGACAACACATAAAAATGGTTGTACAAGGTTTAACAAACATTCATTCGATAAAAGGTTTAAAAGTGTACAACAGGTCCCAAATTATACAGGTCATTAAGTTTACAAAACACAGATCGAATGAACATTTTTAATATTAAGTGTGGGCCATCAGAGTCGATCTCCATCCGGATTACCTTCAAGCACCTGAGATAGAAAACATGCAAAAATCATATCAGCGAATGCTGAGTGAATTCATAGAGTTTAATGAAAACCGTTATATAAAACAATCATTTACAATCATTTAAAATCAGAACACAAGTATAATATCGGAAGTAAGTCCACATATTGCTAGTCAGGCAATATATAAATCAAGCATACATCTGAAAACCGTCCATGAGACCGCAGTCTCTATATTACCATGATAGGTAATATATTCATCGTAATAGCGTCGTTATCGTTTATTATTTATGTCTTATATTGTATTATAGGATACATGGTAGGATTATTATTAGCCGCATGACATTGTTACCTTACTGTGAAAACAGCGGGCCGCGAACCCGACAAACAATTTGCCCATCTAAGTTAGCGTGTCGTCACAAAAATCACGCTATGGAATCTTCTCATACATAAATTCGCTTACCAATCAATGTGGTACGACGGGGATCAACCGTCAAGGCGCGAACTGGGGTGATCGTCCCCAAATAGTACTATCAAATGCATAAGCGTCTACCAAATCCCGGTAGTTCACAATTCATGCTAATGGGACTTTAAGTGACATAACCTAACTACTAATAATCCTTTTAGTCTCGAATATAGGGTCATAGCATCATTCGGGTCCATCTCATTAAGCATACAATCGGGACTACTTGTGTTCTATTTTTATAAAAAATCTAGCATGTTATCTCCCTCGCGGGTTTACAAATCATTTTATAAAACATTTAAAAGAGTGCGAGGCTATGAACTCACGTTGTTAATGAAAGGCGGATTATCGGCTACGGGCGTGCTTCGGTCACGGAAACCTATATAAATAATAATCGGTCTTAGACTCGGTCCAATGACTTTTATCAAAATAACAATATACATATATATGATTATTGTACATATGATGATGATCAAGTGGGTTTATAAATCCTCATTTACTCATTTTAGCGTTTATGTTTTAGTATCGTCTTACTAGTTCACTAGCTTTACCGATTTTACCTATTTTAAGTTCATTAAGTCTTTTATAAGTTCTTTAACTTGTTTTTACCCATTATATACTTATAAGATCAGTATATATACTTTTCATGTTGGGCCCTATTGGGTTAAGCCCAAATAATTCTTTTTACAAGTATTTATCTTATTAAGTCCAATTATTAGTCTAATAGGTTTAGTTAGCTCGTAATTGTCCGTAATTCTTATAGTTCGGGTTTTATCGGTTTTTACTTGTCTTAGTTACTTATACATCAGTATATATCTTTTATAAACTTTACTTTAGACGGGTTTGGTCGTCTAAGTTTTATTTGATGAAAAACGTTAATTTCACGGCGATAGCCGAAAAAGTCGTAAAAATCAAGTTTATAGTTTTTATTACTTATAAATATTACTTTTATCACCATTTATATATTTTACCCATTTAATTAACCTTTTATACATTTATATAATTAAGTTTTACAAGTTAGTGGGTTTATACTTTACATTTTATAAATTATAAAGTGAGTGCTTATATAATAATAATAAACATTATTTCCAAAATCTGATTTTTAACTTCACATTCACCATTTTTATCATATCTAGAGTTCTACAATGACTTAGAAGCTCATTTTTAAATGACAACTTCTTCATGATATGTGCTAAATATAACTTAGTTATAGCTACTGCTCATTTTAAGTTTAAGTTGCCTTAACAGTCCCTACCAAACTGCTTATTCAGATTGTACCACCTAACTTGTTTTGATCATATCTCACTCATTATTTTGATTCCATTGCATGGCCAACTCTCACATGTGTATAAAATCATCTACTTTACTGTAAATAGATCAAACCATGCATTTTTATCAGTTCTTCATTTAGTTATCTACTGTTTTTATACAGCCAACTAATTAGACATTATTTTAGCTTCATTTCTTATGGTTATCATCATTTTTAAGCATGTTTATCAACACTTGATCCCCACACAACATTTTTATCATCATATATACATCATATACATATACAAAATGAAAGAAAATACATTTGTTCTTTACAAAATAATAAGAGAAAAATGTAGAGGATGATCTTCTTTACCAATCCAAGTGGATTTCTTGTTTTAAGAAGGCAAGAACTTGATGAACACAACAAGTATCTCCAAGACCATCAAATAGCAAGATCATATGTTGGAAAATCAGCCCTAGGACACAAGCAAATCACCTCCAAAGTTGGTTATATGGCCACCAAATGATCAAGGTTTCAAGGAAACACCTTAATAGGACTAGTAAACATGTGGTTTGTAGTTGGAAGAGATCAAAAATGGTGTTTATGGCTTGATATGGGACGGCATAGATGGTGAAGTAGAGAGAGTTTGAGAGTAAATTGCATGTGTAAAAATGGTTAAGTGAAAACCATTGTTGGTTTTGTAAAGTTTGGTGGAAAGCTTAGCCTAAAGTGTAAGCTAAGGCTTACACTTGTTCTTAAACAAGTTAAGTTAGTGCCACCTATGGTGGTGAGGTGTTTTGGCCGTCCCATGTAAGCTAGTGGGATGGGGCAAAGTGTTTTGTCCCATCTCACTAGTTTACGGGTATTTCTCGATTCTAGTTTTCTCGATTTGCGTGCCCTCGGGTCGTTTTACGAAAAACGTTTTTATAAATTATGAATCACCGTCACAAAACGAATCCAATAAAAATTGTCTCATCAAAAACGGAGTTCAAAAACGTAAATACGTAATCCTAAGGTTTCCGGTTTAGTCGTAAAAGACGCCAAATTATGCACGTAAGCCCAAATTTAAATCCGTAAATTGTGAGTTCGTCAACCAACATAAAAATAAGTTTCAAAATATTATACGAGAAAATATTTAACTACCTGAAAATGTTAGATTTGTCACACTAAGGGGAGGCTTTATGTACATATTCTTAGGATAGACTAACGTATTGATAGATTTTAACAACATATTATCTTGGTTCTGGTGGTGTGTGTTACTTCTGGTGGAGGATTTTGCTCACTTCTGGTGAATATAGTCTTATATGACTGGCTTCTGGTCCTCATTGGTCAGCTTCTAGTCATAATTGGTTGGCTTCTGGTGGTTCGAAATAATTCTTTGTCAAGTGGTGATTGGCTTCTGGTACTGGTCTGGGACACTGTTCATTCCTTTTGACCTTTGTTGACCACATTTTGCTTCTGGTCTGACCATTGTGTGCTTTGACTTTTGGTCAACGCTCCCAATCCGGGTATTTATATTTTTAATTAACTATGGTAAATTGGGAGTTGGGAATAATGTTAAAAAAAGGCAAGTGGTTACTATGCAATTATGTCTAAATTTGAAAGGGCAACCCCATTAATAGGGGTCAATGAACAGTTACTATTTTCCTTATTAAGGGTCAACTTAACCCCCTTGACTCCATCATTCCATTCATCACACACACAAAACCGATCCTACTCTCTCAATCCTAACCAAAATCCTTCTTCCATCAATTACTCAAGATCCATGGCTGCTCTAGTTTACCAACCTGCTCACAACCGAGTTGCTTATTTGGGTGATGGTCCACATCGTGATCATTTTGCTGACATTCTGGATTTCATTGAAGCTTCCAACCTAAGGTTTGCGCTTACTGTATGTCCCACTAATTATGATAGTGTTATTCGTCAATTTTGGGCGTCTGCTCATCTTGTGGATGTGGTTGGTCGTCCACGTGAACTCCATGCTACCATAGATGGACGTTCATACGTGGTGACTGAGGCTTCTATTCGATCTTCTCTTCATCTTCAAGATGAAGGTGGTGTTGTGTCCATCCCCAATTCGGAGGTATTGGAGGGGATGGCTGCTTTAGGATACGAACATGGGGGGAAGTTTAACTTCCAGAAAAATAGGTTTTCCCCCCAATGGAAGCTTCTGGTGCATTTTCTAATTCATTGTATGAGTCCCAAGTCTGGGAGTTGGGATGCTTTCCCTACTCCCTTGGCTACTGGTCTTATTTGCTTAGCACAGGGTAGGGTATTTAATTTTTCTCATTATCTATTTGAGGGGATGGTTAGTAATTTATCTAATGCTGGTTCTAGAAAGAAGTTTCTTATGTATCCTAGGTTTCTACAACAAATACTGGTTTGCATTCCTCGTGATAGGACTGAACATGTGCCGTCTAAGCTTACTGCAAAAGTGTATTATAATATGGTCCATGGGTTTACCAGGGAATGGAGGCCCCTGACTGAGGCCATGTTGGGACTGGCTCAGGGTCCTATGGGTGAGGAGGAGGAGGCTCCTGAGTTAGTTGTGATTGATGATGACCCTATGGAGGAGGAGGCTCCTACTGGTGGTGCCTCTCATGTGGTTGAGGAGGTGGTGGTTGAAAAACCATCCCCTTCCAAGGCTGGTCCTTCTTCAGTACCACAAAAGTCTCCATTTGTAGAGACTCCACCTCCTAGTCCTGCTCCACACTCTTTTGATAAGCCTTTTGGTGCTAGTACTCCACAGGTTGACCCATCTGTTGCTTCGGGCTCCAATGACGCTTTCCCTGATCCAAGTTCTCTTGGTGGGCAGGCGGAGGAGCCTACTACACTTATGTCTTTACTTGATCTTATGCGCAGGTATCATGAGCGGATGATTTCATTGGAAGCTGATTTGAACCAACACCGGAAACATACTAGGGAGTTTGTTCTTCCTCTGGCTGATCGCATCAAAGCTTTGGAAACTCAGCAAAGACGCCGAAAGAAGCATGTGATCCATTCAGATTCTGATGAGGAGGGTACGGAGCGTGTTGAGGATGGTTTGACATTATTGGCAAAGGCTGCCTTTGCTGATAAAGTGTATGATGATTTACCGGTTCCTCCGACATCCTCCAGTGTTCCTTCTCCTGCTGCTATTCCCACTCCTATGGATGGTGATTCTAGTCCTGCTACTGGTTCCAATGTTGGTCCCTCCCATGATTCGAAGGGCAAGGCCCCAATGACTGATGCTCCATCACCATCTCGTAAACGTACCCGCCGACAGCTTGAAGAGGATAGGCTTGGTGAGGAGGCTGCTCAACGGATTCAAGCCGAGATTGATGAAGCTGATAGGGCTGCAGAAGAAGAGCTTCGACAGCGGAGGCGTGAACAAGTTCAGCACGATGCAATGCATTGGAGTGATAGTGATTGGATGCACGTGTTGACTATTCTCACCAGGGATTATGCTCAGTTCACAGATCTTTTGGGTGACGATGTTGATGAGCATAAGTGTATTCCGAGAGCCATGGTATTGATGCACAAGCAACAGTTGGCTCTTGCTGCACAGCTTCGTGATAAGAGAAAGAACAGACCTTTATCGAGAACTGAGGAGCGCAAGCAGATGCAGCGTTATGTGAAGTATCAGTCAGCTGCTTATTTTAATGCTCCTTGGACGTAAGACAGGGTTCGGGCTTTATCCTTTGATGAGCTTAAGGCACTTTATGAGCGTATGGTTAAGCGTCAGAGTCAACCAATTCCGGAACGATTTATCTACCATCCTCGTGTGGTGACTTCTTCTTCTCCTGCTGTTACTACTGGTCCTTCATCTGCTCCTACTTATGGTTCTGCTGCTAGTCCATCAGTTTTTGTTGCTACTTCAGTTGGTACTACTACTTCTCCTTTGGTTGCTCCTTTGGGTTCTTCTGCTGGTCCTGCTACCACCACCACACATGCTACCACCACCACCTTTGCTACCACAACAACTACCACTGCTACACCTGATATGCCATCACCATCACCACCGGTTACTGGAACTCAGCCAATTCCTACTTCTGATGCAGCTCCTATTGATCCATTGGGTGGGCAAACTCATGAGTCTACTTCTCCTGCTCCCACTGCTGCTGCTGAGGTACAGGTAAAGGTTGAACCCACACCTAGTGATCCCACACCTAGATGTTCGCTTCGCCAGAAACAAGCTCGACGTGTTCGACATGGCAAGACAGTCCCTTATGAGAAGCGTGATCCTGATAATTTGATTGATGCCGCTTCTGACAGTGATTCTGATTTGCCTTTGGAAAATGGAAATATTATTGGTTGGACGGTTGAGCGTTCCATAACTCTTCCTGGTGTGGTATCCCATAGAATTACTCTGAGTGATGGGTCTGTGCGCTTAGCTTCGGTTTACAGGGTGTGTTGTCTTGGGTTGATCGTATGGATCTTATGGCCTTATATGGATTTATGGATTCTAGCATGCCTTTTGACCCCATGGTTGTGTCTTCATGGCCTGGTCTGCGTATCTGGGCTGATCTTAAGCTGATGTTGGATGCACCTCCTCATGCTCCTGTTTCGGGTATATGGAAGGATCAGATGCAATGGGTGATTCAGCGATGGAAGTTATATGCAGGATGTGGTGTGCATATGTTGGAATTAGAATCTGGTCATATGGTTTTTATGCTGACAGACGTGGATTATCCTTTGACGATTTCTTCGATGGAGGCTATGTTGGCTAGTCATTTTCAAATTTCCAATGCTCCATCAGGAAATGAGTCCTCTATGGCCACAGCATTGGTGGAAGGTATTCAGGCGCGTTTGACAGCTGATAAGAAAGCTGCTTCTGGTTTGTGATTTGGTTGGGTTGTAAGTGTTTCGGTTTTGTATTTTTTGTTCATTTGTTCTTATTATCATTCTTTTCACCAATATGTAAAGTGATTGGTGAATTTCATTCTTTATAGTTAAATAAAAAAATAAAAAAAAAATACTTTTTATATAATATATGCTTATACTTTTAACACATCTTGGATTTTATACTTGTGAATATGATACCATTTGCTGCTTCACACTATGGGTTCTGGTTACTAAATTGTGATTGTGTTGGTTACTGGTTTCACTTGGTGTTGGACTTGGTCCTCACAACAAATGGTTCTCAACTTACCATGTCTAATCGACAAGAAAAAGTTGATTCACCTTGAGGGTACGGCTCCTGGTGCGATTCTCAAATCCGTTGATGGTTGCCAGGTTACCCAAAACTGGATGGTTTTCACTTGCCATAGTCCTGGACTGAAAAGTGGCTAATCCAAGGGGGTACGGCTCTTGGTAAAGATCTTATCAAATCCGTTGATAGCTGTAATAGCTTGCTTAAAGCTATAGGGTTTTCAACTCACCGATGCTTCATTGCTAAGAGTTGGCGAGTCCAGAGGGGTATGGCTTCTGGTAAAGACATATCAAATCCGTTGACGGATGTGATGGTTTGCCTAAAATCATCAGGGTGCTCCCACTCACCATTGATTCACGTTCTCAGAGTTAGGTTGGGTTCTAGTCTCCCAGGGTGATGCTTATTCCACCAGAAAGACTGGCTAGCCCAACAGCGAGCAGCTACTTGGTAAAGGCTCATCAAATCTGCTCATGTTGCTGAAAAGATTCAACACGATGCTGATTTGTTCCAAGCTTTGGAGAAGCTTCTAGTGTTTCATGGTGCGGCGGTTACTCTGATTCTTATCTTGCTGATGCTGCTATTTGTTTTGCTGATACAATCCTCGGGCTTTATTTGCACGTTTTTTAGGAAACTTGAACTCAACAGGTCAAATTCAAGTTTAGGGGAGGATTGTTAGGACCATTGTAATAGTTCAATGTAATAGGTAGACTAGGAGGTATGTAGTTCCTCCTGGTCCTAGTAGTAGTAGGAGCAAGTCGTGCTCCTGGTCCTAGTCGAAGTCAAACTTTATTATTTATTTAATATTCTGTTAGGATATGCATGAGATATGTTAGGAAAGGATATGCATATCAGTTTTACATGTTTTGTTTAGTGTTGTATTAGGGTTTCCTTGTAGTATAAAAGGAACCTTAGGCAGAAGGGTTAGATAGACCTTCACCAAACATAGTTCTAGTCATTATCAATATTAGAAATCCTTAGAAAGGAACAAGTCTTTATAGTTATTCTGTTCTTCTTTATTATATTTTTATTCTACATTCATATTGTGTATAGAGTCTCTCTGTGGATTAACTTGTGATTACAGAAGTCATACACCATTCCTGACAGGCTGCAAGATCTACATCTAGTAGACCCAACAGTGCGCGCCTTAATTGTTAGGTGGCGGCTTTTGACGTGTATATTTGGAAGGCATCTTCACTTCGGCGATCACTACTACTACTAGCTTCGTGTATTATCTAATGTGAGTCTATAGCCTTGCTTTTTATAATCTTGTAAATGATTTTAACCCGCGAGGGGGGAATACATGCTTGTTTTTGTAAAGTGAACACAAGTTGTTTTTGGTATGTTGGACACTAATATGATGATAAATGCCTAAGTACCATTGTCTTATGAAGTCCCTGAAATTCATGAACTGATAATTACCTTGCGAGGTAAACGCTAATACATATGATAGATCTATTTGGTTTGACAAACCTTATCCTAGGGTATGTATCCTTGTGATCACCTGAAAGGGATATTATGTATAAGAGGTCGTTGGTATATGACAATATTACCTGTTGTAGGGGCGTCGTAAGTGATTTGGTTGACGTGTTGGTTAAGTTCAGTTGCATGAGCTTAAGGCATTTATCGATATATATATATATATATATATATATATATATATATATATATATATATATATATATATATATATATATATATATATATATATATATATATATATATATATATATATATATATATATATATATATATATATATATATATATATATATATATATATATATATATATATATATATATATATATATATATATATATATATATATATATATATATATATATATATATATATATATATATATATATATATATATATATATATATATATATATATATATATATATATATATATATATATATATATATATATATATATATATATATATATATATATATATATATATATATATATATATATGACTTGTCTGTGTGACAAGCTTGAGATGATTAAAATTCTTGTGTCCAAATGATGATTTGAAAAACCTATAGACTTGCTCAACCGTTGTGTTGATGATTTTAAGCATGTATTTCAGGTAATCAAGATTGATAGCAGCGGAGCATGCGAGGAGGAAGTTGGTGCTTACTTGTCTAAAACTTTGTTTATTTTTCCATCCTTTGAAATGAATAAAATGACTTTTAAAATCTTTGATGAATGTATTATGATTGGTAACGGTTTTTGGGACCAGACGTTACTCTGATTTAATATATTTGGGATGGAAAACTTTTAGACAATCTTGTATATTATTTTAACGTCTCTTTTTAAGGTCGTTGTCTATGATTGTGTGCGATGTACTATGAGTAACGCCCCAAAGTGGTATTCCGTTGCGTGGTAATTTGGGGGTGTTACAAAATGGTAATCAGAGCCACAAGTTATAGAGAACTAGGTCGATTTTGAAAAATGTCCTAAACTATAACTTTGGTGTGTTCTAAAAAGTTTTAAGCACGCAACTACTCCGCATGGCTCCGGTAAGGCTTATCTTGCATTACTTTATGATTGATTGTGATTATGTGAACCTATTTGTATGTAGGAATGATAGTAAGTATATGTATGATCATACTATTTAGAGGCATTGCACGAGGAGCAATGGTCCTTGAATGATTGTCATACATTTTATAATACGGTTTTGTATCGGATTTGGCCTCACCGCCAATCACCGATCTTGATGATTATGTATTATCTTAATACGAGTGTGAAGCTCGTTTGATACTTTAAGTATGTATTTATTGTTTCGTAATCTATCTCATATCGACTTGTTTAAGTTTGATTGTTATCATCGTATCGTGATGTGCCATTTTAGGACATCTCCTTTCGAAACGTAGTTGATTGATGTGATATTCGTGTTCCGAGTACTTCTTATGATTTTGAAGAATCATTTATTCGGTAATGCGACGTGTGATCTGATTTTATATGACTACGTTTTATTGGCGAAAAGGAGGATGCCAATGTTGAAATTAATATATATATATATATATATATATATATATATATATATATATATATATATATATATCCTAATCAAATATATATAGTTAGGTACAACAAAGATATGCTCGTAGTAGTCATTCAGTTGAGTGACTTAAAACCTTGTATTTAAATGGAATGGAACATTTAGATATAGAGATTTTAACTCGCCCAACTATGAGTTGTTTAAGGTTGTCTTATTTAAATGGATTGGGACATTTGAATAAGAAAGTTTTAAAACACTGGACCTTAGATTGTTGTGTTTTCCTTATTCAAATGGAATGGGACGTTTAAATACGGAAATCATGATATAAGTTCATTGACACCTTGTATTTACTATGGTATTTTGATATGATATCATGTTGAGAGATAGTAATACTTGAGTAGGATGACTTATAATCGTTTTGTTGAAATAGATTGGGACGCCTTTTCATTTGAACAAGAAAGTTATAAGTTCCCGAACCGTAAATTTATAAACTCTTGTATACATGAAAGGGGACGCCTTTTGATGTAGACAAGGAGTTATAAATGAGTGGGCCCAAGTATGTCTGGCTCGATTTGTGGATGTTTGGTAGGGGTACGTCTTCCTTCGAATCGTGTTTCGTTGGTATGAATCGTTCTATGCCGTTGTCATTACGATTATCGCCGATTATCATCTATGTACGAATAACCCGTTGGACTTCTCTCGAGTGATGATTTGTTTTGATGGACCATTTCTAATGTGTCTCGATGATCGCTAGCTTTATAAGCAGATTGTTAAGAACCGTTGACCGTTCCGAGAATAGGCGACTTCCTTAAGCGTCACCAGGATTTATGTGTGTATTTGTGGATTGATTGAGGATCAAGTTATCAACAGTAACTCATCATGGATGTGAAGATCTTGTAATTTTACTTGCTACTATCGAAAGGTTACCGAAGACTTTTCTTGATGACAAACTCTTGAGGGCTAGTATAATGAACTAAATGAAGATTATGATGCATCACCTTAAGCACTGAAGTAGAAACTATTAGTACACCTCTGAATGATGAATGATGAAGTAGAAGGATGCCTTTGTATGATGAACACTGAAGCAGAAGTTAGTGGGACGCTTTTGTATGTTGAACACTGGAGCAGGAGTTAATGGTACGCCGATATGTTGTGAATCTTCGTCAATGGACCGAATTTCTTAATGATTGGAATTAATAAATTCGTTATCACTCGAGGAGTATGTTGTAGCCGACACCAAAAGTGGAAAGACTCTGGAAACCAAGTTCTATTATCAAGGGTTTGTTCAAGGTTTTCTCGATGATCAACGGTGGAGATCTATATTTGATGTTTATGTTCGACCTTTTCATTTTATGTACTTATATGGTGTGTGATCTACTCTAATGATCGTAAGTTGTGAGAACTTGAGACGACATTTTCCAATGACGTCCGATCATGGATAACACGTACCATGTAATATCTTTTTGACTTTGAATGACGATGTTTATTGAGACTTGAATGCACGTGGGCGGAAGTGAGATGGTGTCTATGTTTTATCTTTTGAGTATGGATCCGCGTGTGAGCACACTCCGATGACGAAAATATTTTTCTTGTTATTTTTTATATATGTCCATGGCCATCCGGCCAGTGGCTATTCCTTAATTTACAATCTTCCTTTTTAACTGGATTTACCCGAAAATCCTGTCATATGTTCTTGTCATCGAATGAGCTTCGTGTAATTCATAAAATTTTCATGTGTCGAGCTTGAAGGAGTGATTGGTGGATAAGGATTTATTCATCCCCTTTAGGTGGGATAAAACTTGACGAAAAGTTGCGTTTTGTGGATGAACTAGTGAAGATAATGGATCGAGAGGTTAAGCATTTGAGACCGAGTAAGATTCCCATTACGAAGATGCGAAGAAATTCGAGACGTGGATCGAGATACACGTGAGGACGTGAGGACATCTTTATAAGAAGTGCCCTTATCCTTCCTAGTGATATGCAATACGAGTATGAGGCGAGGTGAGCGCCGGGACGTCGCTCCCTTAAGGAGGTGAGAATGTAATAACCTGAACTTAACGTCATTATTTTATCCTAATTATGTAACGGATTTTTTTATTTCTAAGTAATAATGGGTATTATTATATTTGGCGGTTTTAGTTGAAACTAGTAATGTGTGGCTTTAATTGATTGTTGTGACGATTGAAGAGTACTAATAGTGATCGCGATGCCAATGGATGCCCAAATATTATATTTTAGTATCGATTATTTCGATATTTAATATTTCTGAAATTTTTATTTCATTACGTATTAAGTCGAGTCGAACTTTATTATTTTGTTTAGTGTGCGTTTAATTATGAAAACCATCGATTTAACAAACGAGATTTATATTTTTATGAACCCGGGACGAAACCCAACTCTCGAAAATATTTTTAAAATTTACTAGAAGTCATTTTCCGCTTTTTAACTAATATTTACACTTTTGTCCACAAGAATGATTAAATTACAAAATACACCCTCCACCCACCATATAAATAGTCATTTTTTTACACATACATGCAAATTCAACCACTCTCTCTCTCCCTTTGTTTTGTCGTCCAAACCACCATCACAAACCACCATGGATTTTGATTTCTAGCTTGAATCCATAGAATCTAACAAAAGATCCATGTTGCAAATCTTCTAGTGGTCATTTTGATCTAAGAAAATCCCACATGCAAGAACTTTTTATTTTTTTTAAGGATTTTGATGAAGAACAAGTGTTTGATCTATTTTTTAAGGTAGTGGTATTGTGTTATTATTATTTTATTCAAAGTTTTAATGGTTGCATGTTTAATTTTTGGTATGGGTTTTGTAAAGAATGATCATGCAAGTGAATATAGGGTGTTAGGTGTTGTTAGGGATGATTAATATAGGTTAATTGAAGGTTAGATGGTGTTAAAAATGGGTCAAAATGGGTGTTGAAGTGATTTTTAAAGTGTCAATTTACATCAGTGAGTTTAAGCAGATTTTCGTGGGTATAAGTTTGAGAAAGTGTTGGTATTATAGTATATTATTGTAGTAGTCGTCGAGACGCTCGTTTCGATATAAGATAGAGCTTTTCACTCCAAACGAGTCAAAAGTTATGCTAGTTTGATTATTCGTGTACCGGGAGACGAGTATTGACACAATACGAAATTGTTGTCGATATTTGGATCGAATCTCGGGGACTATAAGTTGAGTTTTAAAACTGATCAAAGGATGTTGTTAGGTTCTAAACTTAGCATTTTGAGTCTATTTTCAAATTCAAGTGGCGATTTTATAAATGGGAATGTTTAACAAGGTCAAAATGGTTTTACGAGTCAAGTGTGTAAAACAGTCTGGTTTTTAAAGTCTAAAGATGTGTCGAGCAGGTGGGTCTAAAATGTGAATCATTGAATGAAATTTGAACTGAGTCTTCTACAGATATTAAGTGAGTTTGTCACCAAGTTTCGTCGAAAACGGAGTTGTTTAGGTAGGGGAAAACAGCGTGTACTTTTGGTATGTACCGGCTGAGTACTTTTTGGGAGGTACTTAACCTCGCGTCATAGTTTGAGGTGAGAGGCTAATCTATTAGCTTCTCAAAGTTCTAAAAGGGTATAAGTCTTATGTGTGAGTGTATATTCTGAGATTGGAGACCTGTGTTGGGTACTTGACCCGTGTTGATTTGGCATCTTGAGATAAATCAATAATGAAGGTGCTAGTTTTGGGAAGCTAGTACATATTATGTGGTTTAGAAGGGATTCACTTGCATTAATTGGTCATGTATATGTATGTACTATTTTGAGTCGTTGATTTTATTGTACTAATTATGTTTTGAAATACTTAATTATGTTGTTAAGTGCGCGCCTTAATTGTTAGATGGCGGCTTTTGACGTGTATATTTGGGAGGCATCTTCACTCGGCGATCACTACTACTACTAGCTTCGTGTATTATCTAAGGTGAGTCTATAGCCTCGCTTTTTATTATCTTGTAAATGATTTTAACCTGCGAGGGGGAATACATGCTTGTTTTTATAAAGTGAACACAAGTTGTTTTTTTTATGTTGGACCCTAATATGATGATAAATGCCTAAGTACCATTGTCTTATGAAGTCCCTGAAATTCATGAACTGTTAATTACCTTGCGAGGTAAACGCTAATACATATGATAGATCTATTTGGTTTGACAAACCTTATCCTAGGGTATGTATCCTTGTGATCACCTGAAAGGGATATTATGTATAAGAGGTCGTTGTTATATGACAATATTACCTGTTGTAGGGGCGCCGTAAGTGATTCGGTTGACGTGTTGGTTAACGTTCAGTTGCATGAGCTTAAGGCATTTATCGATATATATATATATATATATATATATATATATATATATATATATATATATATATATATATATATATATATATATATATATATATATATATATATATATATATATATATATATATATATATATATATATATATATATATATATATATATATATAGGTATAATTATGACTTGATACCACACCCCTAATCCATGTCATATGTGACATGGCACTTCTAAACCAATAGAATTTATTTGTTAGCTAAAAAATCTTAAAAACTTGCCAAAATTAGTGTACGAAAACGCAGTTTGCAAAAAGCGGGACGCAATTTGCAAAAAACTGCGTTTTGATACCGTGTCTATATATAATAGGTTAATAGCATTTTTTTCTTTATTTTTCACCAACACACCGACGGGCAAAACACACACACCACGGGGAAAACACACACACTAGGAACTTCACATCCATTTTTCACGATCTAAAACCCAGAAAACCCTTTCAATAATAACTCTCTTTGAATCAAAAAAATGTTTATTTTTTTCATGTGATCAATTGTGGATAAATAAACCCTAATTAAAAAAAAGCAGCCGTCACCATCTTGTCTTCTCTTCTCAACCAGATCTAATCTTGCACGGATCTTTCATCTTAATCGGATCTTTCATCTACATACTTTTGATTGATTACTATTCTTTCGATTCATCAGTCAATTGATTCCTCAATCAGCCACCTTAACAACCACTAGAATGAGGGTAATTCATCAAAAAAGGATTTTGTTAGGTTACCACTGACACCAGCGACGCTAAACAGGTTTGGTTTAATATTTTGTTACACTATTTGTTTATAATATCTATTTTCTAAACATGCGTTAATGTGGTTGACATATTGATCATGGCTTTCACAAACTAATCCAAGTTTATAGTTTCCCTTTAATGTATCTTCATAATTATTAAAATATATAAGGAGAAAAGTGAAGGGTTTATTCGATTTATATTGGCAACAAGTTTACAAATGGCTAAAGTTTACAACTTTATGGTTCGGAAGGGCGTGAATCCTACAGATTTTGAACCTATCATTTGCAATAGTGATAATTATCTTCATTGTTCGTCTTCACATTATGAATATAACCCATCTGTGTTCGACTTGTATTACCATTCACATATGGAGTATCGTTCGGGTTGATATACAGGTATAAACTGAATGGTTGTTGTTGAAACCACGAACTTTTCTGTATACATTGAATGATAATAAGTCCATCTGGTAAGAAGATGCATTTTCACCTTAATAGGACGGCCTAACTTTGAACACAAACAATTGTATGTAGCAGTTTAAAGGATAAAGCAAGAAACGCATTAAAGTGTTGTGAAAATGACCCAATATTTCCAAATTGTTTGATGGTCTTGGAGACGGGATATCATTAGTGTTAGAACCGACCTTCTTGCAACAAAATCAGCCACACTTAAGTGGGACCCACTGTTCCTGCATCAACCAAAGTGTCACCTATAATAGTTGCTCCTTTTGTGGATATGCCATCAGAAGCAACATCTGATTCAATAAAAAGGAAACATGTGGTATATGAGATTCCTAAGAATCTGTGGTCTCTTCAGTTGAAGTACCAACAGAATTGAAAGTACAACCTGCATCTAAAACGGAGGAACCTGTGGCAACTGTTTCTACTGATGACCATAAAGTAAACAGAGACAAAAACTGAAGAACCCGTGGTGCCTGTTTCTACTGATGACCCTAAAGTGGGTGAGGAGTTGGCAGAGATTAAACCCAAAGATCCCGTTGTGCCTGTTTCTATTGATGACCCTAAAGTCGATTAGGAGTTGGTAGAGACTAAACCCAGAGAACCTATGGTGCCCATTTCTGCTGATGGTTCAGTCTGCAATAAAGACCAACAATAAGGAACATGCGGTGCCTGTTTCAACTAACAATAAATAAATACAGTAGGATTTATGTTTTTACAGTTGTGGAAATTGGTCCTTTGTTGATATTAGCTATGATTCATAAGTTTTCCCTTTTTTGTAATGCCATGTAATTCGTGATGCAGCTAAAAGTGAATATGAAAAAGATTTCTTTTGTTCGGTGATCTTTTCTCTAACCCTATATATTAGAATTCTGATATTCCTATGATAATATATCTGCAATGTTGGCCAGTCAATGGACATGCTGCAAGTTTAGGAGGTCGTATTAACAAACACTCCCTTATGGTAACATCGAGTTGTGGTGCGAACAACCAGTGAGCCACATCCTATATGATGTGTATTGGGATGTTTTCTCTCCTATCCTTTCTCTCTTAGATGATGTAATGCTTTGCAATTTTGTTTAAATTACACTAAGACCGTAAATAACACCGTGCAGGTGCTGAACAAGGAAGGATTTCTGGTTCAATGATCCAGCCTTGAGTAGAGAGGTATGTATCATTTTCCTTTATATTAGATTGATATTGTAGGTTGTTCTTCAAGCTTTATTAGGTTTGGTGGCATAAGATTTAGATGGTCCCTAATAGCAATGAGTGTTGTATGAAATTAGGCACTGTACTTTTTCTATGTTCACCTAAGTCATTTCACATATGAAATGTGGAACCTTCAAAAGTTAAATGATCTAGATATAACTATGGTAGAGTACATTTTACAAGTTTAATTACCATTGACGAGCATGTTTATAAAGCAGTACTGTTATTTCAGCATGTGAGTATGAAATTTTTTAGGAATGACAAAGGTGTGCCTACTATGGGCCCTTACCTTCTCTGTTTCTTCAATGATTTTATTCTGAGACAAGATGCACCTTCATTTCCAATGCACCCTTTTTTGGTTTCTGAATCTACGTGTATGCTCTATGCAGTCTCAAGCTTCATTTCTTGATACTCCGTAATATGTTAGTTGATATTTACTAAGTAAATGTTTGACAGTTCGCACATACTTTCATTCTAATATAGAGATGGCAAATTGATTATTTAATAACCTACATGTAAAATGACCTTTGGACAATTAAAGTTGAAGCCTCAAGGATTTTCAAGAAGTTTATTTGATCTTAAAAGATTTCAAGCAAAAGAGGTTGTTGGATATAGAGGTGTATGAACATAAGGTTATCTATCCTAGCTATAGTAATGTAACGATGGTATGACATTTAAGTTGTTTTCCACTGTTCATTGGTTGCTAACTCATTCATGTGTCTTTGTGCAGCAAAGACAGTAATACAAATAAACTGGGCAGTGACATAAAGCCTTCTCCTAATACCGAATCTTTCTATGATACTCTTGATTCAGGTGGAGAGGTGTGGTGTACCCGCTAACCTATACTACGTTCCTGTAGACAATCGAGCTAAATTGTGGTAATTTTTTTTTCTTTTCTTACATAAAAGATCAAGTCCCTCTAAAAGCTTCTTTCTCAGCCTGTTCACAAGCCAGCTAAACATACAGAAACAAAAGTTTATATCCGAAGCATTTTAGCTTGGTGTGGTCGTTAGCTCAGTTTCATTTGGTTAAAGGTTCTGAGTATATAAATGTTAAATCTTTCTCAGCCTTCGTTTGGTCGTTGGCTCAGTTGCTTGAATAGAAACGAATTCATACATTTGTAATGTACTTTTACTTTTCTAAGTTCTGCCCTATAGATGCAATTGAGAAGAATTTAAAATATTGGATTTTGTTTTTCTGACACATTGTTTATTAAAAGTTTGTACAAAAAGTTTTTGGGTTAACTGAATCGTTACCCAGCTCACCCATACGCAACCTATGGTTTCTGTCACTTCATTTTGTTTCCTACTCATTTCCTACTTCATAAATTGGAATATCAATGTTACCCTTCCCAAAAAAAGAGAAGCAGCAGGTTACTGCTTTCTTCATTTTACATATAAATGAATGAAAAATATGTGCTGATCTGATATGCGCTATTTGGCAGACAGGATAGTGTATTTAGCTTTTGATGTTATATCTCGACTCCTAGAAACAGGTCCCGTGAGTTTAATTTGCTCCATCAGCAATAGTAATGCATTGATTATTTGATTTTACTTACATTGTAGAATTACTATTTGGGGTCCGACCTCAATCTATGATTGATCAAGATGACATTAGAGCTCGAGCTAACCAAGTTGTGCAAGATCTGCGTCGTCTCGATATCAGTTTACAACCATGGACAGAATTATGTCTGCAACCATGTCAGGTTTGGATTCACTTTTATCCAATATTCGGAGCTCTAAGAAAAATTTTTTGTTACTATACTTTATTCAACAGATCTGAAAAAAGTCATGGCGTATTTTATAATAATGGTATCTTGATTTTGTGCCAAACAAAATCAAGACCCTTAAAGTCGAGATGGATCTTTGAAGCTTCAAGACAACTCATGACAAAATTTACCAGTTCATAAACTGAACCAAAACTCTGTGTTTAGAGAACTTTTGATCTTATTTAGGGGGCAATATGATAGTGATATCATCCGAAAATATATTCTCTGGAATTTTGTGTTTCAGGTTAGGCCAAACATGCTACTACAGGTGTGATACAAAGATTATAAGTGACGAGATTTAATGGTCCTTAGATACTTTCAAAGGAAACTGGAAACATGATTTAAGGGTGACCAGAGTGATGAATTTGCAGTTCTACTTTTTCTCTGAACTTTTAAGGTAATTCAAGAACTCTTACTGCTATTTGTTGACTTGTTAAATTGAAAGTCAACAATCCATGGGTTGTACCCTGTTCGTCTCAAAGAAACTGACACTTTCAACAAGGTGAATTTAGTGTGGAAACGTCTTAAAATTTGGTCAATGATATGCCCTTTATTACTGACAAAATATGGTGATGTTGTGGACAAAAATATTTTTTATAGTTCTACATTAGGATAACAATGTGGACCTTGGCGATTGCATCTATAGAGCATTAACTATTTAAGATTGTAGTAAACATAGAGTTGTTAACTCAATTCTTTAATTAAAAAAATGGAGTAGAAGCGAATTATCCGATGAAAATTGCTTGATGCGAAACTTCATAATATTAAATACGGAGACCCGACATTAGACTGATGAAAGAAAGGATGCTTTTATAACTCATAAAGTTAAGTGACTGAGTTTACCATTTTTGGAATGGACTTCCAAAGCAAAAATTTCTCCCAGATAACAAGTCATCTACAACAGTATGTGGGTCAGCTCTCAAATTGAGCATTAAGATATCGTATAGTGAATTAGAAAAATCACTAAAAATGGTATAAATATGTATTATGATTTGTGAATCCTTCTGCCAGCAGATGATATGGAATGTGGACATACTAAATGCACTGCACCAGTAATCTCATCCCTAAGTTTGATGCTTGAAGAGCCTGTAATCATAGAATTATTGTGTTAGACCGATAATTATAAATAATACTATTTGGTGTTAGCAGTCGAGAAGAAGGAAAAATGAGTCCTCTGTAGAAATAACATGCATATCATAACTCAGGATAAGAAGAAAACATAACAAAATTTGCTAAAACTGAAAGGCCAACTTACAATTATGCTCGCCTATGGTGCGGTTCAGGTTGCAGTGCTCAAGCAAACTTTTTAGAAACTAACTTGTGCCTGCTAGCTTATATTCTTGTGTACTCATAATGTTCTGAAAATGGTATAGAAAGCTCTTTCTTATTCTCACTTGGTTACAGAACACTTTCTGATCATAACATATTAGTTATTTCTTTCATTTTACTAATAAAAACCATAATATTTTTGTTTATCAGGCCTTCGCTGAAGTACCGCAACTTCAATGTGTGGTTTGTAGTGAAATGTTATCCTTGGCTATGGAAGCTAAAAGAAGGGAATCGAGGTGGTAGGTCCAACAGTCCAACCAAAACATATACAATAAGACTTTACGAAGAGTAGGGTGCAAGAGTCTCCGCATAGAACTATTTTATATTGAGATCTTTAATTGGGAACATATTCTGGAATATGACCTCGACTCTTGCAGCAGTTCCTCTATAGAAGTTTAAGTAGTGTTTAACGATCTACGTACTCACCGAGGTTTGTGAATATTATGTTATCCTTTTTTGATCTTACTTCAGTTCTATGATATTAAATAAACCTTCACTTAGAATCCACAGGCTGCCACAAAGATGTTTATTTGGGCGTCAAATAATTTCCTTTTAAACCCAATTGTAATGACTTTTGACAAGGATACAATAGAAGTACCGATTGGGCGACTTAAAATATCTAACCATTATGTCACCCATTTTTATAAGACAACTTTCTAATATTATTTGTTTGACCCGTTAGCGACTAATCATTTTGATAGTGTTTGTAACTTGTATTTGGCAAGTTCAGAAGTGTGCGTTTGCTGGTATGTGGAATACTTTTTGAAATTTTTGTTGAGTTTATAGTTTCTACTGATAGAGTATTTCGGCTAACAATGCTCTTTTGAACCTTTTTCGTGTAGTGCCATCGTAAGGATTAGCCGGCATTTCAAGTTGATTGCCTTTATCTTGTGGATGAAGTATGTATCGTTTAATCTTATGAGCAAAGTTGGTAGTGAAAGGACGACGCTCGTGTATCTTAGTGCTTCAAACTTCAGTTACATTGTAGTTACACTGGTTGGAACTCTGTATTTGAGTGTTAATGTTTTTAACTTTGAAGTGGTCACGCCAACCTCCTGAAAAGGGAGGGCTTTATCTGGTTTTAGTTTGTGTGGCGGTGGGCTCAAACCCCGTGGATTAGTCGGCCAATGAGTCGGAAATCACGGTTACCAAAAAAAAAACAATCGGATCTTTACGTCACTTGTATGTCTGGTAATGATTGGGTTAAAAATTTACGTGTATCTTTATGGTAATGGTTGTACGAACACATGCTGGTTTTGATGGTGAAGGAGATATTACAAATGTGATATATTTTTCTTTAGTGATCAGTTTGATACAATACTCTATAGTGCACAATCGATTTAGTTTATCCATACAGTTTGAGTTTTTCATTCTCATCTGCACCAAACACAAAAACATTTTCGAGCCATTCTTAGCATTTCATTCTTTATTTTTACAAAACGACGGACCACTTTCTTTATTTCTGGATTTGTTAATCTACAACTGGATGATTTGGATGAGGTATATGGTTTTGCATATTTTAGACTCTACCAGTAGGTAAAAAATGCAGGACTCTTTTCAGCATCCACATCGTTTACAAGACAGATGGGTACATTTTCAGTATCAGAACTCAGAAGTAAGGTCAGGTAAGATGACCCAAACCCGTGTAGTAACACCATCGTGCTGAATTGACTTCTATAACATGAATCTCTTAGGTTGACCAGCAACTCTGACAAATTTTTACTAGAACACATTGCAACCCGACTTTCCCAGATTTATATAAATATGATATTTGTATGGACCTTATGACTCCAATGACAAATATCGAATATAAGCTGTTTGCACAACATCACGCTATGTTAAAGGGAAGTTATCATGGAATCGTAAACTAAGGGTACCCGAGTTTGTATTATAGGGAATCTACAAAAAAAAATGAACCCTCACCCTGTAAACTAAGAGTACCTGAGTTTGATCGGTTTGCAAAAAAAAATGGTGAAATTATAGCTTTTTAACAAAAGTGTTACTGTTAAATTTAACCCTCACCGTGTAAAAATGAACCATTGTTTATCAGTTTGCCCAATGCAACCTGTCCGAGCTACCTATTTTCCATCTCTATTCATAACTTTGTAGCTATACCTCGGCATGTATCTACTATGTCTGTTGCTGGACTTATATTCAATAAAAGAGGAAAATCTTGCTGAAACTATTGGTTATCATATATTTTTGGTGTGCCTTTACCATTAAATGTATGTCCCTAAGTGGCTCAATACCTTTTTCAGAAGTTGTTCGATAACAACGAATTCTAAAAAAGTGAATAGGTTTCAAGATAGAGTAATGATATCCCTTATTTGTCAATTCAAGCAGCAATTTGTGAAACTCAAAATCACAGATGAGACAATTGCCATACATAATGTAAAAATAGGATGTAAATAGCGTAGCCAACCGTAAAGAACGAAACAACCATTACGCCATTGTGCTAGGGTGCATTTCATTACAAATACAAAATTAAAGATACCAACTTTTATACTCTATAAAACTCACATGTATTATATATTTGTTTAGGGTCGGGTTTGAACAAGATATCGGAATAAATTCTAAAGAATTGTTATTCTCGCTCCTGTCATCTTATGGTGATATCGTTAGTGAACAAGACATGGAAATTTATAAAATCATTCAAGAACATGAACGCGTGGAAGAGTCGAGCAAAAATTATATTTCTGATATGGATTATCTGTGGGGAGCTGTTGCTATAAGAGCGAGGGAAGTACGTGTTGCTATCAAAATGAAGCAATTCCAAGCGGATATTGCTATAGTTATCAGTCAAAAAAGCAGAACCAGCACCTTTGTAACATATAATAATAGTCCCAAAACAAACCTTACAAATTGACATGTATGAAAGAAACTAAACAGCAGTTTGTCACCACCAAAACCTGAATCAAAGTATCTGCAATTACTGAAATACCAGCATGTGTACAATAATGACCATAGGTATCATCTCATTACTATATACTACAACAATGAAATATATTTTACTACTAAGCATTGTTAACTTTTTACAGGGAGTGGGTGGTGGTAGAGATACATGGCGGTGTCATCCAAGCACTCCACCAGCAGGCTGCTTCTATAGGAAAGGGACACCGAGCAGGAAGGATATTGAATATTTCAGCCAATGTACTACATTTAGCCGATAACGGTAAATGGATTATCAAGTCATGTGGAGAACTAAGTCATGTTAATGGTGTTTAATGACCATACGTTAGACCTGGATGACAGCAACTTCCACATCCTTTTTCTACTTAAAAGCAAGTTTTTAGAGAAACGGAAACACATCTACTCCTATTATCTGCTCCTTAAACAGATATAATAACTAATAAAACAAATGTATTTACAAATAGAAGATAAAGTACATGCACTTTCCTTAAAAATGGCCTATTGACGAGGTTCTTGGATTTGCTAAGCTGTCCTTACGATGTGCTGAGCTACCACGGAAAGACGAAATTTAGGTAAAGATGCTATGCATAAGCTTTAAAGATTGAGATCACTTACCTCCACACACATGACCACACAAAAAGTCTATATAAATGCACACACATCCTTGGGCAAGGGTGAGATTGTCTGCATTTCACTTCCCTCATCCTCGCTCCGGCGGGATTGAGTATTGTTGTTAGGGAAAACCATCTCCTGCTCTGTTTGCTCGTGCTTTAAAGCAGAATCGGATGAGATGCTCTCCTGCGCAGGCAAAACATGATCAGAAAATCTGGTAGCGCATGATATTCATGTTCGAATTCTTGAGTTGCAATCACGGATATAGATCCGGAATCATCAATCACGGATATAGATCCGGAATCATCAATCACGGATATAGGTCAAGAATCCTAAGAAGTAGCATCTAAACTTCCAAATATGAACTGATTCAATTCAGGAACTTGGAGATGATCAGGGAAAATAACAGGTTGCCTAGATGATACAGTCAACTTCTCTAGCATCGCATCAAGCTTTGGAGATGATAGTTTCAACTCAGTATCTTTTTCAGAAGTTGGATGAGTATCGATGATGGGAGTTGTGGTGAGTTCCGAGACTGGCGCTGTAAGTTACAAAAATACAGGTCATTACTCTTTAACTACTATACAAACGTCATATGTAAGATAGATTCGTATAACGCTCCCAAAAGCCAATGAAAATTACCTTTTGCAGGCTGGTTTTCCGGAGTGGGGATGACAACATGTGAACTGTTCTGGGTTGTAAACGATGATTCAGTAATCTAATTCTCTATAACTATATCAGACGCAGCTTCTGCAATGACTGGACTAATCCGAGACACAACTTCTGCAATGACTAGAGTAATCCCAGACACAGCTTCTGCAATGACTGGACTAATCCCAGACGTAGCTTCTGCAATGACTGGACTAATCCCAGACACAGCTTCTGCGATGACTGGACTAATCCCAGACAGCTTCTATAATGATTGGAGTAAACCCAGACACAGCTTCTGCAATGACTGGACTAATCCCAGACGTAGCTTCTGCAATGACTAGACTAATCCCAGACGCAGCTTCTACAATAACTGAACTAATCCCAGCACCTGCTTGATCAGCACTAAACTTCTTGCTACCTAGGGTAATACCATTCTTGCTACAGCTCTCACGTTTCACAACTGGACATTTTATGGCACCCACATAGCAAGTGTACTTGGTGTTCTGATATGAAACCGCTTCAGAATATGAAGGCAAGACTGAGATCAACTTATTTGAAAGCAGTTTTTAGGCAAAAGTGGCCTATGCATGACCTAAAGCATTGAAGACGTGGAGATGTCCATATTATTAGAAGGATTATTGAATATTAGAACCGTCCTTATCAAATAGTTCTCTGTTTAAAATGGGCATTGCTGCCAGGGGCGGAGCCGAGGCAGGGAGGGGTCAAGGGGGTCGTCCGACCCCCCGAGCAAAAAAATTGTAGTGTAAATTTTCGAAAATATTCGGATTTTTTTAATTATTTGACCCCCTAAGAACTATTTTGTAGTGTATTTTATAAAATATATCAAAGTTTGACCCCCCGAGGCAAATTTTCTAGCTCCGCCCCTGATTGCTGCCAAACTGGTTGACCATGTTTCATGGTACATTTCTTGATTTCCGTATATATAACATATTATAAGAGTATTCGTTAATATTTCTCAAAGGCTCGCTGCTTCCAACCACATGCGAGTTGCGAAGCTTTCATAAATTTTTACATAGTCATGTGTTTATAAACTTGTGTATTTTGGGTTTATTATTTTTTCAAAAACAGGTAAAGAGTTATATTGATGAGTAAAGACAACATTTTTAACAAACAAAAAAGCCCGGTCACATTTTGTTTAGGTGATGTAGTAAATGCTTATTTTTTCTCATACAAAAGTATACCGGTGTTGGTTGGTTTTTTTAACACCCCCAAATTTACACGCAGCGGAATACATCTTTGGGTGCTAAACAATGATACAACAACACATAATTTATAAAGAACGACTCGAAAAGAGACGTTTTAAATTTATCGTTCCAAAACATTTATCAGAGTAGCGTAGTCCCAAGACATCGTAACCAAAGTACAACCAAAACAAAAGATTTAAATTTTTTTGAACAAAAGGAACGACAAATATTCAAAGAGTTTATATTGCAAAGTAGTGCACAACATTCATTCCCGTGGCTTCCAAGCTTCAGCCTTCTTGATTACCTGAAATACATGTGAGAAAATCATCAGCAAAAATGCCGAGTGAATCTATAGGTTTATATAATCATTTTGAACACAAGCAAAGATTATAAGTTTGTGGCATGCTTAAAGGCAACAAGCATCTAATAATTTGCATCAACAATAATAATTGTATTTAGCATAAATTGCAATAAGCTCATGGAACCGAGCCCTTAGACACTCCCATATCAGTCTAATAAGACGAGAGATTTATTAATTGTCGGTTACCTCCAGATTATTGGTACATTGCCGTATACCTGACTTCTCAATACACTATGTTCAAACAGTGTGGAGGTCGGGCCTAAGCTTCTATGACAAGTCCATAAAAACTGAACCGGGGCGGCTTCCCCCATAGATCTATTAACTGTACTAGCGGTTAACCCATCATAGGTTAATTAACGGTCCATAATTGAGGCTTTAACTAAGGCAATCACTTAATGCAATTTAAAGGCAACCACGGGTCCATTCATAGAGGGACAAGCATACCATAAAAATCTTGTGTTCTAAGTTTAAAAAAAACATGTATTCCCCCTCGCGGGTTTTAAAAATATTTGAATGAGCTCAAACGAGGCTATAGACTCACGTTGATAATGAAAGGCGGATTATCGGCTACGGGCGTGCTTCGGTCACGGAAACCTATATAAATAATAATCGGTCTTAGACTCTTGTCTAATGACTTTTATCAAAATAACAATATACATATGATGATTTTGTACATATGATGATGATCAAGTGGGTTTATATATCTTTGTTTACTCATTTTAGTGTTTACGTATTGGTAACTTTTTACTAGTTTACTAGTTTTACCTATTTACCTATTTTGAGTCCAATAAGCTTAGTATAAGTTCTTTAACTTGTTTTAATCCATTTTATACCTATATTATCAGTATCTATACTTTCCATGTTGGGCCCAAATGGGTTAAGCCCAATAAGTTCTTTTTTATAAGTGTTTAACTTATTTAGTCCAATTATTAGTCCAGTATGCTTAGTTAGCTCGTTAATGTCCGTATGTCCTATTGTTCGGGTTTTATCGGTTTTTACTTGTATTAGTTACTTATATATCAGTATATGACTTTTAAAAACTTTACATTAGACAGGTTTGATCGTCTAAGTTTTATTTGGCGAAAAACGTTAATTTTACGGTAATAGCCGAAAAAGTCGTAAAAAATCAAGTTTATAGTTTTTATTACTTATAAGTATTATTCCACTACCATTTATATAATTTATCCATTTAATTAACCTTTTACATATTTATATAAATAAGTTTCATAAGTTAGTAGGTTTTTATTTTACATTTTATACAATAAATTTTGAGTGCTTATATAATAATAATAAACATTAATTCTCAAAATCTGATTTTTATCTTCATGTTCACCATTTTTATCATATCTAGAGTTCTATAATGAATTAGAAGCTCATTTTTGGGTGGCATGATCTTCATATTATGTGCTACATTTAACTTAGTTATAGCTACTGCTCATTTTAAGTTTATCTTGCCTTAACAGTCCCTACAAAACTGCTTATTCAGATTAGAACACCCAACTTGTTTTGATCATATCTCACTCATTATATTGATTCCATTGCATGGCCAACTCTCACATGTGTATAACATCTTGTACTTACTGTAAATGGATCATACTATGCAATTTTATCAGTTCAAGTTTTAGTTATATACTGTTTTTATACAGCCAACTAAATAATCAAGATTTTAGCCTCATTTCTTATAGTTATTAACCTTTTTAAGCATATCTATCAACACTTGATCCCCACACAACATTTTTATCATCATATATACATCATATACATATACAAAATGAAAGAAAATACATTTGTTTTTTACAAAAATAACAAGAGAAAATGGAGAGGATGATCTTCTTTACCAACCAAGTGTATTTCTTATTTTTGGAAGACAAGAACTTGATGAACACCACAAGTAACTCCAAGATCATCAAACACCAAGAATATAAGTTGAGAAATCAGCCCTAGGACACACGCAAATCACCTCCAATGTTGTTAATATGGCCACCAAATGATCAAGGCTTCAAGATAACTCCATGATAGAGCTAGTAAACATGTATTTCATGGCTAGAAAAGATCAAAAGGGGTGTTTGTAGCTTGAATATGGATGGCAATGGTGGAAGGTTTTGAGAGGATTTGTGAGAGTTTTGCATGTATGGAAATGGTGGTGTGAAGTTAGGTGATGGTTTTGACTAGACAAAGCTTAAAGAGTAAGCTTTGTAGTACACTTGTAATAAACTAGCTAACATGATGCCACATAAGGTGGTGGTATCATGTTGGTGCCATCCAAACTAGCTAGTGGGGTGGGACAATGTATTTTGTCCCATCTCACTAGTTTACGGGTATTCCTCGAGTCTAGTTTTCTCGATTTGCGTGCCCTCGGGTCGTTTCGCGAAAAACGTTTTTATAAATTATGAATCAACGTCACAAAATGAATCCAATAAAAATTGTCTCATCAAAAACGGAGTCCAAAAACGTAAATACGTAATCCTAAGGTTTCCGGTTTAGTCGTAAAAGACACTAAATTATACACGTAAGCCCAAATTTAAATCCGTAAATTGTGAGTTCATCAACCCACACAAAAATAAGTTTCAAAATATTATACGATATAAAATTTTTGGCATCAGTCGGTATCGCGATCACTAGTAGTCCTCGTTGCTCGTCAAAATATTAAAATAAAATATTTAATATCGGTTTCAACTTAAACCGTTAAACATAATAATATTTAATATATAAAATACTTCAAAAATATTTGAAAAGTAAGATTAAGTAATGACCTTATTTTGTGGGTTTTACATCCTCACCACCTTAGGAGAGCACCGTCCCGGGGCTTACTTCTCCTTAGGTCCGTCTACGAATAAATGCGGATACTTACTCTTGAAGTAGTCCTCTCGCTCCCAAGTGTATTCGGGTCCACGTCGGAAATTCCATCGCACTTTCACTATCGGGATCCGACTTTGCTTAAGCCGTTTCACCTCTCGATCCATAATCTCCACCGGTTCCTCAATAAAATGCAGCTTGTCGTCCAGTTGAATCTCCTCAAGTGGAATTATCAAATTCTCGTCCGCCAAACACCTCTTAAGATTAGAAACGTGAAAAGTATTGTGAATAGCACTTAACTTTTCTGGCAATTCCAACTTATATGCCACAGGACCAACTCGATCAATAATCTTGAATGGACCTATATAGCGTGGACTAAGCTTTCCTCGCTTGCCAAATCGAATTACTCCTTTCCAAGGTGATACTTTCAGCATAACCATGTCGCCAATATCAAACTCCAATGGTTTTCTCCTCTTATCCGCATAGCTCTTCTGTCTACTACGAGCTGTCAATAAACGATTCTTGATTTGCACGATCTTCTCAGTCGTTTCTCTAATCAATTCAGGACCCGTCAACTGACTTTCTCCAATCTCACACCAACCAACTGGTGATCTACACTTTCGCCCGTAAAGTGCTTCAAAAGGCGCAGCCTTGATACTTGCATGATAACTGTTGTTGTATGAGAACTCCACCAAAGGTAAGTGTCGATCCCAACTACCTCCAAAGTCTATTACACACGCTCGTAACATATCCTCCAAGGTCTGAATAGTCCTCTCACTTTGTCCGTCCGTTTCCGGATGATACGCAGTGCTCATATCCAACTGAGTCCCCAGAGCTCGCTGAAGCGATTTCCAAAACTCAGATGTGAACCGACTATCTCGATCAGAAATAATTGACAAAGGAACCCCATGTTTACAAACAACTTCCTTCAAATACCACCGAGTAAGTTTGTCTAAGTCATCAGTTTTCTTTATCGGCAAGAAATGAGCCGACTTAGTCAACCGATCAACAATCACCCAAATCGTATCATAACCACTAGAAGTTCTCGGAAGTCCCGAAACAAAGTCCATAGTGATCTTCTCCCATTTCCATTCTGGAATTTCAGGTTGTTGCAGTAAACCCGAAGGTCTCTTGTGCTCAAACTTTACCTTAGCACACGTCAAGCATTTACTAACATAAGTAGCAATGTTAGCCTTCATATTCGGCCACCAGTAACATTTCTTCAAGTCTTGGTACATTTTATCCGATCCTGGGTGAATCGAATATTTAGACTTGTGAGATTCGTGCATAATTAGATCTCTCAGTCCTTCATACACCGGTAACCACACACGATTCTCGAAATATCGAATTCCGTCATCACGAATTTCGAATATAGGTGTCATCATTCTACCCAAGTCTTCATCTCTCACATTCTCTTCCTCCATCGCCTTAGTTTGAGCTTTAAGTATTCGATTAGATAAATCAGAATAAGTTTTCATGGCTAAAGCTCTAACCCTTTTGGTTATTTCTTTGTCCTTCCTACTAAGTGCATCGGCAACTACATTCGCCTTGCAGGGATGGTAGCAAATTTTAATGTCGTAATCACTCAACAATTCTACCCATCTTCTCTGCCTCATATTGAGCTCCTTCTGATCTAAAATATGTTGCAGGCTTTTATGATCGGTATATACCACACTCTTTGTACCGTAGAGATAGTGTCTCCAAAGTCTAAGAGCAAATACAACAGCTCCTAATTCCAAATCATGTGTAGTATAGTTCTCCTCATGCTTCCTCAATTGACGAGATGCATACGCGATCACTTTATCTCTTTGCATCAACACAGCACCAAAACCCTTACGTGATGCATCACAATATACCACAAAGTCTTCAGCTCCGTCGGGCAAAGCCAAAATTGGTGCAGAACACAGCTTCCGCTTCAAAGTTTGGAATGCTTCTTCTTCTTCTGAACCCCACTCATACTTCTTGTTTTTCTGTGTAAGTTTAGTAAGAGGTTTAGAAATTAAAGAGAATCCTTCTATGAATCGTCGATAGTATCCAGCTAATCCCAAGAATTGTCTAACTTCAGTCGGGGTCGTAGGCCTAGCCCAATCTCTAATAGCTTCAATTTTGGAAGGATCAACATGAACACCGCTACTATCGATCACGTTCCCAAGGAATTGGACTGAATCCAACCAAAAATCACACTTGGAGAATTTCGCATACAACTTCTCCCTCTTCAACAACTCCAAAATAATCTTCAAATGACCTTCATGCTCCTCCCGACTTTTGGAATAAATCAGGATATCGTCGATAAATACAATCACAAACTTGTCGAGGTATGGTTTACACACACGATTCATTAAGTCCATGAATACCGCAGGTGCGTTAGTTAACCCAAACGGCATTACTTGAAATTCAAAGTGTCCATAACGCGTCCGAAAAGCTGTAATAGGTATGTCCTCCTCTTTAACACGAAGTTGATGATAACCCGATCTCAAGTCGATCTTCGAGTACACACACGAACCTTGAAGTTGATCGAACAAATCATCGATCCTAGGAAGTGGATAACGATTTTTAATAGTTAACTTGTTCAACTCTCGGTAGTCTATGCACATTCTGAACGATCCGTCCTTCTTCTTCACGAACAATACTGGAGCTCCCCAAGGTGACGAACTTGGTCTAATGAACCCCTTCTCCATTAACTCCTTCAACTGATCTGCCAACTCCTTCATCTCAGATGGTGCCAAACGATAAGGTGCACACGCCACCGGTGCAGCTCCCGGCACTAGATCAATCTTGAACTCGACTTCTCGCTGAGGCGGAAGCCCTGGCAAGTCATCGGGAAATACTTCAGGAAAATCACGAATAACCGGAACATCTTCCACACGCCTAACCGGTAGTTCTTTCTCCACTACTTGAGCCAAGAACAGGTGACAACCTCTTTCTACATATTTCCCCGCCTTGATACAAGATATCACCGTCAGACGAGATCTACCGACATCACCTTTAACTATTAACAACTTACCCTTAACCGGTATATGGACAACTTTCTCCCCACATACAATTACCGCATCATGAGCACCCAACCAATCCATACCAACAATCACATCAAATGAACCCAACTCTATCGGCATCAAATCAATTTCAAACAAATGATTTGCTAATTTCAAAGGACACTTCTTAAAGATAGTGGTAGTACTAACTAATTGTCCATCAGCTAACTCGACCTCATAACTAGTATTTAGGCTTGTTGGCTCAATATCAATTAAACGACTAAAGGAAGTGCTTATAAAGCTCCTATCAGATCCTGAGTCAAACAACACACTAGCATAACGATGGTTGAGTAAGAACGTACCCGTCACCACATTTGGACCTTGTGCCTGATCAACATCCTTAACAACATAAACTGCCCCAGCAGCTTCACCTGCTTTCTTGTTCTTCAACTTCGGGCATTTGGGACGAACATGATCACGTTCTCCACATTCAAAGCAAGTCTTGATCGGAATAGCATTTGCTCCAGTGGCAGGGATCCATGGCTTGCACTTCTCCGCAGCATGCCCAACCTTTCCACATTTAGTGCACCTTGGTGGACAATTACCAAAGTGACAAACACCACAGCTCTTACATTTCTGGGCTGGTCCCCCATAGTCAGCATTGTCATTCTTGTTAGTTGCAGCTCTAGCCCCATCATTTCTCTTCTGATTGTACTGCCTATGGCGGTTACTACCTTGATTACCACTCTGCGAATTCTCCCATTTCCTTTTATTACCCTCAGCAGCTTTCTCAGCCCTATCTTGAACTTTCTGCCCCATGAGTGTATGAGCCATTCTTACAGTCTCAACAAAGTTCTTGGGTCGAGATGAAGTTGTCTCACCTTTAATGTACCCAGACAACCCTTTGATGTATTGATCCATCTTCTTTTTCTCAGTAACAAAAGCATCTGGACACAACAAAACCAACTCATTGAATCGGCTAGTGTATGCAGCAATGTTGTTATCCTTCAGCTTCAGGTGCCTCAGCTCATCCTCCAAAGCAGATAACTCTTCTTCTGGACAGAACTCTTCTTTCAATAACCTTTTAATTTCATCCCAAGGTTTCCTGTTTGCAGCTTCTAAACCGACTGTAGCAACTTGAGTCTTCCACCAGCTTAAAGCTCGATCCTTGAAAGTAGCAACTGCGAACTTAACCTTGTTCCTTTCTGAGCAATCACTAATCTCAAATGTTGTTTCTGTTTTCTCAATCCACCTGAATAATTCCAGTGCTCCACCAGTTCCTTGAAATGTAGTGGGTCCACATTTCATGTATCCAGCAAAAGTACATTCTTTAACCGTAGCAGCAGCCGGAGCAACCTCATCTGCAGGATTCTCAGCTACACCTGCCCCAGCAGCTTCTGGTCTAGCAGGTTCACCTTCACCTTCAGCACCCGCACCTGCAGAGCCACCTGCTCCTTCAGTGTTAACACGCGCAGCTCTATCCGCAGCTAATGCTTTCGCAACCTCTTCAGCAACTAGCCTTGCAATGGCATCATTTGTCATTCTCCTAGGTGGCATGATTCTGTCACATCACAAAGAGAAGATAAAATGAATGAGTTAATTGTATTCATGGTATAGTCATATCATGTACAAAATCAATCATCAAATGCATACACATTATCAATACAAGGATAGAGTACAACGACACAAAATAATAAACACTAGTCACGTGGGGATCCACATGGCTTAGTTGACTGTGTCTCGCTTGCAGTAGTGAAACCTGCTTCCTCCTCATCGAAGACGTAATTTGACGGTGGTAAATTTCACAAAATAGGTATAAGGTCATAACAAAATGAAATAGGATAATTTCCAATAATTTAAATAAATGTAGAAAATCCTTCAAAATAATTGCAAGAAAATTTCCAAAAATTTATTTAAGTAAATCATTAATAAATGATAACTCTTATCGAAAAGTTTAACGATATCAATATATATATCGATAAAGGATTATAGTATTTATTTAGAAATACTTAGCAATAAGGCATACATAATAATGTATACTAAAGTTGTAATCCCAGAAGTAGCTTGAACCTGAAGTCACGCGAAATCATGTGCACCGACTCTTTTGAAAAATAAAACCGACAGTTATAGTTTAGGTTTTTAGAAAAAGACCTAGTTCTCTATAACTCATGGCTCTGGTACCAATCTTTAATACCCCCAAATTTACACGCAGCGGAATACATCTTTGGGTGCTAAACAATGATACAACAACACATAATTTATAAAGAACGACTCGAAAAGAGACGTTTTAAATTTATCGTTCCAAAACATTTATCAGAGTAGCGTAGTCCCAAGACATCGTAACCAAAGTACAACCAAAACAAAAGATTTAAATTGTTTTGAACAAAAGGAACGACAAATATTCAAAGAGTTTATATTGCAAAGTAGTGCACAACATTCATTCCCGTGGCTTCCAAGCTTCAGCCTTCTTGATTACCTGAAATACATGTGAGAAAATCATCAGCAAAAATGCCGAGTGAATCTATAGGTTTATATAATCATTTTGAACACAAGCAAAGATTATAAGTTTGTGGCATGCTTAAAGGCAACAAGCATCTAATAATTTGCATCACCAATAATAATTGTATTTAGCATAAATTGCAATAAGCTCATGGAACCGAGCCCTTAGACACTCCCATATCAGTCTAATAAGACGAGAGATTTATTAATTGTCGGTTACCTCCAGATTATTGGTACATTGCCGTATACCTGACTTCTCAATACAATATGTTCAAACAGTGTGGAGGTCGGGCCTAAGCTTCTATGACAAGTCCACAAAAACTGAACCGGGGCGGCTTCCCCCATAGATCTATTAACTGTACTAGCGGTTAACCCATCATAGGTTAATTAACGGTCCATAATTGAGGCTTTAACTAAGGCAATCACTTAATGCAATTTAAAGGTAACCACGGGTCCATTCATAGAGGGACAAGCATACCATAAAAATCTTGTGTTCTAAGTTTAAAAAAAACATGTATTCCCCCTCGCGGGTTTTAAAAATATTTGAATGAGCTCAAACGAGGCTATAGACTCACGTTGATAATGAAAGGCGGATTATCGGCTACGGGCGTGCTTCGGTCACGGAAACCTATATAAATAATAATCGGTCTTAGACTCTTGTCTAATGACTTTTATCAAAATAACAATATACATATGATGATTTTGTACATATGATGATGATCAAGTGGGTTTATATATCTTTGTTTACTCATTTTAGTGTTTACGTATTGGTAACTTTTTACTAGTTTACTAGTTTTACCTATTTACCTATTTTGAGTCCAATAAGCTTAGTATAAGTTCTTTAACTTGTTTTAATCCATTTTATACCTATATTATCAGTATCTATACTTTCCATGTTGGGCCCAAATGGGTTAAGCCCAATAAGTTCTTTTTTATAAGTGTTTAACTTATTTAGTCCAATTATTAGTCCAGTATGCTTAGTTAGCTCGTTAATGTCCGTATGTCCTATTGTTCGGGTTTTATCGGTTTTTACTTGTATTAGTTACTTATATATCAGTATATGACTTTTAAAAACTTTACATTAGACAGGTTTGATCGTCTAAGTTTTATTTGGCGAAAAACGATAATTTTACGGTAATAGCCGAAAAAGTCGTAAAAAATCAAGTTTATAGTTTTTATTACTTATAAGTATTATTCCACTACCGTTTATATAATTTATCCATTTAATTAACCTTTTACATATTTATATAAATAAGTTTCATAAGTTAGTAGGTTTTTATTTTACATTTTATACAATAAATTTTGAGTGCTTATATAATAATAATAAACATTAATTCTCAAAATCTGATTTTTATCTTCATGTTCACCATTTTTATCATATCTAGAGTTCTATAATGAATTAGAAGCTCATTTTTGGGTGGCATGATCTTCATATTATGTGCTACATTTAACTTAGTTATAGCTACTGCTCATTTTAAGTTTATCTTGCCTTAACAGTCCCTACAAAACTGCTTATTCAGATTAGAACACCCAACTTGTTTTGATCATATCTCACTCATTATATTGATTCCATTGCATGGCCAACTCTCACATGTGTATAACATCTTGTACTTACTGTAAATGGATCATACCATGCAATTTTATCAGTTCAAGTTTTAGTTATATACTGTTTTTATACAGCCAACTTTATAATCAAGATTTTAGCCTCATTTCTTATAGTTATTAACCTTTTTAAGCATATCTATCAACACTTGATCCCCACACAACATTTTTATCATCATATATACATCATATACATATACAAAATGAAAGAAAATACATTTGTTCTTTACAAAAATAACAAGAGAAAATAGAGAGGATGATCTTCTTTACCAACCAAGTGTATTTCTTGTTTTTGGAAGACAAGAACTTGATGAACACCACAAGTAACTCCAAGATCATCAAACACCAAGAATATAAGTTGAGAAATCAGCCCTAGGACACACGCAAATCACCTCCAATGTTGTTAATATGGCCACCAAATGATCAAGGCTTCAAGATAACTCCATGATAGAGCTAGTAAACATGTATTTCATGGCTAGAAAAGATCAAAAGGGGTGTTTGTAGCTTGAATATGGATGGCAATGGTGGAAGGTTTTGAGAGGATTTGTGAGAGTTTTGCATGTATGGAAATGGTGGTGTGAAGTTAGGTGATGGTTTTGACTAGACAAAGCTTAAAGAGTAAGCTTTGTAGTACACTTGTAATAAACTAGCTAACATGATGCCACATAAGGTGGTGGTATCATGTTGGTGCCATCCAAACTAGCTAGTGGGGTGGGACAATGTATTTTGTCCCATCTCACTAGTTTACGGGTATTCCTCGAGTCTAGTTTTCTCGATTTGCGTGCCCTCGGGTCGTTTCGCGAAAAACGTTTTTATAAATTATGAATCAACGTCACAAAACGAATCCAATAAAAATTGTCTCATCAAAAACGGAGTCCAAAAACGTAAATACGTAATCCTAAGGTTTCCGGTTTAGTCGTAAAAGACACTAAATTATGCACGTAAGCCCAAATTTAAATCCGTAAATTGTGAGTTCATCAACCCACACAAAAATAAGTTTCAAAATATTATACGATATAAAATTTTTGGCATCAGTCGGTATCGCGATCACTAGTAGTCCTCGTTGCTCGTCAAAATATTAAAATAAAATATTTAATATCGGTTTCAACTTAAACCGTTAAACATAATAATATTTAATATATAAAATACTTCAAAAATATTTGAAAAGTAAGATTAAGTAATGACCTTATTTTGTGGGTTTTACAGTTTTTATCACATACATCATGTTAGGGTAAAGTTAATTATGGAGGAAAGTAAAAAAGGTGAAGATGCGTTCGTAGTGTATGATCGTATGTAATTTATTATTTATTGATGTTCTTAGCTCGTGTCTTGTGGTACATAAGACCCTTCTCCTCTACTGGTATGTGGCAAATTAATGTAATCCAAAACAGTAACCAGACTACCATACTACTAACTGATCCAAAAAATCCTTTATTGTTTCTTTGTGCATGCATCGGCAAGAGGTTTTATGCCTTTGGACTCGAAGAGGTTGAACAAGGGATATTGATTGTTTAATAAAGTACGTTCTATTCGCCTTTTTAAAATGATCTGTTATTAGTTCTTCATATTTGCCCAGGAACGATCCTCATCTTTCTTAATGTTGTCATCTTAGTCTAAGTCGCACTTCCTTCTTACTCTTAAGGAAACACCTTGAGTTATGACTATTGTTGAACCTGAACCAGTAAATTTAGACTAGAAAAATACGTAGTATATTCAGGGCCGTCTCATGAAATTTTGAGGCCCTGTGCCATAATATTAAAATAGGCCCTTTACTTTGAGTACTTATTTATATGTGAGCTAAAAGAGATTTTTCCAAATAGCACTTTGTAGTTCTTTTGATGAAAATACCGAATTTTACTTTTACAATTTTAAATCACAAAATTTCCACTTAAAAAAGGGTTATATTGAAAAGATTTAAACTAACTAGACCTAAATAGAAAATTAAAGAAAAAAACATTTAACTAAACGGCCCTAAATGCAATAACAGTGTTGATGTAACACCCCATTTTGGAAATGGAATATTACGCATATCATGGCGTGTCATCAAAGCATACAAGGATAATTGTCTAAGCATTATTCAACCATAAAAGGAAATACCGGAATCAAACATCGGTATCCCAAAGTAAAGCTCATCACACACAAACATGAATACTGTAAAAGGAAGGACGAAACAATGTCCAAAGCAACTGTATCAAAGTAAAGGAAATGCATAAAGTAAAGAAAGACAGTAAAGCTTCCAATCCATATGCACCTACGTTTCAGATCTACGAGCGTCCCTGAGTACCTGCCGTTTTGGGAACATGAAAAGGAAAACGGCTGAGCAAGACGCTCAGTGCACGGATGTACAATAAAGCATGATATAGGATAAGCATGTAACATATAACAGCGGAAGACTAAGTACTGAGTAAACTGGTTAAGTAACATGAAAACTGGTTTTATAGTTTGAAAAGCCTTATGTTTAACCTGTGAAAACTGTTTTAACATATAAATACCATAGCCCATATAGGTCATGAAAAGGTCACGTGCATGAATACTTGGAGGGGTGACCTCATCATGCTGATTAGAGGGGATGCCTCTAATCAATATACTGATTTGGGTAGGAGGGATCAGCTCCTTGTGAAGGGTGCAAGGCACACACCACATTCACCATGATAAACTGAATAAAACATGTAACTAGGATGCACCCATACGCCCCGACTGATATAATAATATGGCCAAACTGAAAAGGGACGCCACGAGCAATCACTCCGCCGTGGGGAAGTCATAACATCGGTGCCTCCAATGCTATGGTTATGGTACCTCCATAACTAGGTGAAACTGGTCATGCTTATATATGGCTATAGTTTATGCTAAATTAACATAAGCAGTTCAAAACAATAAAACAAATGCTGGGGAAAACAGTTGGCTGCATACGGGGAAATCCTAATAAGGAAGGAATGTCCATACTGAAAGGACGGGAATCCGTACCTCAAGTCCAGTGAAATGAACGGAAGAAAGACTCCTACTTCTGGATCACTAACGCTACATGAATACACACGTGTATAAGTATCGATTCACTGATTACGTACTGGGTTCTGTGTCTTGTTATAGCTGATTTGGTATGTTTTAGGTCATGGTTCACTGTTTAAAGCCTTAAACTGTGTTTATCTTGTATTTCTGGTTTATCTGATTAAGTATTACTGGTGTTTCATGTATTAATATACTTACTGTATAATAATAAGTAACTTTCCAAAAATAGCAGGTTTCCAAAAATAGAAAGTTTCCAAAAATAGAAAGTTTCCAAAAATAGAAAGTTTCCAAAAATAGAAAGTTACCAAAAATAGAAAGTTTCCAAAAATAGAAAGTTTCCAAAAATAGAAAGTTTCCAAAAATAGAATTTACTGCCTAAAATAGATTAGTTTCTAAAAATAGAAAGTTTCCAAAAATAGATCAGCTGCCTTAATTAAATAAGTTTCCATATATAGAAGGTTTCCATAATTAGATTAGCTGCCTGAAATAGATTGATTTCCATATATAGAAGGTTTCCATAATTAGATTAGCTGCCTTATTTAATTAAGTTTCTATAAATAGAAGTTTCCATAATTAGAATTAAGCTGATTTCATAAGCTAACATATAAGTCTAAGTGTCATAAGCTTACTACTTAAGTCATATGATATAGTGTATAGTTTAATTATTATTTCATGTATTTTAATTAAACTATAGGTTAAGCATTTTAATTAAAGTGTAACATGTATTAATTAAAATGAAATGAAATACTTAGGTTAAAATGTGTATTATTATTAATAATAATATAACCTAAGTCATGTCTAAATTAATTAATTATAGGCATGTTTTAATAATTAATTAATTATAACTTATAACATAAAATACTTAGGTTAATTTAATGTCATGATAAACTAATAATTAAAATAACCTAAGTCATGATTTAATTAATATTTCATGTTATTAATTAATTATATCTTAAGTTCATGATTCATAAAAATTACATGTAACATAGATCATGATTTTAACCAACGAACCATGAATCGGGTATGAATTCGACACCGTACCCCGGGCCAAACCCGGGGCACACGTGTCCCCTTGCTGCCGTGGGTCCCACATGAGCCAACCAAGACCAATTGTGGTCTTGGTGGTGGCGGCAATAGCAAACCAAACCCCCCTCGGGTTTGTTTTGCTAGGCGGCTAGAAACAAACACCCCTTTAAATCGTTCCTTGATTTTATTTAATATCAAAACATGTTAGATCAATGATTAATTATCTTGTTTTCATAAGAAAAATAATAACATGTTCATGAAAATAATCAAAGATCAAAAGAATTAAAAAGAATTAAAAAGAAGGGTTAGAAAGGTATACCACTATGTAGCTTGGAAAAAGGATGAACAAACACGTATTCTAGCACTTGTTTTTAAGATCAAAATCAATCAAACACCCCCTTATGATGGTGTATAGGTGGCGGCACAAAGGAGGCAAAAAGGAGAGGAGAAAACTCTTTTTAGGGTTTTTAGTTTATTTCTTGTAAAATGAAAATGAAAACATGTTTAACACTTTACCCCCCTTAACTTAAAAAGTCCATGGGCTAAGCCCATTTCATGCATGTGTGCCGTGGGTATGGGGGCCCCACATGGGGTACCCGTACCTTTCTCGTGTCCCGATGTTTCGTGTTCGTTCGTGGTTAAACGTGCTCGTGTTTAACGTGTTTCTGTTTCATGTAACGTGTCGTTTATCGTAAACTTAACGCTCGTAAATATATTATAAGTATTTACGTAATTATTTTAGTTAGTATTTTAAATGGTGTTCATGATTTAATTATGTTCACGTGATATATTATTAACTGTTTATCATGGGTTCGTACGTAATCGATACTTGTCATGACATACACGTATGCACTTGCTTGATTATTAGCACATGAATGTGATCAATACTACATGAAGTAAGTTTTAATCTAGAACGTACGATCTTAAGGGCACTATTCATGGTAAAAGCATGCGGGTTTTACAATTCTTCCCCCCTAAAAAGAATAATTCGTCCCCGAATTATAGATAAAGTAAGCTGAAAAGAAGTGACATACCCGAACTCAAAATATGAAGTGAGGGTAAGAAGCCCGGATAGACTCCTCTGTTTCCCAAGTGGCTTCCCGCTCGGTATGGTCCCTCCAAAGGATTTTGACGAAAGGAATCGTCTTCCTTCTCATGACTCGTTCTTGCCTGTCGAGTACTCGTTCGGGTTCCTCTATAAACGTGAGATCTTCACGTATCTGTTCCAGTGGATACTGAACCATGTGAAGGGGATGATAATTGTACCCTCTGAGTAAGGACACATGGAACACGTTATGCACGTGCGAAAGCTGAGGAGGTAACGCCAATCGGTAAGATACTTCGCCGATTCGTTCAACGATATCAAATGGTCCGATGAACCGAGGACTGAGTTTTCCTTTGATCCCGAAGCGTTTAACACCACGTGCCGGCGAAACCTTGAGGAAGACGTGATCTCCCACATTAAAATGTATGTCCCTACGATGCTTATCGGCGTAACTCTTCTGGCGTGAACGCGCTTCTTGCAGTTTCTGTTTAGCTACCTCAATCTTCTCATTGGTCATTTCTATAATCTCTGGTCCTTCGAGTGTTCGCTCTCCCACTTGATCCCAGCAAGTTGGAGCGCGACACTTTCTGCCATACAACATTTCGAAAGGAGCACATTTGATACTTGCGTGCCAGCTGTTGTTGTATGCAAACTCGACTAAACAGATGTAATCGTCCCAATCACCTGTCCATTCCAACGCACACGACCTTAACATATCTTCCAATGTCTGAATTGTTCGCTCCGATTGTCCGTCCGTTTGAGGATGAAAGGCTGTGCTCAGCTTAAGTTGTGTACCCCAAGCTTTTTGCAGGCCTTTCCAGAATCGCGACGTGAAACGAGGATCTCTGTCTGAGACGATGCTGGAGGGAGTGCCGTGGAGTCTCATGATTTCCCTTCTGTACGTATCTGCGAGTTTACTTACCGGATCTTCCTTGCGTATCGGTAAGAAATGAGCTGATTTGGTGAGTCGATCAACAATGACCCAAATAGCATCGTGCTTCTTCTTGGTAGGCGGAAGACCGGTAACAAAATCCATGGTGATTTTGTCCCACTTCCACTCTGGAATATCCAACGGTTGAAGGAGACCGCCAGATCGCTGATGTTCAATCTTAACCTGCTGACAGGTAAGACATTTGGAGACATATGTGGCTACATCCTGTTTCATACCACTCCACCAAAAGTGCTGTCTGATGTCATGGTACATTTTTGTCGACCCAGGATGTATAGAAAATGGGGAGCTGTGAGCTTCAGCTAACAATGCTTCCCGGAGTTCTGGATTGTCAGGAACACAAAGTCTCGTGCCCTGCCAAATGATACCGTCTGCGTCCATTCTGAATTCGGTCTGCTTCTCCAAATTCTGAATTATCGCCCAAATCTCTCCATCATCCTTCTGCGCTTCCTTGATCCTAGTCAGTAACTCAGGTTCTACTGTAAGATTCGCCCAGTATCTGTGCTGCCCACGTACCATGATTTCAATGTCAAGCCGCTCCAAGTCCCTTATGTTTTGTTCCTTGATCTCAATGCCGTTTATCATTCCGGACTTTCTGCTGAGTGCATCTGCTACTACATTAGCTTTCCCGGGATGATACTGTAGGTTAATATCATAATCCTTCAACAGTTCCAACCATCTCCTTTGTCTCATGTTCAATTCTCGCTGTGTGAAGATATACTTCAAGCTCTTGTGATCCGTGAAAATGTCGCATGATTCTCCGTATAAGTAATGCCTCCATATCTTTAATGCGAACACCACTGCAGCAAGTTCCAGGTCATGCGTAGGGTAGTTTTCTTCATAGGGCTTAAGCTGCCGTGAAGCATACGCGATCACTTTCCCATGTTGCATGAGAACACAGCCCAGTCCCTTCCCCGATGCATTGCTATAGATCTGAAATCCACCTGTACCAGATGGGAGAGTAAGAATAGGTGCTGATACTAACTTCTGCTTTAGGTCTTCGAAGCTCTTCTCTCGATCTTCCGTCCAGACGAATTTCTCTCCTTTTCGCATCAGTTTGGTGAGAGGCAATGCCAGCCGAGAAAAGTTCTCCACGAATCTTCGATAATATCCAGCTAAGCCTAAGAAACTGCGGACTTCTGTCGCTGATGTTGGTCTTGGCCATTTAGTGATAGCCTCAACCTTCGCTGGGTCCATAGTGATCCCTTCTGCTGATACAATGTGACCTAAGAACGCCACCTTGTTTAACCAGAACTCACACTTGGAGAATTTCGCATACAGCTGCTTCTGACGAAGAATCTGTAGTACAGTACGGAGATGATCTTCGTGTTCCTCCGTGGACTTTGAGAATATCAATATGTCATCGATGAATACAATGACAAATTTATCAAGGAATTCATGAAAGATTCTGTTCATTAGATCCATGAATACTGCTGGAGCGTTAGTCAGGCCGAATGGCATGACTACAAACTCATAATGGCCATAGCGGGTACGAAAAGCAGTCTTGGCAATATCCTGCTCTTTAACCCTTAGCTGATGGTAGCCTGACCTTAGATCAATCTTTGATTGGTCAAACGGATCGTCTATACGTGGCAGTGGATATCTGTTGCGGATGGTAATCTTATTAAGTTCACGGTAGTCAATGCAAAGTCGCATGCTGCCGTCCTTCTTCTTAACGAACAAGACCGGTGCGCCCCATGGTGATGCGCTCGGTCTAATGAACCCTCGTTCAAGAAGTTCCTGCAATTGGTCCTTCAGTTCTTTTAGCTCTATGGGAGCCATACGATACGGAGCCTTAGAGATTGGCTCCGCTCCTGGAACAAGGTCGATGTTGAACTCCACTTCTCTTGCAGGTGGTATGCCTGGAAGTTCATCTGGGAAGACGTCTTGAAATTCTGAAACTACTGGTTGATCCTGAATCGATAGGGATTCAGCATCCATGTCATGAACCGTAGCGAGATAACCTTCGTAGCCATGTGACAGTAATGCACGTGCTTGCAAGGTAGATATGACTTGTACAGACCGTCCGGGTATGAACCCGTTATGGATGTACTCTGGTGCATTAATGTCGCCGAAGATCACTCGATAAGAGTGGCAGTCTATGGTAGCATGGTGCTTGGATAGCCAATCCATGCCGAGAATCATATCAAACTCAATCATGTCTAGAGGAAGTGCATCTACTGCACGAACTTTATCGTCAAACTCTAAAGGAAGACTCTTGTATACATGAGTTATTAATACAGAGTCCCTCAGAGGCGTGGAAATGGTAAGCTTAGTTTCTAATGGCAAGGGGAGTGTCCTGATGTTCTTAGCATAAGTAGTGGAAACAACTGAATGAGTGGCACCCGTGTCGAAAAGAACACATGCAGCCTGGCCGTACATATACAAAATTCCAGTAATGGTACCTGTAGATTTGTTTACCTGATCGCGCGATGTCGTGTAGACACGCCCAGTGGTAGGAGGCGGTTTGGTATCAGCATGACCCGAAGTACCCTCCATTTCACCCTTACGGCAATCTCTCATACGATGGCCAGGGAGGCCGCACTTGTAGCACGCGTCGGAGTCACGACGACATGGGCCAGGGTGTCTGCGATGGCAGGTGCTGCAAAGAGGATGAGTGAATCCTTCAGCAGGAGTTCTTGCTTGCTGAGGGCCTGCTGATGACAGAACGTGTTAAGAACAAGGTATATGCACGAGTATAGGACGTAAACGTCGTAAGATGCTTACCAGTGTTAGCTGAACGGTTGGGCTGAGAACCCCTGTGGTTCTGGTCCCTTCCGTTACCGTGGTTCCTGGTAGAGATTAACATAGTGTCAGCATGAGAGATATAACATGAAATCATAAGAAGATGCGTAAATAGTAGGACCTGCTGTTGTTGGACTGTCCCGCATTGTTACGGTAATTGTCATTTCCGCTGCGCCTTTCCACAACAGAACGGTCGTTAGAGTGACCGTTTCCTTTGGGCTGATTGGGCTGCTGCTGAGTAGCCGGCTGAGACCGGTCCCCAGTTTTCTGCCTGGAAGATACAGTTTAAGAGATGATTATAGAACATGTAACGATAGGATGCGGTCTGGTTAACGCTAGAACATGAAATGTTTTACCTCTTGTCGGGTCTTTCTGCTTCCCCGAACTCATCACGTTCCTGCAACATCTCAAGCTTTCTTGCTGCGTCAGCCACTTGTGCTACCGTATTGAACGTAGCACATACTAGATTGTTCGCGACCGAGGTGCGAAGTGCCCACCTAAAATGGTGTGCCTGCTCCTCAGGAGTACCAGCCGCTGCTCCTAGAAAACCAGCAAGGCGAAGAAAGCGCTGCATGAATTCGTTGCTATTCTCGCCCTGTCTCTGACGTATCCCGTGGTATTCACGCTTGAGTTTGTCCTGTTCTGCTTTAGGAAAGAACTGTTCCATCACTCTCTCCTTGAATTGGGCCCATGTCAAACCAGCGACCCATTCATCACCTCCTTCTGACTGTGTCAAAGCTAGCCACCAGTTGAGTACATCGCCTTCAAACCTGTAGCACGCCAATCTTGCCTTGAAGGCGGGGTCACATCCCATAGCATTGAATATTTTCTCAATGTGAGTCAGCCAGCTTTCAGCATCGCTGGGGCTATCAGTCTTTTCAAAAGCTCTCGGACGGAGCTTGTTAAATCGTTCCAACCATACCGCTAGAGTCACTGGGGGAGGAGGAGGAGGTGCCTGATTCTGCGGCTGCTGATTATTCGCAGCTTGGACTTCAGCACGAATGTCGTTCCTCAGTTGAGGAAGTAAGGATTGCATGGCAGCCTGAATCGCAGCATTGAGCTGCTCTTGCTCGCGTGTGAGAACCATCTGACAGTATAACATAAACATATGATTAACAGTTCAAACATAAAATATATAAAAGAAAAATTTTATGCCAAAATTTCGCGAGAAAAAATTTTATGCAAGAAAATCTTTGTATGAATGCATGATGCAGTTTTATGAAAACTTTTGATGCTCGAGAGTGAACGCCTTCGGTCAGTTCACTCAAAATAAAAGACATATCGAGGGGACGCCTATGGGTCGGTCCCAAATCTAAAAGTTTCGATAAAACACATGCGACTAAATAGGGCCAGTCCTGTACCAACCATTACTTAGTCAAAAACCCTGTAACAATGACATGTATATGTATGCTTAAAAATGATGAATGCATGAAAACAACTGTCAGTTCTAGGAAGACCGTAGTGACTACCCACTAATCACAGGTCATATTTGAGAGCCTACAGGTCGAAGCCTTGGCTCTGATACCATAATTGTAACACCCCATTTTGGAAATGGAATATTACGCATATCATGGCGTGTCATCAAAGCATACAAGGATAATTGTCTAAGCATTATTCAACCATAAAAGGAAATACCGGAATCAAACATCGGTATCCCAAAGTAAAGCTCATCACACACAAACATGAATACTGTAAAAGGAAGGACGAAACAATGTCCAAAGCAACTGTATCAAAGTAAAGGAAATGCATAAAGTAAAGAAAGACAGTAAAGCTTCCAATCCATATGCACCTACGTTTCAGATCTACGAGCGTCCCTGAGTACCTGCCGTTTTGGGAACATGAAAAGGAAAACGGCTGAGCAAGACGCTCAGTGCACGGATGTACAATAAAGCATGATATAGGATAAGCATGTAACATATAACAGCGGAAGACTAAGTACTGAGTAAACTGGTTAAGTAACATGAAAACTGGTTTTATAGTTTGAAAAGCCTTATGTTTAACCTGTGAAAACTGTTTTAACATATAAATACCATAGCCCATATAGGTCATGAAAAGGTCACGTGCATGAATACTTGGAGGGGTGACCTCATCATGCTGATTAGAGGGGATGCCTCTAATCAATATACTGATTTGGGTAGGAGGGATCAGCTCCTTGTGAAGGGTGCAAGGCACACACCACATTCACCATGATAAACTGAATAAAACATGTAACTAGGATGCACCCATACGCCCCGACTGATATAATAATATGGCCAAACTGAAAAGGGACGCCACGAGCAATCACTCCGCCGTGGGGAAGTCATAACATTGGTGCCTCCAATGCTATGGTTATGGTACCTCCATAACTAGGTGAAACTGGTCATGCTTGTATATGGCTATAGTTTATGCTAAATTAACATAAGCAGTTCAAAACAATAAAACAAATGCTGGGGAAAACAGTTGGCTGCATACGGGGAAATCCTAATAAGGAAGGAATGTCCATACTGAAAGGACGGGAATCCGTACCTCAAGTCCAGTGAAATGAACGGAAGAAAGACTCCTACTTCTGGATCACTAACGCTACATGAATACACACGTGTATAAGTATCGATTCACTGATTACGTACTGGGTTCTGTGTCTTGTTATAGCTGATTTGGTATGTTTTAGGTCATGGTTCACTGTTTAAAGCCTTAAACTGTGTTTATCTTGTATTTCTGGTTTATCTGATTAAGTATTACTGGTGTTTCATGTATTAATATACTTACTGTATAATAATAAGTAACTTTCCAAAAATAGCAGGTTTCCAAAAATAGAAAGTTTCCAAAAATAGAAAGTTTCCAAAAATAGAAAGTTTCCAAAAATAGAAAGTTACCAAAAATAGAAAGTTTCCAAAAATAGAAAGTTTCCAAAAATAGAAAGTTTCCAAAAATAGAATTTACTGCCTAAAATAGATTAGTTTCTAAAAATAGAAAGTTTCCAAAAATAGATCAGCTGCCTTAATTAAATAAGTTTCCATATATAGAAGGTTTCCATAATTAGATTAGCTGCCTGAAATAGATTGATTTCCATATATAGAAGGTTTCCATAATTAGATTAGCTGCCTTATTTAATTAAGTTTCTATAAATAGAAGTTTCCATAATTAGAATTAAGCTGATTTCATAAGCTAACATATAAGTCTAAGTGTCATAAGCTTACTACTTAAGTCATATGATATAGTGTATAGTTTAATTATTATTTCATGTATTTTAATTAAACTATAGGTTAAGCATTTTAATTAAAGTGTAACATGTATTAATTAAAATGAAATGAAATACTTAGGTTAAAATGTGTATTATTATTAATAATAATATAACCTAAGTCATGTCTAAATTAATTAATTATAGGCATGTTTTAATAATTAATTAATTATAACTTATAACATAAAATACTTAGGTTAATTTAATGTCATGATAAACTAATAATTAAAATAACCTAAGTCATGATTTAATTAATATTTCATGTTATTAATTAATTATATCTTAAGTTCATGATTCATAAAAATTACATGTAACATAGATCATGATTTTAACCAACGAACCATGAATCGGGTATGAATTCGACACCGTACCCCGGGCCAAACCCGGGGCACACGTGTCCCCTTGCTGCCGTGGGTCCCACATGAGCCAACCAAGACCAATTGTGGTCTTGGTGGTGGCGGCAATAGCAAACCAAACCCCCCTCGGGTTTGTTTTGCTAGGCGGCTAGAAACAAACACCCCTTTAAATCGTTCCTTGATTTTATTTAATATCAAAACATGTTAGATCAATGATTAATTATCTTGTTTTCATAAGAAAAATAATAACATGTTCATGAAAATAATCAAAGATCAAAAGAATTAAAAAGAATTAAAAAGAAGGGTTAGAAAGGTATACCACTATGTAGCTTGGAAAAAGGATGAACAAACACGTATTCTAGCACTTGTTTTTAAGATCAAAATCAATCAAACACCCCCTTATGATGGTGTATAGGTGGCGGCACAAAGGAGGCAAAAAGGAGAGGAGAAAACTCTTTTTAGGGTTTTTAGTTTATTTCTTGTAAAATGAAAATGAAAACATGTTTAACACTTTACCCCCCTTAACTTGAAAAGTCCATGGGCTAAGCCCATTTCATGCATGTGTGCCGTGGGTATGGGGGCCCCACATGGGGTACCCGTACCTTTCTCGTGTCCCGATGTTTCGTGTTCGTTCGTGGTTAAACGTGCTCGTGTTTAACGCGATTCTGTTTCATGTAACGTGTCGTTTATCGTAAACTTAACGCTCGTAAATATATTATAAGTATTTACGTAATTATTTTAGTTAGTATTTTAAATGGTGTTCATGATTTAATTATGTTCACGTGATATATTATTAACTGTTTATCATGGGTTCGTACGTAATCGATACTTGTCATGACATACACGTATGCACTTGCTTGATTATTAGCACATGAATGTGATCAATACTACATGAAGTAAGTTTTAATCTAGAACGTACGATCTTAAGGGCACTATTCATGGTAAAAGCATGCGGGTTTTACAGTTGAAGTCATCTTCCCCACCATTCATTTTCTTTCATTGAAGAACACGAAAAGTTTTCTTATGTATGCTATAAAAAGCCTATATTCTCCATCTTTATCACTGGTAACATGATCAAATCCTCCATAAACAAGTTTATACCAAAATTGAAGATTAGAAAATAGAGGCCCCTAAAAAACGGAGGCCCTGTGCGGTTGCCCCTACCGCACACCCCTAAATCCGGCCCTGTATATCTCTAGCAGTACCTACAACCAAGTGTGCACCTAATGAGTTGCACATTAACGTGACCGAATTCCTTAGAGCTTATTAGTGACAAAACTTTGCTTGAAGTGGAGACAGTGCAAGTTTAAAAGTTACAATCAGAACCTTTTTTTGTAGCGGTGTTTAAACAGAATACATATAATTTATAGGTAGTTCATGTAATTGGTTTATAGCTACAAGTATTTTTAGTGTTAAGGTTGAACTTGCTTATCTGCATATTTCTAAAGGTAACTCGGGGCGATTGATTGATTTGTTACTACTAGATTACCTGTTGGTGGCTGTTATTATATGTCCATTACAGCTAGGTGATTGAGGTGTAGAGTTTTCTCCGCGGAACTGATTTAGAAGAGCATTTAATGCTCTATGATGATGCTCACATAGTGATGTGTAGTGTGACATGTTTAACATGGAGAAGTCGAAGAAGCTAATCAGTGCCCCTGCATACATAAAGTGTAGCTCAAAAACACACCAGGTGATAATTTAATAACCGCTCATATGTATATTATAGTTCTTCAGTCCGCTAATCTTCCGTTTAGTGTTTTGATAAAAATCTATGCACCTAACTATCGCTTTAGTGTATCTCAAGGTAATCAACACATGAGCGCCATCCCTAGGTTCAGTGGCGCAGGTTTGGCGCAGTGTGAAGTCGGATTGGCGGAGGGGCAGGCAATTGCGCGCCAGGCTTACATGTTATGACTTACTTGTACTCATTTCACGGTGCGCCAACAGAGATTATCCAAGAAAGAGTTCAAGTGGATCTTGAATTTTGAGAAAGACCACTCTCAGCTCCATCAGATCCCAAATATCCTTATCCTTGATCATATCAAATGTTCTGAAGCTTCAAAGAAAATTTACAAAAAGAAAGAATTAGTTCAGTACCAAACAATATAAGACTTGAATGGCCTTTTATTTATTTAGATTAGGAAAATGGTCTCATTAGAACCGAAATTCATTGTGCATCCTTCATTTTGCAAAGAGGTGAAATAGATTCTAAAGCAATGTCGTGATGACGATAGTAAATAAAATACCTCAATTAAGGATTCAGCTGTGATAATTGCATCAGACGTGGTTGTTTGTATGCTGGCTTGGTATTTTCTCCGCATGCAAAGAATTTGTATCAAATATGTAGTTGGCTGTTAAATAATCATATTATTAACATCAGGGAACTAATTTAGTCTCCAATAAAGGTATGGATATGTTTGATAGCCTTTGAATCGAGTAATTAAAAGCAAATCTTTGAATCGTCAGATCAAATATTGTTTGATAAAAACAAAAAACAACGCTGAACGAATCCGAGTAGCACTTAATCGTTCATTACAAAAATACTCCAAAATGATACAGCGCCACCTTTTTCTTATTTTGTCCTTTTTCTTATTTTGCACTTAATCGAACTCAAGAAGTACTATAATATATGTACACGTTTTAAATAAAAGGTAAGTATATTTTATAAGCGTAAACACTACAGTAAACTATTGCTACTATAAAACTATATTTCTGAACTTGAGACGTGTCAAATATTATTTCATAAAAGATATATTCTTTTATACGTAATAAGTTAATTTTATTAATGTGATAGCCTTATTAAAAGGTTAAAATTTATTTTATAAGTATGTACAAAGATTAAATTGGTAATATAAATCATTCAGAACTTTAATTTAGAATAATTATCAAACGTTCATTATCACTCATAATAAGATTCATTCAGAACATATAAATCATTAAGTACATTTGATTCATTCAGCGCTTAATCATATAGTCGGTTTTCCGCAATGGAAAAATCATTGTTTACAAACTAATATTGTTTGTTACAACTACTAAGGCGTGTTTGATAGCCTTTGAATCGAATAGTTAAGAAGTGATCCATGAACCGGTCAAAGAACTTGTTGTTTGACAAGAAAAAAATATGACACTGAACGAATAATAAAGTAACTAAATCGTTCATGGTCAAAACAGTGCAAAATCATACGGAGCCTATTTCTTCTTCTTTTGTCCTTATCCAATTGTTTATTCATGACAGGTTTTTTGTAACTTTATTCGAAGCCACCTCTAAATATTTGTATGTTATCTCACTTTTAATCAAAACTATTTTTTCTAATTTTTATCTTTACTCGAAGAAAAATAAAATGTTTATTACTATCAGCTTGAACAGTACTCTACTATAAAATATTAAGACCGATGAAACATTATGTTATTATTATTTCAACGAACACATTTTTTTCACGTAAACAACTGATTTGATTAATATAAAACAATTATTAACGAGTAAAATTAAAGAAATTATATTATTCGGATTGTTTTGACAAATTATATTATTTAGGCTCATTATCATTCACAAACAAGTTAATATAACATTTATAAACCACTCAGCAATTTTGATTGATTCAGCGCTTTATCAAACAACCCATTTTATAGTTATATGTTTTAGACTTCTTTAAAAAATTTGGGTTGTTTAACAAATTATATTATTCGGACTTCAAAAAATATAAAGAATTTTTTATTTAAAATTCAGATTGAATTTAAAATATATATAATTTTTTAACATAAATTAAACGTTACTTAAGCGTAAATTAGAACTAAAATATACTAAAGGCCAAACTAAAAAAAACAAAAAACGCGCAAACAATAAACTCCCTAGAACAACAACAAAAAACGACCCCGCCCGTTGGGCGGGTTACGACGCTAGTATATATATATATATATATATATATATATATATATATATATATATATATATATATATATATATATATATATATATATATATATATATATATATATATATATATATATATATATATATATATATGACTTGTCTGTGTGACAAGCTTGAGATGATTAAAATTCTTGTGTTCAAATGATGATTTGCAAAACCTATAGACTTGCTCAACCATTGTGTTGATGATTTTAAGCATGTATTTCAGGTAATCAAGATGGATAGCAGCAGAGCATGCGTGGAGGAAGTTGGTGCTTACTTGTCTAAAACTTTGTTTATTTTTCCATCCTTTGAAATGAATAAAATTACTTTTAAAATCTTTGATGAATGTATTGTGATTGGTAACGGTTTTTGGGACCAGACGCTACTCTGATTTAATATATGTGGGATGGAAAACTTTTAGACAATGTTGTATATTATTTTAACGTCTCTTTTTGAGGTCGTTGTCTATGATTGTGTGCGATGTGCTATGAGTAGCGCCCCAAAGTGGTATTCTGCTGCGTGGTAATTTGGGGGTGTTACAACCCAGCTATTAGTGCCTCATACTCGGACTCGTTATTTGTGGTTATGAACTCAAAACGTGTGAACTCCATACCTTCTGGATTTGTTAAGATAAGGCCTGCCCTGGATCCATCGATACATTAGGATCCATCGGTGAACAAGACCCAGGGGTCCTGAGGTTCTTTCTCCTTTTTAGGGATAGGCTCTTCGTCTTTTGGTTTTTCTATGATAAGATCCGCCAAGATCTGCCCTTTGATCGTGGTGCGCCATCTGTAAGAGATATTGTGCTCACCCAACAAAATACTCCATTTTTGTAGTCGTTCGCTTTGATATAATCTTCTTGATAGGCTGATCTGTGATCACGACTATGGGATATGCTTGGAAGTAGCGGCGCAATCGTTTTGCAGCATACACCAGTGTCAAAACCAGTTTTTCCATTGGAGCATAGTTCAGCTCTGGACCTTGTAGGGCTCTTCTTATGAAGTAGACTGGTGTTTGAACAGATTCCCTATCCATCATTAAAACAGCGATGATTGCTCTGTGCGTGGCCGATAAATACACAATTAACTTCTCTTTCGGTCTGGGTGCGACCAACATAGGGAGTGTTGCCAAGTGCTTATTTAGCTGGTCAAAATCCTCTTCTGCCTCCTTTGTCCAGCGAAAGTCTCCCTTCTTTATACATTTATTCAATGTTTTAAATAAGGGAAGTGATTTCTCTGCGGATTTGTAGAGAAATCTATTTTAGTCCTGCCAGTTTCTGTTAACGGATTGTACTTCCTTCGACGTTCGTGGGGATGGAGTTGTATTACGGCTTATGTCTTCAAGATAAAGAACAATCTGACACCGCAGTTCCAGAAATAAACCGGCGGTTCATTAGCTCTGTCGCGGTTCCTTAAAGATAAAGAACCGTGGTCAGAGGCCATGTTTTTGGACGAAAAACAAAGTGAAATTGTTTAGATCTAAATAAATTTGACTAAAAAAGACTCAAAAGGAGAAGACTCGATCAAGAATTCACAATTAAGGAATATGTTCCATTAAACATAGACCTAAGCGCAAGTAATTGAAAGGTTCCCTCTTAGTGGCTTAGTGAAGATATTGGCTAAGCTATCTACCGAGGGTACCTTCTAAATATAAATGTTCCGCTTTCGAACATTATCCCCAAGGAAATGGTGGCGAATATCTGTGTGCTTAATTCACAAATGTTGCACGAGATTCTTACTATGGTCTATTGCACCCTTATTACCACACATGATGGGAACATCATCGAGTGTAATCTCGTAATCAAAAAGGACTTGCTTCATCAATAGAGCTTGTTGAGAAGCTTTATCGGCACTCACATAATCGGGCTCCGTGGTGGATATAGCAAGAGCGGTTTGTTTCTTACAGAACCAAGAAGTTAAACAACAACCCATGAAGGTACAAATACCGCTTGTTCTTTTTCGGTCCATATAGTCTCCCGCGTGATCCGAGTCGGCTTAGACTATGGTTTCTATGTCGGACCCTTTAGGATACCATAATCCCAAATGTATAATGCCTTTAATTTATCGAAAGATACACTTAACCGCTTCAAGGTGAGAGATTCTGGGAGCCTCTTGAAAGCGGGCACAAAGAAAAACACTAAACATGATATCGGGTTGACTTTTCGTTAGGTACATGACACTACCAATCATACCCTTATATTTGGTATTGTTGACCGACTCACAATCATCATCTACGGTGAGTTTATTATCCGAGGCCATCTGAGTCTTCATAGGCTTATAGTCCTTTAATCCAAATTTCTTTAACATTTCTTTAACGTATTTAGATTGATTAAAAGAAAATACCATCGTCCATTTGCTTAATTTGGAGGCCTATAAAGAAGTTAAGTTCACCCAGCATGGTCATTTCGAACTCGTCATGCATAATTTTGGCAAAGTCATCACACATACTTTGACAAGTTGAACCAAATATAATGTCCTCAACATATATTTGAACAATGATAAGGGGAGACCCTTTCTTCTTTGTAAAGAGCGTATTGTTTATCATCCCATGGTATACTCGTGTTTTACAAGAAGCGCTTTAAGTCTATCATACCACGCATGGGTGCTTGTTTACGACCATAAAGAGCTTTCTTAAGCTTGTAAACATGATCTGTTTCTCAAAATCAATGAAGCCCGGAGGTTGAGCCACACATACCTCCTCATTGATCAAACCGTTAAGAAATTCACTTTTTACATCCACTTGTTGAAGCTTAATGTATAACGCACAAGCATAAGCAAGAAATATCCTAATGGACTCTAACCTTGCTACGGTGCATACGTCTCGTCATAATCAATTCCTTTTTGTTGATTACAGCCTTGAGCTACAAGTCTAGCCTTGTTACGAAACACTACACCATTCTCATCTAGTTTGTTTCTATAAACCCATTTGGTTCCTATGATAGTGTTATTTCTAGGTGAAGGAACAAGTTCTCAAACGTCATTAGCAATGAATTGATTCAATTCTTCTTGCATGACGATGACCCAACTCTCGTCCATCAATTTTTTTTAACATTCTTAGGCTCGATCAAAGAGACGAAACAAAAGAAGTTACTTTGATTTTGGGCATGAGATCTAAGGGTCCTTTTATTGTGATCGCCTATGACATTATCTAGGGTATGATCCTTATATTATTTAATGTTTACTACCTTTTCAACATTAAGGTCTTCATCGCCTAATTTTCTAACCTCTTTGGCTCTAACTATGTATATTTCATCTAAGTCATCATCTACCAAAGGTGGTGTCTTAGACGAAGGAGGAGTTTCATCGAATGTCGCGTTGAGTGATTCTTCGATTACGCATGAGGTTCTATTAGGACTATATAGGCTTTACTATTTTGAGAATACCCTAAAAGATACCTTCGTATAACTTTGGGTCGAACTTGATAAGGTCATCTTTGGTGTTAAGAATGAAGCACTTCATTATCAGATTCCCTACCATGATCCGTCTTAATAGATACAATTGGACATCCTAGTTGATTTTGGATTTTCCGACTAAAGATTTCGAATTGATCAAAAGCTTCATTCTTATTGGCAAAAAATCTAGTCCAAGTGATTCTATAATAGTCTTCAACTATAACTAGGGTATAAATGTTACCTCCATAACTCCGTATGACGAAAGGTCCAAAGAGATCCATATGTAGGAGCTCTAGGCACCGACAGGTCGAAACCAAATTATTGGCTTTGTGACTAGCGTGAACTTGCTTCCTAATTTTACAAGAATCACAAAAGTGACTATCAAACTTGATCTTGTGGAGATGTCTTACCAACTCCTTAGAGACCAAAGATTGAATTAAACACATATTTGCGTAACCTAATATCCAATCCGAAAGAGTAGAACTCTCATCTAAAGTCGCAAGACATATGTTGGCATTAGACTTCCTACTAACCTTCATGGCATAAAGCCCATGTTTTCTAACACCTTTTCCAATGATGTTTACATCTTTTACGATTTCGTTATCATGTTTGAAAAGATGACTTTACACTTATTGTCTCAAATTTGACCTATGCTAAGTAAATTAAAACATAATTTATCTACATGCTTAACATTTTCAATGGTCATGGAGTCAAGAGAAACCGTACCTTTTTCAATAATGTTACCACGTAGTGTACTAGCGAAAGTAACGTTACCTTCATTGTATGCTTTGTAAGTAGAGTATAGACTTTGATTTCTCGTCATGTGTTTAGAATAACCACTATCCTTAATCCACTCGACGGGCACTAAGTCAATCCCCAAGCATATCTCTTTTGAATAATGAGCCATGAGACACTTCTTGTCTTTAGCATTTTCATCGCCTTCTTCACCACTCTCACTCCAAGATCCTCCAACAAACGACGCGTGGTTCTTGTCGCGAGGTGGCTTGGGAAATTCACTAATTAGATGATCCGGACCATCGCATCTATAACACTTCCTTTCACTTTTTTCATTCTTGACGAATCGGTTCTTCGAGAATGGCTTCTTGTCGTTGCTTAGTTGTCTCACGTATTGTCCTCTCCTATTGAAGAACTTCTTAAAGTCTCTAACCGCCATAACATATTCTTCATCTTCACTTCAATGTCGGAGGATGAGCTTTCATGATCACTATTCACTTTCTTGGCTTTTAATGCTAGAGACTTTCTTTCACTCTTGCTCTTGACTATCTCTGAGTCCTTCAAGATTATCATCTCATGAACTTTCAAGTTTCCAACGAGTTCATCGAGTGACAATGTGGTGAGATCCTTTGATTCTTCAATCGCCGTGACTTTAGCTCTCCATATTGGATGCAACGCTTGAAGAAATTTCCTAACATTGTTCTTGCTAGAAAAACCTTCATCAAAGTGCTTTTAGACTAGTAATAATTGTATTAAATCTAGCAAATGCACTATCAATATTTTCATCTTCTAAGATGACAAATTGTTCATATTGTTGAACAAGAAACAATATTTTCATCTTCTAAGATGACAAATTGTTCATATTGTTGAACAAAAAAATCGATTTTGCTTTCTTTGACTTTTCTATTACCTTGGTGGGTTACCAAAAGAGTTTGCCAAATTTTTTTAGTGGTTTTACACATAAAAATCCTTTCATACTCTTTCTCAAGCAAAGCATTAAAAATAACCATTTTAGCCTCATTATTTTTAGCAAGTTTCTTTTTAGTGTCATCATTTGAATTTTCAAAAGAAACTAGTTATTTCTTTTTAGAAAATTCATTATATTGTAAAAATAAAAAATCATCATTGGTTTTAACATGCCAAAGATCTAAATCTTTTGATTTCACATAAGTCTCGAATCTATTTTTCTAATAAATAAACTATCAATTTCAAAAAGTGGTGGTCTTTGCATAGATTGCCCTTCTAGGTACTTGTTGGAGTCCATAGATCGATCCAAGATTTAAAATACAATATACTTCAAAAGCTTGAATGACCTAGGCTCTGATACCAATTGTATAAACTAGAAGTTGGGTCGAATAGTGTCACTAGTGAAATGATCTAAAAGATTGGTTTATAAAAAAATCCTTTTTAAAAAGCTAGATTCGAGTGGTTTATGTGAAACTTTATTATGCATAATATGAACAAGTGATAGTGTTGCTAAACTAATAATCAAAAAGTATATGCAAGAATGAATAAAGAATGTAAAAAGGTAAGTAAAGGGAAGATCAAACCTAACACCAAGGATTTATAGTGGTTCAGCCACGAAACTCTATCTTCGTTCCTACTCCACTCCTAGAGTACCCTATTAGAGAGTTCACTTATCAACAAGCTCCTTGTAGTAAAAAAAAAAAAACCTTACACGTCGCTTAACCAAATACCAACTCTAAGTTAAAAGTCGTGTTCTAATCCTAGCTAGAACCAATTTATACCAATATACTTTAACGGACAATTAAATTGAAATATCTCAAAAATAAAACATGGACACTAAAAATGATATAGAAACGAATATTAAATATTTTCTGGCATGTTAGTTTTTGGGCACTAATAATAAAAAATCTTCAAAAAGAACTAGGATGAATGTTCGAATTTGATTGCATTGAGACTGCAAGTTTTGAAGAGGCATTTTCCGAATTCAACAGAGATTACAACTTTAAAATCAACAACTCAAATGTCTAAAGAATAATGATTATACTATTATTTTTTGCCATAAACTTCCAACATACAAAAAGAGATCTGGAGTTGAATTCATGATATCGCATGTAGCAAACATCGTATACAAACATATCCTGCATCTCTCATAAGAAACTGTTACACAAATCACAAAACTATTACAGGGTACACTAATATCAAATAGAACAATAAACCTCAAAAAATTCTTGTACACATATCCTTCATGCAAGCAACAAAATATAAAAAACTAGTGTTTCCGGCGACGCTTGCTGCGTTTATGATCACTTTCACTGTCGCTGCTGTCACTCTCACTAGAACTTGACGAATCAGATCCTGAGCTAGAAGAATCGGAACTGTCTGATTCTGAAGCAGGCTTTTGTTGCATGATAAGTCGAGGCATGTTCTTCAGATATTCTCTTAAGTTCTCTGTAATCCCACCAAGCCCAATAGATGTGAAAAAGTTGATCGAGAATCGTGTGTTCTTTGGGTTGTCACGTGGGAAAATAGACTCAAAGTCGGCTTGCATCTCTGGGTCACTGAGACGCTCGTTCAGAAGACGAATGCCGAGCTGCTCAGACAGTTCCTGTACCAGAAAAGATTACAATCAACTTCAGAATGTAAACAAAAACCCCAAAGAATGAGAGTGAAAAACAGATGGCTAGGATCCGGCACTTTCGTCTACTTAATACGAAAGCAAACTATAGAATAGAATTGATGTGGTTACATGTGATTACAATTAAAACATTGTAAATAAACCATCTTAGAAAATAAACATATTAGTAAAGTGTACAGAGGTGATAGACATCTCTTCCCCTTGTTTATTATGTGGTAACTGTGATAGATAATCAGTTATCCGCGCCACCAGGTCTAGGTGAGAAGAATTAAGCTTAGCACAACCAACGTTCCAAGACACACTCATAGAAAGCATAAATGGGCACAGATTAGGTTGACACATATAATTATTGCTATAAATATCTTTAAAAAGTAATCACATGCTAATCTCAAACTTTTTAATATGATTTCCTAGATTGTACACATTAAAAGACTAGCTTTGGTCAATCCATTTCACCCGCTCCCTTGAAAAGAAGTTTTTAAGATCATTACCTGGAAAAGAATCTTGATAAAAATTCTGGAAGATGAAGTTGTGTCCTCCTCAGTCAACCGAATATAAGCCAGCACATGCCAAGGCAAGGCATCAGTCCCAAGTAGATGTGCAAAAAACTTAGCCACATTCCTCAGCTTATTCGTCTCAAGTCTATGGATCATAGAATACTGCTGAACAAAACACTTCTCGAAGTTTTCTTGGTGTACTTTGTTGATCATGCAAAATCGTTGGCCCAAAAGACCATAGTAACGAAGATAAGTTCTTTCCTGGCTACAACACTCCAGAAGCATTATACACAGTTCCATCTGCATATGACAAAAACATATGTAAACTTCCTAAAGAAATATGTCTGATACATACCAGAAATATACGCACAGAAATCTATGGAACACTTGTTACATACCTCTTGTCCTGGTTCAAGTTTAATTTTCAGAAGCTTATGACCAGCTTCTTCAAAATCAACACTAGACATAATCGTCAAATATATAGTTCTCCGAAGATTCACAAGATTTGTTTCTGTTTCATCTCTGATCCTCATTTGCTCTTCATCCTCTTCTTCTGAAGATTCATCCTCGTCATCATCGTCATCAGAATCCTCACCACTCTCCTCTTCTTCTGCTTCGGATTCATCACCTAGCAAACTTTTCTTCAACTCTTCATAGCGCTTTTCGTTTTCAATAAAATCAGGATCCGACTTGAAAATATCTGAAATGCACAGTAACAACCGTTAGAGCTCCATATTAAAAAAAATTGAGCACTGATCATATGTCTACGCAAATACCTAAGGCAATCTCAGGATCGATCTTATCAAGAAGAGACACTTCATGAGTTAATTGATCTTCCAACTCCACAAGGTCCAACTCCGGACGAACAGCTGGATGGCCCTGCATCACATAAGCATACATTGTCAGTCGGTACAACAGCATATTAGATGGAAACGATATTGTTACTTTGTTAGGTAATACGTGATAGACATATTTGCAGAATAAAAGATTCTAACCTGGAACTTGGCCCTTCTTAATGCAAACAGACCCTCAATAAGATACTGGACCCTTTTGTCTATCTCTCCCTCGTGAAGAATTCCACGAAAACGCTCAAAGATAGCTGAATAAGAACCAAACATAATTTAGATCAGATGATGTCGATTAGAGAATTATATCGACTATAGTTGCAAGAATGTATCGAAGAAAAAAATACTGAAATAACAAAAATATAGAGATCCTATCCAAGAACATAACATTGAAATTAAGAAGTGCATTTACATTTTTCCCTCAAACCCATTTACATTTCTCAAAATGTATATTCTGGTAACTGTGGTAAAAAATTCACAGGATAAGGTTCCTATCAAGACTTCCACATTTACATGAACGTGTAGATTGATGATTAAATCCACCACGTATTTAATAAACTATGCAAATTTAATTGCTTCTATTATTACCAAGGGTGGGAAATATTGGTCATTTGATCTTGCTGATAGACATTACTGACAATGGGACAGTTCAAGATTTAATCACATTTTACTACAGTAATTGATAACCACACAAATTCAATTGCAAAACTATCTAAGCAGAACAGAGCAGAGCAATTGTAGCTTCAAAAGTTGCTTATATAGCCACATCCATAGAGTCTTAACTATATTTGCCGTCTGTACACGAATAAAATGATTCCAGCATACAGTCCTATGGTCTACTCATTAAACCATATTAAACAGAACTTCATCCTCAGGGAAGCAAGTTTTTAGTAGATGTATACAGCTTATAGTGGTTCCTAAGTACCAATGTAGTCTACTACTATATGAAACAGAAAAACATAAACATCGCTGCTGAGTCCAGCGATGTAGATAACTCGTGTATAACCAAAGACCATGTTTTGGTCAATTATAACAATGAGTTTACGTGCAATACATTTATACTCCATTACTCTTAGCAAGGCAAGAAGGGTAAAAAAGAATTCATTATGTTTACTCACCATCCAAACCTCTGGGAGATACATCCTTTAGTATCGACCCACATTCTGTAACAAAACCAACAGCAACCTCCACACTATCATCAGTCGGGTTTTCTAGTAGAGTCGTCAGTAGTTCAAGAGCAATAAGCTCATCAACTACCTGCTGGTTTACCAAATGGGCAATAAACTTAACAGCGGCAAGCAATTGATGCTGCAAAACACAGAGTGACAACACAATCAGTAACTAATAGAAATCATAAAACACCCCAATGTTATAGTAAAAGACATCAGATAAATCCAGGAGAAGAATGTAAAGAAAATTATACCTTGTCGTTTCGCTTATATGCCCTTTGAAGCTGTAAAATAATCCTTCTCAGAAGCAGGTTTCCAACTTCAGGAAATTTGGTGTTCACGACAGCAACGAGTGCCGCAAAGACATCTGTAAAACCAGGAGACGCCATCTGAGACTTCATACAGGATCGACAAAACAGTCCTCTGCCCCTGATCAAGTTTTCACCAAATAACTCCGGTATAATATTCTTTATATTTGTGGCATTCACTTTGTTGACTAAACCGTTTATACTCTTCTTTAGAGCATCCCATGTCATTCTTTGATATTCCATACTGCTTTTATCTTGAACTTCACTCATCATACGAGCTAACTTAAAAGGTGGAATATACACCCCTCCACTCTTCCCTAAGTTGGTCATGCCTTCTTGCATTTCAGCGATCTTTTGAAACCGTGGACCTTCATCGACCTTCTTATCTCCATTTTGATCATCCCTACGCTTCGAGACGTCATCATTTCTTCTCCTAGCTTTATGATCACCATTACTCCTCCTATCTCTCTTACCATTTCGTCTCCTGCCATCATCATCACTATCATCCCTGTTCCGTCTATCCCTGTTCCTGTTCCTGTCGCGTCTCTTGTATTTATCATCTTCATCATCACTGCTATCCTTGTTCCTGACCCTTCTCCTATCTTTACGATCATCTTCATCATCACTGCTATCCTTATTCCTGCCCCTTCTCCTATCTTTACGATCATCTTCATCGTCAGTCCTTCTACTCCTACCCTTTCTCTCTCGTCTTCTTATTTCACCGTCTTCGCCATCACTCTTATCCTCATGCTTTCCCTTTCTCCCACTCCTGAATCCACCATCTTCCTCGTCACTCTTATCCTCCTGCTTTCCTTTTCTCCCACTCCTAAATTCACCATCTTCCACGTCACTCTTATCCTCCTGCTTTCCTTTTCTCCCACTCCTCCTAAATTCACCATCTTCCGGATCACTCTCATTATTTATATCCTTACTCCTACCTCTTCTCTTCCTATCTTCATTGGTTTCCTTTTTCCTCCTATCACTACCATCTTCCTCGTCAGCCCTTACATCTCTACTCCTACCTCTTCTCCTGTCAGTAACATCTTCACCATCAGTCCTTGTATCATTGTTTTTATCTCTCCTTTTCTCAATAGCACCTTCCTCGTCACTGCTTACGCTCTTGCTTCTGCTTCGCTCTCTCCTCCTACTGTCATCTCTACTGATATATCGCCTCTTATCATCGGTCCTCCGATCCCTATCCATGTTCCTATAACGATCTTCACCGTCAGTCCCTTTATCATTGTTTTTATCTCTCCTTTTCTCATTAGCACCTTCCTCGTCACTGCTTACGCTCTTGCTTCTGCTTCGCTCTCTCCTCCTACTGTCATCTCTACTGATATCTCCCCTCTTATCATCAGTCCTCCGATCCCTATTCATGTTCCTATAGCGATCCCTCCTACCATCTTTATCCTCTTCATCACTTCTATTACTAATTCTCCTATCCTGACCATCATGTTCACTCCTATATCTATCAGCATCTCTTCTCCTTCTATATCTATCTTCATCATCACTTCTGTCTTCGTTTCTATCCCTTTGCCTTTCCATTATTTTATCAACCACCTTGTCACTAAAACAGTAGTAGACAGTCAATCGATACCAAGTCAAAGAGAAGAGGTTTACCAAATCATGAAATTATACCAAAATTAAAACTAACATACAGAACTTCTACCGATTATTAGCAGATAAATTCACCTTACAACTTAGCGATATAAAAAAGTAACCAAACTGAAATTGACAGAAAAGTTCCATAGAGAATTTATCACAACTACTAAAATCACAAGCAACATTATTTGTACATACATCACAAAATAACATTTTGAAACCTGCTATGCTGAATTCAGAAAAGCGTAAACATTCGCTTTCATCACACAAACCGTGCAGGATAAGCTACGGAATGCTTTAGCTACATTTGTGTGGTTAAAACTAATTAGCATTTAGCTAAACCTATCCCGAATACTAAACCATAAGTGTGAATTCAAATCCGATGAGGGCAGTTAGTTTAATATATACCCAAACACTAACATAAACCCTAAAAAACACTTCATTCCAACCCATTCATAATGGTTTTTGCAGATACGATGATTAAAAAGGTAATTCTGGATTCATCTCAAATAAGCACTTTGCACTAAACGTGTCGCAACCCTATTACTACTAACAACTTAGTTTATCAAATAAACAAACGAAGTTTGGAATACGAAAACTACTTAAGAGGTGTTGGTTTCTGCATTTATAGTCGGCTTATGGCTTATTCGTTTTGGGCTTATGTTTCATAATCTCACTTTTTGTGGCTTGTTTTATAACTTTCAGCCATAAACCAAATAAGCTCGCAAAACCAAATAAGCCATAAATAGCCTATATAAGCCGAAACAAACATCCCTTCATTATTAAACATAATAGCGATAACGCAACCGAGAAACTAACACAACAATTGTAACAACCAACACCATTACTTTAATATTATAAATAAAACCTAGCATAAACCCTAAAGAACAGAACAGCATCATCCACAACCTAACAACAAATAGTACACACGTAAATCTCGATACGGCTAAATATAATACTACTAACTACTTATTTTACAAAATAAACAAACACAGTTTGAATTATGTAAAACCACTTAGGGGGTGTTTGTTTCGGCTTGTATAGCCAGCTTACGGCTTATTTGGTTTTGGGCTTATGCTTCATAAGCTCACTTTTTTGTGGCTTATTTAGAAACTTTTCGCCTTATATAAGCTTATCATGCAATGATAAACTTATACCCTATAAAAACTTTCAAAATAAGCCACAAAAAAGTGACCTTATGAAACATAAGCCCAGAAGCAAATAAGGCATAAGCCGGCTATACAAGCCAAAACAAACACCCCTTATTTTATCACCACAAATAAGGCAACGATCTAACCACAGTGTTGATAAACAAAACAGCCATAATACAACCAATAAACTAACGCGAATAGTTAAAATTAAATCTAAAAACTAACATAAACCCTAAAGAAACAATAAATTAGCCACGGTTAAATCGCGCGATATCGTTACAGCTAAAACATAATTAAAAATACATTAAAAACCCTAAAAAAAACCCAGTAAATTATACGGTAATCTGGAATCTAATGTAAATTAATAGAATCTAATCGAATAATATAAACTTGTATAGATAAGATTGATACCTTTGTGTGTGTGTTTTTCAGTGTGTGTGTTTGTGGGTTGAAAACCTAAGTCGAGGAGGATTTGAAAATTTGGGGATTTTGGTGATTTGGGGTGGGAGTGAAAGTCGCTTTATTTATTGGATCTCTTGTTTATGTTTATTCTCAAGCTATACCCTTTGAGATTTGTTAATTGCTATAATGACTACCCGGTTTAAACCGACTCATGTTTTATGAATATTTGGTCGTCGAACCCGTAACCGGATAATATTATGTAGAAATGGCAAGATTATTTATTTATACCTTACACATAGTTTAAAAAAACATTTATTACAGATTTTTTATTTTTTAATACAATAACAGTGTTATCATAGAGTCAGCCCGATTGAATCAACGGGTCATAGGTTGATTATCGGGTCAACTCGTTCAAGTCATCTTGTCGCGCGATCGACAATCGGGTCAACCTAGTCGAGCCACCGGGGTCAACCCGGTCGAGTCAGTAGTTCAGCTTATTTGCTCATCGGGTTACTAGTTCGACTATGGAATCAACTAGCATATCATTAATTATTTGCTGATAGGCAATTTTTGTAGATATGTGCGAGTACATGTCTAGTATTTCATAGTGAGCTTATAAATGGCAAGCTTATAAGAGCAACATATATTAACATCCCGAACCTCTTCATTTGTGCCTTACTTGTGTTATCTTAACGTCACCTCATTTTAACGCAACATATAAAAATACTCATTCACTCATGATATTTTTGTTGGTGATTTTAGTGTCATCAACTATTTTAGTTAATCGGGATTTACTAGAGATCAATGAGATTTCATATTCGGTTCTGACGCGAGCTAGGGGAAGTGCGGAGTGCACACTCGTTGAGCTAATATGTTATCGCCCACGACAAAAATGCAGGGGTCAAAGGGGCTGCGCCCCCTTGCGGGGTCAAGGGGCAGAGCCCCTTGCTGACGATTTTTACGAATCGGCATTAAGGAGTTTCCTTATTTTCCCGCTAAAACCCAACAGTTGTGACCTTTGGAATTAACTGTATTCTAACCGTTGTTAACTGCATGTAACTGTCAATTTCTGTTTGTTCATTAACAGACATTGATCTCATATGAACATAAAGAAAACCCATAATATTCTCAGTTCCTGCTTTGATCTCTTGTGCCTAGAATCAAAGTGTTTCTACTTGAATTATCCCGATAAGGATTTCGTGTAACCCAGGCACCATAGGGTCGAAATACTTTATATGGAAAGTGAACCAAACACGATTCGAGTTAGATATCCAAGATTATCACACCCGTCGTACAGACACCCTAATTCTTACAAACGTATAAAGTATTTTCTGTGTTAATCGTGGTTGGAAGAAGTACTGTGAAAGAGATGACTACGAATTTTGGGAAACTGGATAAGTTTGAAGGGCATGACTTTAGGCGATGGCAGAAAAAGATGCACTTCCTGTTGACAACTTTGAAGGTTGTGTATGTTATGTCTACCCCGATGCCAGAGTTGTCAGAGGATGATACGGTGGAAGCGATCAGACGCAGATCAAAGTGGGAGAATGACGATTACATCTGCAGAGGACACATATTAAACGGTATGTCGGACTCCCTGTTTGATATTTATCAGAATTATGAATCTGCAAAGGAGTTATGGGATTCTCTTGAATCCAAGTACATGGCAGAAGACGCTTCAAGTAAGAAGTTTCTTGTAAGTAATTTTAATAATTACAAAATGGTCGATTCTAGGCCTATCATGGAACAATTTAATGAACTCCTTAGAATCCTAGGACAGTATGCATAACACGGTTTAAAAATGGATGAATCGCTATCTGTTTCTAGTGTGATAGACAAGTTGCCTCCTTCATGGAAGGATTTCAAACATAATTTGAAACATGGTAAAGACGATCTGTCTTTGGTACAACTTGGTAGTCACTTGCGCATAGAGGAATCTCTAAGGGCGCAGGACAGTGACAATGGCAAAGGAAAAGAAGTTGCTGGACCCTCGGTCAATATGATCGAAGAGGGTGGAAATAATAAGAACAACAAACAAAACAAAAAGAAACGTAAGGATAACAGCGGTGGTTCCAGTTCCAACAAAAAGCCCAAAGGGGACTGTTGGAAGTGTGGCAAATCTGGCCACTTTAAGCGGGACTGTCGTGGTGGAAACAAAAAGAATAACGCAAGTGTTGGTGGTTCGGGAAAGGGGTCTAAGGACCAATCCCAAGACCAAGGTCAGAATTTAGTACATGTTTGGAACAGTTTGGGTAAATATTCTGTTTCACTAATTTCTGAAGCATTTTATGTGCAGGTTGATGCAATTGCGTGGTGGATTGATTTCGGTGCCACAACACATGTTTGTAAAGATCGTTGCTGGTTTAAGACATATGAACCAGTGGAAGACGGATCTGTCCTTAACATGGGTGATGATCATTTCGCTCATGTTCATGGAAAAGGAAGTGTGGTGTTGGAATTCAGTTCTGGAAAATCTATTACTTTGTTTAATGTATTGTTTGTTCCTAAACTTCGTAAGAACTTAATTTCTGGTCCTTTATTAAATAAATGTGGCTACAAACAAGTCTATGAATCTGATAAGTATATCTTATCGAAGTCTGGTGTATTTGTTGGATTTGGTTATTATAACAATGGAATGTTTATGTTAAATTTGAATAAAGTTCCTGGTGATTATAGTTCTGTTTATATGTCTTCTTCTACTATTGTTGATATCTCATTATGGCATGCTCGTTTAGGACATGTGCACTATAAAAGAATGCTTGAAATGTCTAAAGATGATTTAATTCCTGTTATTTATGGAAATGCTAGAAAATGTAATACTTGCATGTTAACTAAAATCACTAGGCAACCATTTAAAAGTATAACAAGGAAATCTGTCATACTTGAATTAATACATAGTGATTTATGTGATTTTCATGCAACACCATCTTTAGGAAACAAGAAGTATGTTATCACTTTTATAGATGATGCCTCTAGGTTTTGCTATGTTTATTTGTTGCACGCAAAAGATGAAGCCCTAGATAAATTTAGAATTTATAAAACAGAAGTTGAATTGTAACAAAATGACTTGGTTAAAACCTTACGCACAGATTGAGATGGTGAATACTATGATCCTGTATATTTCTAATCTGTAGGAATCATTCATGAAACTACAGCTCCTTACACACCTCAACAAAATGGTGTGGCTGAAAGGAAAATTAGAGCTCTTAAAGAAATGGTTAATTCAATGTTGTCTTACTCTGGTTTGAGTGACGGGTTTTGGGGAGAAGCCATGTTAACGGCTTGCTATATATTGAATAGGGTTCCTAATAAAAGGAACAAGACTACCCCATATGAACTTTGGTATAAGAAACGACCAAACTTGACATTTTTGCGAGTTTGGAGATGTCGGGCCTTTGTTAGGCTTCCGGACCCTAAAAGGAAAACTTTGGGTGAAAAGGGTATTGATTGCATCTTTGTTGGATATGCTGAGCATTCCAAGGCATATAGGTTTTATGTTATAGAACCTAACGACTATGTTTCTATTAACACAATTATAGAATCAAGAGATGCAATATTTGATGAGAATCGTTTCTCTTCAATACCTAGACCAAAGGATATCATACCAAATTCGGATGAATTTCAAAGGGATGATCATTCAGATGATGTACCAAGTGAAATTTCTGAACCTCGTAAGAGTAAAAGAGCTAGAAAGGCTAAATCATATGGTTATGATTTTCAAATATATTTAGTTGAGGGATCAAGAGATCAAATTGGATCTCAATATTCTTACTGTTATAGTATAGAGGAGGATCCAAGAACCTATAATGAAGCTATGCAATCTCGAGATGTTGCTTTCTGGAAAGAAGCAATAGATGATGAGATTGGTTCAATAATGGAAAATAATACATGGGTTTTGTCTGATTTACCACCTGGATGCAAACCTTTAGGTTGCAAATGGATCTTCAAAAGGAAGATGAAAGTCGATTGATCAATTGACAAGTTTAAGGCTCGATTGGTAATCCAAGGCTTTAGACAAAAGGAAGGAATCGATTATTTCGATACCTATGCACCAGTTGCTCGTATCACTACTATTAGATTGTTGTTAGCTTTGGCAGCTATTCACAATCTAGTGATCCATCAAATGGATGTCAAAACAGCATTTTTAAATGGTGATTTGGAAGAAGAAGTGTATATGAAGCAACCGGAAGGATTTGTTATGCCTGGTAGAGAGCATATGGTGTGTAAGTTGGTTAAGTCATTGTATGGGCTGAAACAAGCACCTAAGCAGTGGCATCAAAAGTTTGATGAGGTTGTGTTGTCTAGTGGTTTCCTCCTAAACCAATCTGACAAGTGTGTATATAGCAAATTTGATGACTCCGGTAATGGTGTTATAATTTGTCTATATGTTGATGACATGTTGATATTTGGCACTGACCAAAATCAAGTGGATAAAACTAAAAGGTTTTTGTCATCTAAGTTTTCCATGAAAGATATGGGAGAAGCTGACGTTATTCTTGGTATTAAGATTAAACGTGAAAATAAAGGGATTGTAATTACACAATCTCATTATATTGAGAAAATACTCAAGAAATTCAATCGTGAAGATTGTTATCCGGTGAGTACTCCCATGGATCCGGTAGAAAAGCTTATGCCAAACACATGTAAACCTGTGGATCAACTCGAATACTCAAGAGCCATTGGTTCTTTGATGTATGCTATGACGAGCACTAGACCTGATATTGCTTATGCAGTTGTCAGGTTGAGTAGGTTTACTAGTAATCCTAGTAGACAACATTGGCATGCGATAACAAGAGTATTTAAGTACTTGAAAGGTACTAAGGATTATGGTTTATCATATGTTGGATATCCTTCGGTGTTAGAAGGTTATTCTGATGCTAGCTGGATAAATCATGTTGAAGATTCGTCTTCTACTAGTGGATGGGTGTTCTTGCTTGGGGGAGGTGCCATTTCATGGGCTTCCAAGAAGCAAACATGCATCACTGATTCAACTATGGAATCTGAGTTTGTAGCATTGGCTGCTGCTGGTAAAGAAGCAGATTGGCTAAGGAACTTGATACATGAGATTCCAATATGGCCGAAACCAATATCACCAATTTCTATTCATTGTGATAGTGCTGCCACTTTGGCTAAAGCTTATAGTCAAATATACAATGGCAAGTCTAGACACTTGGGTGTTAGACATAATATGATTAGGGAACTAATCATGAATGGTATGATATCTATTGAATTTGTTCGGTCACAACATAATTTAGCTGACCACTTGACGAAGGCGTTAGCTAGAGACTTAGTGAATAAGTCGGTGATTGGGATGGGTTTGAAGTCCATCTAGATCTACTACCTATGAGATACCCAATTCCCTTCTAATACAACGTTAGAAGCTGAATTCAATGTGGAAAGCTCATATCTAGAGATTGGAACGCATGTGTTTATTATCCCAAGGTATGTGTTCAGACCTGCGAGTGATGTTAGGTTGAAGTATATCTTCTTAATGGTTCTTTTGAAAAATTGCATGCAGGAGCAAGATTAAAAGGACCACCTATATGAGCATGAAGTTTTGCCGCTTCAAGAAGCTTGGACTTGGCTTTCTATATGTTCATTAATGGATAGGGACACATGGCTTGTAATAGTGTCAAGACTGAACTGTAGAGTGTTGTAGAAACTTATGTGTATAGTATCTTCAGGTATTCACATGAGTTGACGGGTTCAATCGTTACGACACCCCGATTCTCGAATATTTGGAATGTGTATTATACTAAGATGAAAATTCAATCGCAAGACATTTTCATTTATGCATTTGTTTGTTTTGTTATGTTTGTTTTTATACTTGCTTATATCTTTATATATATTTTAGTAGATCAAGGATTACACTAAAATGGGGGGGATTTGTTGGTGATTTTAGTGTCATCAACTATTTTAGTTAATCGGGATTTACTTGAGATCAATGAGATTTCATATTCGGTTCTGATGCGAGTTAGGGGAAGTGCGGAGTGCACACTCGTTGAGCTAATATGTTATCGCCCACGACGAAAATGCAGGGGTCAAGGGGGTTGCGCCCCCTTGTGGGGTCAAGGGGCAGCGCCCCTTGCGGGGTCAAGGGGCAGAGCCCCTTGCTGACGATTTTTACGAATCGGCATTAAGGAGTTTCCTTATTTCCCCGCTAAAACCCAACAGTTGTGACCCTTGTAATTAACTGTATTCCAACCGTTGTTAACTGCATATAATTGTCAATTTCTGTCTGTTCATTAACAGACATTGATCTCATATGAACATAAAGAAAACCCATAATATTCTCAGTTCCTGCTTTGATCTCTTGTGCCTAGAATCAAAGTATTTCTACTTGAATTATCCCGATAAGGATTTCGTGTAACCCAGACACCATAGGGTCGAAATACTTTATACGGAAAGTGAACCAAACACGATTCAAGTTAGATATCCAAGATTATCACACCCGTCGTACAGACACCCTAATTCTTACAATTTTCTCTCTTTTACATTTAGTTACCACTCACTAATAATACTAGCAGGGTACCCGCGCGTTGCGGCGGCGGGTACCCTGTAACATAATTTTCGATGAACGATTTTCTTAGTTTTATATTTCTCTTATAAACATATTCCGAAAAACGATAATTTATGGTTTGACTAACTTTATTTAGTTGGTTATATTTTTTTTCTTTGGACATAATTGATTATGTTTTATTTATGTTTAATTGGTTGTATCTTGGTTATATTGTTTAATATGAAAATGTTGTTGTACTTTTGAGTAATAAGTGTTTTAAAAGTAAGATTAATTATGTGTTTTAATGTTTGTGCATTTAAAAGTTTTAATACATGTTTTTAGTTTTTGCATTAAGAGTTGTACAATGTGTTATAATAGTTAGCTTACTTAAAATTTGTTCATTAAATAAAGAAAGATATACAAATCTCTTTTATAAAATAGTAAGATTATTTTCCTTTTCAACTTTGATACAAATTAAAAGTGAATTCATTAAGTTCAAAATGCAATACATAAATAAAAAAACAATACCAAAATCAAAATATAATACGAACTAAAAAAACATTAAAAATATGTCACAAATAAAAAAAATACTGACAAGTTATTTTTATTTATTATATTTTGTTTGAGTTGAAAGAATTAGATATTTTAAAAAAAAAAAGATTGATGTTTTTGCATATGCAGACAACGTTTTCAATGTTTGCTTCTATATTTCAAACTTCATTTACAAGGCCCATGCGGTCACGTGTGTGTATTTTTTTTCCAGTTTAAGACCCTTATAACAGCATTAGCACTAACTAAAACTTAGCTAGTCATTGTGTATTAAAAGCTATTGTTAATTGCTAAAAAAAGATATTGTTATGTTCAAAAAAAAAAAAAAAAGCTATTGTTGGTTCAAATAAATGTGAGAATACATTTCAAATGATGAAGCGTACAAGAACATCTACATTTTAGTGTTAAATCCTAACACATGTAATTTTTGCTGTAAACGGCTTCCTTCCTCTCGAGGAGCCAAATCAACAGATTGTGTAGAATAATATTCAGCTCAAAACTACCACATACACAATATGGAAAGGGATTATCAGCTGTATAACTAATTGTAAGATTTTGATCATTTTGGATATCAGAAATCAGAAAACTGTGATCAGTTCAGTCGAATGCTACAAAGTGTTAGCTTACCAATCCTGCACATATTGTCATTTGATCCTATTGCAACTCTTCCCTAAGTAATAAGTCAAATAAAGCTCCATGTATAATTAATCTGGTGCTTTTTCTCGATCCAACAGTATGATTTTGGCACCTCTCAACAACAATAGTACTTCACAGTTTCCAACTTAACAAGACTTGTTCTAAAATTATGCATAACAAAAAAGAAATGCGCCGCTGCCGGGGATCGAACCCGGGTCACCCGCGTGACAGGCGGGAATACTTACCACTATACTACAACGACATTATGTTGGAATGGTTTACATTGTTATAACTTTTTAATGAAAACAAAATTGCAACCAATGCAACACTCTACACCAATATAAGTTCGTCCCTGCCTATACTCGCTAATTGACTTTTAGATATCGTAGTTTTAAATAACTTACAACATAAACAAAAACCCTATTGAGTTTTTTTTTGGACTAAATCAACCATTTTCTATCAACAAAATTGCAGTTTCGTAGCTTACGTGCATAAAGTCCATTAGAAACGTGTCTACTTATTTCATCTTTTGGATAATCTAAATTAGTTTATGTAATAAGCTTTTTTCCCGGTCAATCAGTCGTATTGTCATTTATTTGTTCTTGAAATCACACGATATTCGTTGCTGCAACGCGCATAGTTGTAAGTATTACTGCGTGTCACACGGGTAACCTGGATGCGATCCCCAACAAGTGTGCATAATTTTAATTTTTTTGGTTATATAGATTTTGGGTTATTAGTTAGTACAGATATAATGCTTATGTTACTACATGGAAGTATAAATAAAGTCTTCTTTTTGTCATCCTCAAATAAGTTACACAAAGTGTCAAAGTGATCTTATCAATAACCCCTCATCTAGTCCAATCATATCAGCTTAACAAATCACTTGACCGAACTTAACTTAGTTATAAAAGCTAATAAGCCCATATTCAGCGAATAAACCTAAATAAAACCCTTGACATTTGCAAGTTAGAATAGTTGACTGTATTCTTTAGAGTTTATAAGAAAAATACCAATCTCAGAAAGTTGAGAAAACATAAATGTTATATTTGAATTGGGGTGGTAAATGAGAAGTAAAAATCTAGAAATTTTGATTTGATGACATTTTATTACAAATCACTTTACTCACTTTGCTAAGTTTTAAGCGAAATTTGAGGGGAAGCTTGAACGTGAATGTTGAAGCAGCATCAAGCAATGACATCAAGTTTGCACTTGAAATTTACTCGAGTTGTCCACACTTCTAAAAAGGTAAAACCTACAGACATGCATGTTTGTCAGTAATGCTCCAAACTAGCCAGGCACGTCGCATCTTAAATCAATCCTAGCCATTTCCAACCTACACCGTTCTTATCTACCCGAAAAATAGCCTTTATTGTGCACTATTGCCTTTTTATGACCAAATACGATCAAGATATAAGTTAGTCATATATTTATACACAGAATATTGTTTGTACTTGCGTCCTATTGATGAAGGGTCATTAAGGAGTCAAGCTAGTCCCATATTTATGCTTGACGGGTTTAAGACTGGTTGGTGAAATCCTGCCGAACTATCAAGTTTAAGCTCAAGCATCATGTCTTGGGTTATACTTTATCAATAGACCGGAATGGATAGTTGTTGATCATGCTTTGCTCTGCAATTCTGCATATTCATACATATCTGTCCCTTTATCAATAGACCGGAATGGATAATTGTTGCTTGAATTTCTTTATGTTGCAAATGTGTAAAACTTTAGCTACTTCCCAATCTTGCACCTATACAGGATTTCCAAACACCCATGGGTTTTAACCCTCGCATTGCAAGTTACAACTATTTATGAATGTAAACATGTTATTCAAACATCTTTAACATAAAATCCCAACATACAGTTACATCAAGAAATAGATTCAACAATCCTGACAATTATAAAGTACTTAAAAGGTTTATATTATAACCCATTATCGTTCGAGCATTTAACTAATAGCTGGGAGATTGGCTGCCCTGGGGAGAACCACGATTCACATCATCAACAGGACTCCCATTGTCTCTAGGTCCTGGACTAGGGAGTGGGCTGGGAGTCGGACCACGGCTGCGCCCATTTTTGTCAGCAGGACTCCTATCAATTGGACTGCGGCCATTATCTTCAGCCGGGCTCCTGCTCCTCGCACCTCGATCTCTTGGAGACAGGCTACCTTCTGGGCTCCTGTCAGCAGGTGATGGACTGTGTTTCCTCCCTTTGACTGGTGATGGTGAAGCATTGTGTCTCCTAGGGCTCCTAGTTTTTCTATCTGCACGTTCACTGTTCCTTTCTCGCCTTGCAGGTGATCTAGATCGGCTGGAAAGATGAAACAAAAAAGTATTTCAGAACAAAAATTATCAGCAAAAAAGCGGACATTATGTTGCTGAATGCTGACATATAGTTTAGGTAATATAATTGACCAGTCCAAAGTACAACACCTGGTTTCGTATAGAAATCATATAAGACATATAAAACAAGTAGTGGTATTCAGATCTTAACCATAGGATAAATATGTGTGAAGTGAACATATTTATTTAAGCAGTTATAGTTTGAGGGACAAGAATGTAAAACTAACCTGTAGCTACGGCTCCTGCTATAAGTACGACTGCGGCTTCTAGCACGACGAGCAGGAGATGGGGTCCTCGAGTAACTTCGAGCACGCCTACTTTGAACAACACTTGATACGAAAAAAAATAACACGACATTAGTAAAAAATTACAAACTTTTCACACTTAAACCAAACACATGACATGAAACTCACTCTTTCTTGGGGCTGTTCTGACAATTCTTTTCTATATGCCCTCGCTCACCACAACGATAGCATTTGTTCTTCCAGTCTCCAGCTTTGCAGTCTCGAGCCCAGTGGCCATCAAGTCCACAGTTAAAGCAACGACCTGAACCGGGAGGAGGACCTCTGCCAAGAAATTCACGCGACCCACCTGTGCTTCCACTACCACGTGGCACCTAGTACAAGTCAAAGTACATATGAAGCTCGATGAGTTTATTACGTCAACAAAGGGAAAAAAATAGATCAAGCAGATGGATCAACTTGCTGGGTTGTTCTAATGAGATGCAATGCTAGATTGCAAGAAAGCTTGTAATGGAATAATGCATTCACGTCACATATATAACATACCCATCTTGTTTGATTTCATATATTTAAAAAAGGTGGGGTTAATTTTGTGGGAAAAGACGTATCTATCCCTTTGATCAGTCAAGTTCCTTTATACCAAAATAGTATAAAGATACCTTTTGAAATTCACTTATTTTCCATTAGCAGTAATCTTGGTTTTAAAAAGCGAGAAGCGGTCCGTTACACTAAGGGTCCGAAGCAAGAAGCGCCGGGCAATGAGGCAAAAGCGCACGCCTCTCGTAGGCGAGGCGCTTACTTTGTACACAACTATTGTGACTTTGTTAAAACCCATAATTCAAACTCTTTGAGCTTAAATGTCATTTTTAGACTAATAAAAGTCCAAATGTCATTTTTAGGCGCAAAAAGGCGCGCTTTTTTAAACCAATTGCCTCACCTCGCCTCACGCCTTAGGCGCAAAAAGGCGCGCTTTTTTAAACCAAGGCAGTAATAACAAGATGCAATCAAAATGTTGATAAAATTCATTATGGTTCAAAAGTTAAGTGGTTATTGTTATTAAAAAGACTCCTGGTACGTGGGAATTAGGTCAACGGTAGTAACTAGACAAGTAACCCGCAATATATGACTTGGCATGTAATTACAGTAGAAGTCTATATAAAATTTTCCATATAAGAAGATGCTCAGGGGATACACACAAAGAGATTAAGCAGAAAACAGTAGTGCCAAATATGGTGGCGATAGACACGTCATAAAACATTTATATTCACAGACATACAAACTAAAAACTATTTACACCGAGAAGTAAGCACCAAGCAGATAAAAAGATCATACCCCCTTGGAAAATTCTACCACAATGCGACTTCCATCAACTTCACGACCATTTAGTTTGTGTCGTGCATCATCAGCATCTCGCGGGTCACTGAATTCCTATAATTAGACAAACAAAGAGAGAACAAGAAATATAACGGTCATAACCATCAATAAAACAATATTACCCGCAGCAGTGACGACCCTAAAGTAAAACACTGAAAGCCAAAAGTACATACCACAAATGCAAAGTCACGCTTCATATCCACATCACGTATTCTGCGTAAACGGCGCCAAAAACAATAAGCCCATCATGACATTAAACACCGAAAGGGTTGAAACTTCGCCCATCAAAGACGAACTAACACCACTTTGAGATTGTTGCCATTTCCATCAAAAAATACGCAAAAACAAATAACAAAGAATCGCCAGTGTCTCTTATGCACGAATAGCGACTCATTCGATCAAGGGCAACATCTCACCATTTACCTCCAGGTTGGGTTAAACCCATAAACCTTCAGAAAGATCATCAAGTTAAGTTTTACTTGACACTTGGGAGGGTCAGTTTTCAAAATCAAAGTCTTTGAAAACTCCGAGCCGATAATTTGGCTTCACAATTGTCTTAATAACACACACAACAGGCTACTACAACTACCTAAAAGTGAGTGTTTCCACCCAAACACAACAAACCAAAGCAAAGATATTTTGCTAAGGCCCTTATTAAAAAAATTATGTTATAGACGGCAAATATATCAACTTATAGCTCAGCCTCTATAAGTAACTTATACACAATTAAATTTGGATAGAACAATTTACCTTCCATATCTGGCAAAAATGTCTTCTAGGTCACGTGATCGGGTTCTTGAAGACAAGTGGCCAACATAGAGACGTGTAGTACCATAGCGATCGTTGTGGCGTCTAGAACCATATCGGTCATCATAGCGGTCATCATAGCGATCATCATAGCGCGGCATGTTTCCTAAATATACAAAGAAAACCATAAATCACAATACCAACACCACTTTCTTGCAAAAGGAAACCAAACAATATCATATATCTATCTTAAGAAGTACAATAAAATCACCTAATCAACACAAATTTGAAATTCCTTTATTTCTGCGCTTTACATCAATTATCTAGTTGAATATATATAGCAACACCTAACACAATAATTATTTACCTAATGACATACCAAAAACTTACGTGTGTGAATTGTAAAAAAAAATCAATAATAAGCTCATACAATTGTGAGACTTTCGCTTTATTGTTAGGGGGTGTCTGTTTAAAATAGGGGCTATATATAAGCCAAACCAAACACCCCCATAAGCTTAAACAAACACCCCCTTATACCATATCTTAAATAAAGTTAACTCGTCTTATAAATACATTAAACCCGTTCACCCATCGCGTTAAAATGATCGATAGGTATAAGAAGTAATCAAACACGGTATTTTGCTACACTTAACATAATAATTAGTCGAAAAAAGGGTCGAAAACCATAGTTACGGGAAAGAAAAAAAAAACATTAATCTATAATTTTTACTTAATACGCAAATTAACGAAAATCAAGAAAACAATATCAGTCAATAATCATAAACATAATTATCGATGGGAGATTAAACATGTTAAAAAAAAAGCTGGAAACAATTAAATTATGCACATCTATAATTATAATAGGGTAATATTAAAACAACGTAGTTTAATTAATTAATTGAAGAGCATAAACCTTAAAAAAAAAAAAAAAAAAAAAAAAAAGGGGAATTGATAGTACCTGCGGAGAAGGCGAAAGTGGGTTGTTAGTTTTTGGAGTTTGGTGTGTTTAAGGTTTAATCGAACACGCTCCTCTTGATTTTATTATATTTATTTGGGTTTTGGGGGCGATATTTATAAGAATTGCTAAAGATGTCCTTTGCGGTTTCTCTTGTTTACTTTTTTGCTTCTTTCCTTTTTAGTTAATAGAAGGTTTATATTTGATAGGCTTAAAATCATAAAATAATAACCAAAGTCCTTAATTTGTTCTAAAAAAATTTTAATGGCAGTTTGGTGTAGCGGAGTATCTTGCGTGCTATTGAGGCACAAAGTCTCTCAACCTGAGTTCGAATCATCTCATAAAGAGAATATCAATCCGTATGCTAATCATCCAGTTTCCCATTAAGGGGTTTCGAAGCATTGCGCTAGGATTCGAACCCGGCTGTCAATTCTGGAAAAATCCCTCACATGGGGAATGACAGGAGTTGAATCTCTGACCTCCCACAGATGAAGACTATAACCAAATGCATTCATCCAACTGAGGTGAACTTGATTTGCCTTAATTTGTTCTAATTTAGTCATTGCGATTTTGTTTTGATTATAAAATATAATAATTAAGTTTGAAAAGTGTTCTGTTTTAGTCAGTCAAAGTTTTGTTAATATTATATTATTATGTAACTTTTTTGTTTAAGTGATTAAAACGAAACACTTTTCAGATTTGGTTATTATTTTGTTGTATATATCTTCGTTCACATATGCATGAATTGGTTGTACATTAAGTTGGTTGAGGTTAGTTAAATTCAAGGAGTGAGTATTTATCATTACGGTACAACTAAATAATGCACGTATGAGTTTCTTAGAAGATAGTGTTTTCGACAATATGAAACAGTATTGAAAGTTGAGTGGTTTTAATGGTTGATATAAAGTTTAAGTGACTAAAATAAAAAAACTAAACCCAACATATTCTCTTGATATAATCATTCAGCTACATAAGATCAAAGACTAAAATTAAACACTTTTTATTAACAAAAAAAAAAAATTAAAAGATATTTTGGCCATTTTACCTTACATCCCAAATCACTATCACCCCATCTTTTTACATCAGATCTAAAAACACACAAAGTTCATCTTTATAATCTCCTTTTACAATTCATTATACAAATTTTGGATCGTAACACAATAAAATCAATGCATCGAGCATCGATTCATCAATTTTTGTAATGGTTACTGTGCGATTTGATCTATAATACCCCATCTAGTATAGTGATCTCGGTTGGTTTGGTGTGATCTTTTCCTTGATTAAATTCAAGTTAATAAGTTTATTTTTTTCGTTGTGTTAATTATGTTGTGCATGATCATTATCCGTTGTATTTTCTTTTGATTTTATGTTTATATAATTGTATGTAATCATAAATTCTAACACTTCTCAACGTATATAATATTGGGCAAATTAAGTCTATCGCCAATACTTAGATTATACTATGAGAAGATCCTATAAGTGCTAATATTCTTTTTGTTTAGAAACTAGATACTTAAAGGTCGTTTAATGGTTTTTGTGAGTTTTGAAATTGAATTCTTTTGTGGTGACATGTTCGGTTGAAAAAGTTCAATATGGTTTTGTATTGTTAACACTTCAAAATGTGAGGTTAAGAAAACGTCTGATGAAGGATGCATTTACCAAACGATGGGACCAGATGACTCATATACCCCAAAGTAAATATATATCTCAATCCATCTTTATCTTTCTCACTTTAACAAATAAATTCTCCGTTTTTATTCTTTCTTCTTCTACAATCAGTTCACATAACTTTCACTTTTTTTAATGATTAATCTTTAGAAAATAGTATAGTCTTTCTACAAAAATCAACAAATGGTTGATAACCAATTGAAATTACTTTTTATATCATACAAAAATTTATGTCTTGTTATAGATCTACGGGGTGTTGGTGATTATTTTATTCAGATTTTAATAGATGATTTGGATTTTAGTAATAGGACTTGTTTGAAAAGGCCAATTTGTGTTAGGGTTGATCATCGAATATTTTTTTTCTATGTCTCTTTTTTTATATTTGGATCTATATAATACAAGAGAGATTTGTTGATGGAAACTGAAATAATATTTATTTCGGTATTTTCTTTTAATTTGTTGATGAAGATGATGACAGAGTGAAGGACGATATTGTCCTTTACTTTTTAAATATTGAGAATCCTTTCTACACATATATTTTTTTCTACACGTATGTTGCGAACAAAACATGTAACGAGCTCTTAAAAATAAAATTTAAAAAACTATATTTTTAGAATTTGATTACAATTTAAAAACTTGGTATTTGAAGTTGGGGAACCAAAAAACTCTTATAGATTTAACACGTTTGATTCTTTCACATTAGTTTCATATATTTTCATATATGAAGTGATATAACTAATAATTCAAATAAAACATGTGGTATATGGTTCAAAAAACATGAATGTTTGTTTTTAGTGAAAAAAAGTCTTTAACTTATACGGAAATACTTGTGTCAATCTTTTTATAGTTTTTTGGCGTTCGAACTACCATATTAATGTCAAATCACGTGTTATGTCATGTGATTTTCAATACTAAAAGAACTAATAATTCGTCGAAATTATATAAAAATACTTGTATATTGAAAATTAAAAAAATAGTCGTCACGACAATATAACTTGTTTTGTATAAATATTTATGGTTAATGGAATAGTAAATAAAACAAAAATGTAATTACGCTTTTAATTAGAATGTTAACTATTTTTTTCTCACAATGAGAAAATAAGGCTGATAAATGTCTCTTTTATATATTACACGAACTCGAGACATGCTCATGGTACGTTTGATAGAGCGAGTTTTAGAGATTAGAATAAAGTGTAGAGTATAATTTAAAGAAATAAAATTGATGGAGAAATTCTGGCAAATTACGTGTTTGGCAACAATAGAGAATTGATCAATGAAATAAAAAAACAAGTTTTTGAAAATAGAAAGAAAAAAAAGAAAAATATTAACAACAGCCTTAAAAGTTGTTGTTAAATAAATAAATTTTATTACAATATAATTTATGAATAATTATGATTAGATGGTCATATTTAGAAAGTGGTAGAATATGGAATTAGTGAATACATATTTAATACTTTGTGGTTGGTTGAATTGTATTATTACAAACATTTGTAATACAATTAATACCTTTAACCACAGCCTTAAGGGCTGTCGCTAGCAAAACCCAAAAAGAAATTAAAAAAACTCAAACAACAAGAAACTTCGAATTCGTTTACCAGTTACAAATTGTGTGAAAGATTGCATACTACACAAGAAAACAACAAACAAATTGTTAGGTCAATTCAATGCCTAATGATCTCACTGGTGGATTTGAACAACAATCAGCCTAAGTAAAGTATTATCCTTTAATATAAAGAAGTCACTGAGTGAACAACCACTCAGTGAGTTACCTTCAAGACCTTAGACTGAGTCTAAGAGAAAGACTCAAGCATTCAGAGAGGCGAAGTTCAATGAATGATGTATCTAACACAAAGAAGAAGGTGATGGGTTTAGTGATGTGGCAATAAACTCACTGAACCCCATAAGATCTCCCTGAAGGAACAAGCATCCTCAAAGACTGAAGTAAAGGCGGGATAAGTTGAATTGTGATAAGATGTAGTACATCACACAGTTATCGTGACTTACCCCTTATAGGATAGATAGGGTACTGACCTTGTAAAGGACTTATGTCTTAATACCCAAATAGGCTAAAACAAGTTAGTACACTGTACCAATGAGACTAGAATTGCACATGGCAATTCTTTGACACGTATCTACCATTTGCTTCTATAAATAGATGGTTGTAAAAGAGAGAACTTAAGTTTGTGCATTAAATGCTTTAGACATTCACAAACATTTCTCTCTTCCAAATACGATCAAAAGCACTTGAGTTCTAAACTTCTGTTGACTTAATCGTCAAGCTTATCAATCGTTAGGATTGGTTTAGTTTGTTAGTGAGGAGATCACAAACACACACATTGTATATTCAATCCTTATTGTAGGTTCGCATACAATAGATTATAATTCTTTAAATAATAAGAGTTAAACGTTGAAAACCTTTTGTGTTATTTACTTTACATTGTCTTGTGTTCTTATATTACTTTACCATGAGTTAGGTCTATACTTAGTATTCTTAAGTATAGCACTAATTACAAGGGACCAACAAGTGGTATCAGAGCGGTAGGATTATAAAACTTTTTAACTACCGTCCCAAAGTTTTAAAAACCTTGATCCATTATGGCTGAAAGTAATGTACATCAACTTGTCAACAAAAAGGGAGCAAGTTACTCTGTTAACGTTCCTAAGTTAGAAGTTGAAAGATTTAATAAATGAAAGAAAAGAATGCTATGTTATTTGATGGGAATGGAACCTTATTACATTACTTGTATTAAGAATGGTTCATTCAAACCAAAAATGGCAGCAGGTGATGACAAACGTGAAAACCAATGGTCTGCCGATGAAAGGATAGTGGTTAATCAAGACCAACGTCTCAAAAGCATCATAATATCTTGTCTTCCTGACGATATTATGAAAGTTGTCATCGAGTGTGAGACGGCCAAAGAGACTTGGACAGATATTGTTCATAATTTCGAAGGACCATCCGACACTAAGGAAAATTAGATTATGGACCTGAAGTTAGAATATAACACTTTCAGGGCCAAACCATCTGAAACTCTTCCTTAGACTTAGACAAGATATAAGACCTTGCTCAATGAGCTATCAAATGACGGGGTGAAATTGTCTAAGCATGAAATCAATGTTGGTTTTGTGAACAGTCTCCCTGAAAAATGGCTTGGCTTTTCTTAAGGACTGAGAAATGCTAATCACATTCAGACTTAGGATCTTGCAGACATCTATGGAAGATTTATCTATGAGGATAATCTAATAAATAGAAGATATTCTGAGTCTAATAAGGCCTTAATAACAGACACCTCAGCAAAACCAACCCCTGTTAATCATAGACCCATATCAACTACTTTTTACTCAAACGCAATTGTTCAAGATTTTCAGGAGACCTCGGATGATAAGGTTGATGAAAGATCTAGCACTGAATACATAAGGGGACTAAATAGGGAATTTCATGAAAGACCCCTTTTAGCAAATACCAAACGTTATATCAAAAGAAGTAGATTTGCTGGAAATCAATCCACTGAGGGGGTAGATTGTTATAGATGTGGTAAAACTGGGCACTTTGCAAAATATTGTCTTTCAAAAACTCCATTGACCTCATATAAAAGTCAAAATTCATCATTAGGAAATGATAATTTTCAACCTAAGTTTACACCTAAACTGATTCAGGCTTCTCCAACTAACCAAAGTTTTCAGAATAGTAAGAAAATTGAGAAGGATTATAGGTTTGAATACAAGAAGGTCAAAGCAAAGCTTACACTCTTAGAAGCTGGACCTTCAAATACTTAGACTCAAAATCCTCCTCAGAACAAGGCCAAAGGGTTGGTAGCTAAAACCTTTGATTGGGATGATGAAGATCTATCCTCAAAAGATGAAGAAGTCAGATATTAAGTGTTGATGGCTCTAGCTGATGATGAACTATCTGTTGGAAAGAGTCATGCTCGAAATGGAGAATGGGTTGACATCACCATGAGAAAGGTAAACATGCTTCTTTCTGTGGATGAAGAGTCTGATTGGCAAAGGTTCCTTAAGTATATAAATATTGATTTATCGTTTGTTGAAGAGCAAAGATTAAACCTTCTTTCAAAATATAATAAACTTGTTTTTGAATTAAACAAATGTAGAGATGATCTATTAATTTTGAAACAAGCCAAACTTGAAGCAGTAAGTTGTCAACTTCATAATACTGAACTTACTAAAATTAATCATGCTCTTAAAGAACAACTTAAGGAAGAAAAGCGCATCAATGAAAAATGGACTAATAGCTATACCTTAGCTTCTCAGTGTATAAACAGTCAAATCCCTGCCCAAAAGAAGAAAATTATTGGGTCACGCCAACTCACTGAGAAACCACTTACTAAGAAAATGAGTGAAAAATCATTTCTCCCAGCCTCAGTAGGGTTTGATCATGAAATGATACCAAAGTCAAAAGACTGGGTTGAAAGATCAATTTCCTAACTTTGATATTGGAAAGATATTAATACCTGAATCTCAGGCTGTTAATGAATTACTTGGTCTTAATGAGAAGACTGATGTCCTGAATAAATCCAGTAACACTGAACCACTAAGTGTTGCTGAGGACATTCAGACTCCTCTGCCTCCTTTAAAAAATCTTCAAGGGGCAAGTCCATGTTCTGAACTAATTCCATTATCTTATCAAGAACAATTACCTAGAGGAAGAGCTGGATTAGGTTGTACTGAACAAACAAAGCCCGACTCAAAAGAGACATCAAGTCACACTGAGTCAGGAACTGTCACTGAGAAAACAACCAAACCTATCTCTCCCTCAGGGACTCCTACGAACTCATTCAACTCCAATACTGTTGTAAATCAAGAGGAGTTAAGTAGATTGTTCCAACTATTCATGGAAGAGAAGCTGAAATCAGCTTCTAAAGATCAGGGTGAAACATTTGTGTCCTCACAGCCTGAGTCATCAAAAAGTAACAAAACTGAACTTGAGTCTTCCAAGAAGGTTAAAACAAAGAAACCCTCCTGTGAATTATGTCACTACACAAATCATACCACTGATAATTGCTATAGAGTCCTCTATTGCATGAAGTGTAAAAGTGAAGATCACAGGACAACAGATCATGAGGTACACATGGCTTCTATTAGAAATGCTAATAGATATAATGCTCAACCTTATAACTATGGGCCCGCCTCTAAACAAATTAAGAAATCTAAGGTGTCACACCCCACCATGGCGGAATATGGGGCGCGACGTATGGATATCATCACAACAACAGCGTGTCTATAGAGAGAACTAAATGAAATTGAAATATCATAAATGGCGACACAAATGTCGTGACAATATCTCAACAATGCAGGCGTCTAGGTAAGTAGGTAACATGCCTACCTCTTACCAAAGACATACAAATGAACAAACATCAAACATATAGGTACCATAAAGTTCACTTAATCAAAACACAAAATAAAATCTAAGAGGAAAGGGAATCCTCCTAATGCAATCCTAGCAGCCTCTACACTCTAGCCACTTCTAACATCATCCTCCTCAACTACCTCACCTGAAAATGACACTAAAATCTGTCAACATAAAGTTGGTGAGAACATAGGTTTAAGTTATCTTGAACATCATAAGAAACCTTGACATCCGTTGTAAATAAGTTGAAGAAAACAATTTATAGTAATGGACCATAATGTAATAATCATGTTACATGCATCCACAACAAAACTTAAACCAAGTATCAATCACATCTACAATTCTCAAAGCACACTATAACAATCAAGAAGTATCCCGTCACACATACAAGAACACACACCACACTATCCGGATCTTTCCCACACCACCTGTGGAAGATGAACTATATCCCCGTCGAGATATCTTGCCTCCGAAGAGACGATGCACAAGTACTCAGGACGGATCGTGTCCCCCGAACTAAGAACTCAGGACAGATCGTGTCCCACGAACCAAGAACTCAGAACCAAGAACTCAAGACGGATCGTTCCCCACGCTCCACACACATCACAACTGGTCCCATAGACGTCCATACATCTATGTACCAAAGCCAATCACAACCCAAACAAGATTCACATAGCAGAACACATATCAAAGCACATATGAGAACACATAAGCACGCAAGTCACACATTAACACATTTATGTCCACACATTTTAAAACATAGTACTAAATCATGTTAAAGAACATTGTAAGTGTCATCTTCATCCCATACTGGAAAAACATTTAAAAACGTAGCAAAATAGGACTATGAACTCACCTGATAGCACAGCAAGCTAGCACTCCTGCAAACCTATAAAATCATACACGACACCCTTAGCTCAGGTCTTAACACCCAAGTTAAGTAACAATCAAGGAGATGAATCTAATCCCCCAATCCCCACTATCTAGTTCTCCCACCACAAGCTATTCTATACGTAAAATTCCAGTTTTTCCCCGGTACGGTTTACTAGTCACTAAACGATCACACGAAGTGAACTTAACACCACACTTGACTCCTAACCTACTAGAGTTATGTTTTTATATGATCTAACATCTTCAAAAACCAATTTTACTTTCTAATTAAACGTTTAACCCTTTCGTTTAGTCTCTACGCCAAAAGTCGTTTTCACCAAAACTGATTTTCCGTACATGCTAAATGTTTGACACCAAAACCCCGACCTAAACACCATAACTTTTATTGAAAACCTCCAGTATTTTTATATACATTATAAAGAGTTCCCAAATCAAAAATCTTTGGCTATCTCATTCGTTTGGTTAGGTTTTGACTCAAATCCCCGAAATCAAAATTTATTCCTGAACAGCGCACTGTTTTTGTAAAAATTATTTGACGACCTTCCCGAACTTCATTTTCGACCAACCTTACATTTTTGAAAAGTAGACTCCCTGAAATTAATTTAAAAAAAAGGAAACTCGACCAAAGGTGCTACCTACTGGCCGGAACAGTCGACACAAGACAGCCTTAAAAATCAGACTGTTTTACTACTAACCCTCTAAACATCATTAATTATCCCTAAATTTATAACACAAACCCTAAAATCATTAATGGATATTAATTAATATATTTTTCTATTAAATCAATAAAACCCTAATTATCTCAATGATGGTTAATTAACAATACAATTATGACTAATTAATAAAAACATAAATTATATTAAGGTTTAATTGATCACTTACCTTGAAACAAGAAAAATTAATGAACCCTAATCATAATTTCGACTTCTCTTGATATCCATGGAAGATTTAGACTGATTTTAGGTTTATTTAGGGTTATTAGTTGTTTTTAGGGGTCTAGGGGTGTTTATATAGGCCTTGGTAACCTTCTGGACAAGTTTAGGCCCAATTAGGACTTTTAAATGGTAATTATCCTATTTTTATTAATTTAATTATTAAAATTAAGGCTATGGGACCCACAAATTCGACTCCTCTCTGTGTTTTATCATATTTACACTCTCCCCCTTCTATTTTATGTTTACTTATACTCCTATACACTTTCGGGACCAAACCGGGTACCCTTTTGCTAATTTTTCGACTTTTTACGCGATTTTTGAACTAGCCTTCATTTCTAAAAGTTTCTAAATATAGAAAGTAACTATAAAACTTATCCTAATCATATTATATGTACTTAATACATACATACAACATACGATACGTACACGAAACCTTATCAAAACGATACCCGAACTTTTCTGCAGTTCATTTCTGAACTCATTTCATTTCGTTTCATTTCCAACTTATACCATGATTTATACATTCATATGAACTCATGAGCACGAACCAACCCCTCACATCATCATATAACGTACCATGTACTACGTAAACAATGTCTAACATCATGATAAAGTCTCAAATATGAGCACATAACACATAAACGCACACCAAGCACATGATCAACATCAAACAGTCAAAAGTGAAAAATCCAAAATCTAGGGTTGTCACATCACTCCCTCCTAATAGAAATCTCGTCCCGAGATTTACTCCATAAGCTCAAAAGACTTCATTTCACAACCAACTCGCTATCTCTCTCATAAGAACGTAACCGGATCATCCGTATGACTACAACAACGCCCTCAATGAATATAAGCTCAAGACAAATTTTAGGACCCCCAACTTCGGATAAACGATCAAGCCCATGGACAACTAACGGACATTTACGTGAAAGAATTTAAAAATATGAACCAAAACCCGAGACTCCAAAAGATACTCAACATAAAACATGTATCGACTCCCAACGGACCATGAAAACGGACCAATGACACAAGAAGCACCCAACGACAACCAAAACGTATTACGACCGGTGACATACTATTAAAACCTTGTGCAAAACCAAATTTTACCCCAGAATGGATTTTGTACCTTAATGTATATTAGTTGTTCTAAAACCATGGTATCACATTAGTAATTTATGTAATCATTTGACGAAAAAAAATCTATAGTCTCTTCACGAACGATCAATTGTCTAAAGCACACAACACAATATCACGCGTCAACATTGACTCCGGAGCCCACATTCTTCATTAATGTAACAATCTCTAAGATGGATACATCTAAATCCTATCCCAAAGCAGCCCTATGTTAGCCTTCTAAGTGTCCACTATCCCAAAATACCCAAAACACGAGTTTAAACCATGTTGTCCGAAAATTAGTCTTGAACTCGACACTTGTACAATTAATTCGACCAAGCTACTAACTTCCATTGACAATACCTTCTAAATATTTGAAAACTACGCTCCGAGTACATAACTTTAGGCTTTTGAATCACCAAAAAATCTTTAAAAACGAATAAGTTATAACCAAAACGATTTTTACCTAGAATCTGCCCAGACATTAGCGACAGTTTCTGACAGTTTAGCGATGAATTCTGACAATTTAGCGACAGTTTCTGCCTACTCCGATTTATAACAAAAAAAAAACGATTTGAAACCCTAAAACCCCTCATTAATTACCAAATTCAAGACCTAATTTATTTTAATTCCAGAAAATTAGAAACCCTTACCCATCATATGAGTAATTACATGATTTTAACATATTTAATTAAATAAGAACAAGAATTTAACTAAAGATCATTAGCTTTAGGTGATCAAAACCAATTTTAGTTTTTTTTTTTTAAAATAATAATAATAAACAAGCCATACTTATATGTTAAAAAAATATATATATCCCATCTTATTTCAAACACGCTTACGACACTTAACCCTTATTTCACCGACTACCAACGACTATTTTAACTATTTACAAATTCCATTTCTTTTACCACATAAGATACAAACTAAAAGATACCGTGATCCCAAAAAGAATTCTCCACCCTCTCAATATCCTCTACACCAAAAGCACCGTACAAACAAATACGTGAAATGAGGACTCGATAAATGCGCTACTACGAAAGTTGAACATCTCAAAGAGAAACGAGCTAGCAAACCATCCTAAGAATACAATCGATAAGTAGAAGGGATATATACATATATATAGGCATACACGTACATACACTCAAGTCCATACAACATATACAATACAAGCATGTATTAACCCTCTTTCATGCAACCATACTTAGGAATCCACTGATGTCGTGGTACTTGTATAACTATGTTGGCCACCATACTTATACCAGTCCCCTTTCACTAATGCACTCCCTCCTATGATGACACTTATAAGAATTAATACTACACATAACACATCAGTCTACCAACTCAAATAATCACATAGATCCTACAACTCATATAAGCACATAATCCATAACATAAAATAAGATCCAAAATCCCATGTATTAAAATAACATAGCCAATGCATGAAACAAATAAACTCATAGTCCATCTGAACCAGCGTAGACAAAATTCAAAATGTATAAAGAACATGAAAACGTAATTAAACGGAATCCAACAATGATTAGCGTATACGACTATAGTTCAACCCGCACTATTCAAAACTTCGAAAAGAAAATAACATATAGCTAAGTATGAACCATAGTAGTTCATAACCTAACAAATACTGCGAAAATAACATTCAAACACATCAATTACTATAAAATGCACACATACTCCTATGACGCCTATATGCAGGGACCCTTAAGCTATAGACTAGGCTACGCGACTAGGCAACCTAATTCTCTATAACTATTGTCTCTGATACCATTCTGTCACACCCCACCATGGCGGAATATGGGGCGCGACGTATGGATATCATCACAACAACAGCGTGTCTATAGAGAGAACTAAATGAAATTGAAATATCATAAATGGCGACACAAATGTCGTGACAATATCTCAACAATGCAGGCGTCTAGGTAAGTAGGTAACATGCCTACCTCTTACCAAAGACATACAAATGAACAAACATCAAACATATAGGTACCATAAAGGTCACTTAATCAAAACACAAAATAAAATCTAAGAGGAAAGGGAATCCTCCTAATGCAATCCTAGCAGCCTCTACACTCTAGCCACTTCTAACATCATCCTCCTCAACTACCTCACCTGAAAATGACACTAAAATCTGTCAACATAAAGTTGGTGAGAACATAGGTTTAAGTTATCTTGAACATCATAAGAAACCTTGACATCCGTTGTAAATAAGTTGAAGAAAACAATTTATAGTAATGGACCATAATGTAATAATCATGTTACATGCATCCACAACAAAACTTAAACCAAGTATCGATCACATCTACAATTCTCAAAGCACACTATAACAATCAAGAAGTATCCCGTCACACATACAAGAACACACACCACACTATCCGGATCTTTCCCACACCACCTGTGGAAGATGAACTATATCCCCGTCGAGATATCTTGCCTCCGAAGAGACGATGCACAAGTACTCAGGACGGATCGTGTCCCCCGAACTAAGAACTCAGGACGGATCGTGTCCCACGAACCAAGAACTTAGAACCAAGAACTCAGGACGGATCGTGCCCCACGCTCCACATACATCACAACTGGTCCCATAGACGCCCATACATCTATGTACCAAAGCCAATCACAACCCAAACAAGATTCACATAGCAGAACACATATCAAAGCACATATGAGAACACATAAGCACGCAAGTCACACATTAACACATTTATGTCCACACATTTTAAAACATAGTACTAAATCATGTTAAAGAACATTGTAAGTGTCATCTCCATCCCATACTGGAAAAACATTTAAAAACGTAGCAAAATGGGATTATGAACTCACCTGATAGCACAGCAAGCTAACACTCCTGCAAACCTATAAAATCATACACGACACCCTTAGCTCAGGTCTTAACACCCAAGTTAAGTAACAATCAAGGAGATGAATCTAATCCCCCAATCCCCACTATCTAGTTCTCCCACTACAAGCTATTCTATACGTAAAATTCCAGTTTTTCCCCGGTACGGTTTACTAGTCACTAAACGATCACACGAAGTGAACTTAACACCACACTTGACTCCTAACCTACTGGATTTATGTTGTTATATGATCTAAGAACTTCAAAAACCAATTTTACTTTCTAATTAAACGTTTAACCCTTTCGTTTAGTCTCTACGCCAAAAGTCGTTTTCACCAAAACTGATTTTCCGTACATGCTAAATGTTTGACACCAAAACCCCGACCTAAACACCATAACTTTTATTGAAAACCTCCAGTATTTTTATATACATTATAAAGAGTTCCCAAATCAAAAATCTTTGGCTATCTCATTCGTTTGGTTAGGTTTTGACTCAAATCCCCGAAATCAAAATTTATTCCTGAACAGCGCACTGTTTTTGTAAAAATTATTTGACGACCTTCCCGAACTTCATTTTCGACCAAACTTACATTTTTGAAAAGTAGACTCCCTGAACTTAATTTTAAAAAAATGAAACTCGACCAAAGGTGCTACCTACTGCCCGGAACAGTCGACACAAGACAGCCTTAAAAATCAGACTGTTTTACTCCTTTATGCACTAACCCTCTAAACATCATTAATTATCCCTAAATTTATAACACAAACCCTAAAATCATTAATGGATCTTAATTAACATATTTTTCTATTAAATCAATAAAACCCTAATTATCTCAATGATGGTTAATTAACAATACAATTATGACTAATTAATAAAAACATAAATTATATTAAGGTTTAATTGATCACTTACCTTGAAACAAGAAAAATTAATGAACCCTAATCATAATTTCGACTTCTCTTGATATCCATGGAAGATTTAGAATGATTTTAGGTTTATTTAGGGTTATTAGTCGTTTTTAGGGGTCTAGGGGTGTTTATATAGGCCTTGGTAACCTTCTGGACAAGTTTAGGCCCAATTAGGACTTTTAAATGGTAATTATCCTATTTTTATTAATTTAATTATTAAAATTAAGGCTATGGGACCCACAAATTCGACTCCTCTCTGTGTTTTATCATATTTACACTCTCCCCCTTCTATTTTATGTTTACTTATACTCCTATACACTTTCGGGACCAAACCGGGTACCCTTTTGCTAATTTTTCGACTTTTTACGCGATTTTTGAACTAGCCTTCATTTCTAAAAGTTTCTAAATATAGAAAGTAACTATAAAACTTATCCTAATCATATTATATGTACTTAATACATACATACAACATACGATACGTACACGAAACCTTATCAAAACGATACCCGAACTTTTCTGCAGTTCATTTCTGAACTCATTTCATTTCGTTTCATTTCCAACTTATACCATGATTTATACATTCATATGAACTCATGAGCACGAACCAACCCCTCACATCATCATATAACGTACCATGTACTACGTAAACAATGTCTAACATCATGATAAAGTCTCAAATATGAGCACATAACACATAAACGCACACCAAGCACATGATCAACATCAAACAGTCAAAAGTGAAAAATCCAAAATCTAGGGTTGTCACATAAGGCTAAGCCTTTCCCACCATGTACATATTGTGGCATCTTTGATCATAGGCCTGATGATTGTGTATATTACCATCAGTTTGGAATTTGTGGAAGCAATGATCATACTAATTCAGGACACAATAGGATAATTATGGTCAGGAGAGGCATGCTAGACTCACAAAATACTGAATCCTTAGTAGGACTAAGCTGCAACACATGTGGAAGCAATGTTCACTCCACCTCAGATCATGCTGAGTTTGAATACTTCACACGAGGTTAAAGACGTCAGGCTCCTAGAGCCAAAGAGCCTACTAGAAAGCGGACTCACAAGATAAACTAATCCACCTTGTTATTTGTGCAGAAACACTTCAAGAAGCCTGTCTAGTACTTAGACAGTGGGTGTTCAAGAAGTATGACGGGGGTCAAAGGTTATCTACACAAATACGTAGAGCAACCAGGTCCTAAGGTACTATTTGGTGATAACTCATCTTGTGTTACTGAGGGATATGGTTCAAGAAAATGTGGTGGAATAGTTTTCTCAAAAGTGGCGTTTGTAAATGGTCTAAAGTATAACCTCATAAGTATCAGCCAACTGTGTGATGCTAAGTACATCGTTCAGTTTGATGATAAGCAAGGAACAATCTTCAATGCTAACAAAGAAATTGTATTGACTGCTCTAAGAAGAAATGATGTATATGTCCTGGATATGTCATATGTAACTCAATTAGGAGCATGTTTCTTCGCTAAAGCCTCAAACTCTGTCAATTGGTTTTGGCACAAGAGACTGTCACATCTCAATTTCAAAGACATAAACAAACTTGTAAAACAAAACAAAGTTATTGGCTTACCATCTCTTGTGTACTCAAAAGACAAACCTTGTTCAGCCTGTGAAAAAGGTAAACACAAGAGAGCTTCTTTCAAGCCAAAACAAAACTTTTCTATCAGGAAGTGTATCCATCTTCTTCATATGGACTTATTTGGGCTTGTCAGTCCAATGTCTATAAATCATGAGAAATATACCCTTGTGATTGTTGATGAATACTCTAGATACACATGGGTATACTTCCTTAAAAAGAAAAGTCAGGCTCCTGAATTCATCATGTCATTTATCAGGCAAGTAGAAAATCAAAATGACACCATAGTCAAACAAATAAGTACTGATAATGGGACAAAATTCAAGAACAATGAGCTCGAGAGTTTTGTGCTGAGAAAGGAATTTCTCATAACTTCTCTTCTCCCTACACACCTGAACAAAATGGTGTGGCTGCAAGGTAGAATAGAACTCTCATTAAAGTTGCAAGAACCATGCTCAATGGATCCAATCTTTCAAAACACTTCTGGACTGAGGCTGTAAAAATAGCTTGCTATACTCAGAACAGAAGTATCATTGTCAAAAGACATGATAAGACTCCTTATGAAATATTCAGGGAAAGGATTCCAGATATCAGCTGTTTTCATGTGTTTGGATGTCATGTGTTCATTCACAATCAAAAGGAACATCTTGGTAAAGTTGATGCAAAAGCTGATGATGGATACTTCCTTAGATACTCTTTTGTCTCCAAAGCCTTTAGGGTCTTTAACACAAGGAGACAACAAGTTGAGGAATCATTTTATTTCACATTTAATGAAAGTATGGATGCCATTAATTTCACAAATCAATCAATGGAAGAGATTGAGATTAATGACTCATCAAGATATCCTCCTGATGAGTATGAACATAGTCCTTTAAAACAATATCAGACTGATACTGATATATCTTTTCATATATCACCTCATGATAGGTCAATTAATAACTTGATAACAAATCAACATGTCCCTGAATTTATACCTACTCACGCTAAATAATCAATTGATTCTCTCATCTATGCAGACACTGAAGGGACAATTGATGAAAATAATGACCTATCAGTCACTGAAAATCCTTCAGTGAGAAGTGATGATCTAGTACTATGTACTGAACAACCAGTCCCTGATAATCATTAATTAGCCACAAGCTCCAATCCAAGTCCTCAGTACAGATGGTCTACACAACAACACATAGATCTTGTAAATATAACTGGTGATGTATGTTAATGCAAGTAATGCCTAAAAACATTATTAGTGTTAACTAATCTTTCTTAGTTTTGATCACAACAAACCATACAACACATTTAGTGTAGAAACACAAAATGAATTATTTAACTAACACTATCATCAAGGTAATAATCATATCACTAACCTTTCTTAATCATACTTAGTGATCATCAAAATGATTATCCTTAAAACTTACTTTTGTTAATAAGACAAAAGACTTTTTAATAAACTTTCTTTTTTAGAAAATGTTTTATTAAAATGGAAAATGAAAATTTGAAAATGGCATATTCCAAATGCTGTTAGAATATCCTTTGAAGGGTTTAAATACCTCAGATATTCCCACCCCACTAAAAGACAAAAAACGGAGCGGAGTCTAGTGGCGGTACCTTAAGTACCTACGCGGTACCTTATCGATATGGTACCGCGGGGTGAGATAAGGTACCGCGCACAGATAGCCGTTATAGATCCGTTATACTTTGTCTCCTTTAAATAGTGGGTCAAATCTCATTTTCCAGCAAGCCTCTTGGACGTTTTTCTCAGCCCTTTTTCTATTTTCTATAGCATAATCATTAGTAAATGATCACTTAATTTGTTAAGGATGTTTACATATGATTATCTTCTTGATCCCCTCCTTTACCATGTCCAATGAGAAGATCACTCACTCACTAGTGTAGTGATAAAGATGAATTTATGAGCTAGTCATATTCATCATGATACCTTTGTGTTTTAGGTACCTTTGTGTTTTAGGTCAATCCAATGTATTTATGAATACTTGGACTAGTTGTGTTCATCCAAGTTATTTGTGAATACTTGGATTTGTTGTGTACATCCATTGCATATGTGTTCGCTTGGATTTGTGTTGTGTAAATCCAAGCTACATGTGTGTATTTGGATAAGTCTAGTTGAGTTGTAATAGATTTGATTAGGAGTTCTCACTAAACTATAAAGTGATGTGGTTGTGTCTTGTGAGTTCTCACTAAACTTTAAAGTGATTAGTAGTTGTGTTGTGTGAAGTTCTCACTTAGCTTCAAAGTGAAGAGTCGTGAAGATTGGTTCTAGCTTTCGATTAGAACTCGACATCTAGCCTTGTGTTGTAAAATGGTGAAGTAGGCAACGTCGTGAAGATTGGTTCTACCTTAAGATTAGAACCCGACATCTAGCCTTGTGTCGTTAAATTGTGAAGTAGGCAACGCCGTGTAGATTGGTCCTAGCTAAAGATTAGGTCTCGACATTTAGCTTAGTGTCGGAAAATAATGTAAGCAACGATGTAAGGTTTTCTCCGCCGAGAAGGGAGCTTGTGGATATAGTGGAAATCTCGAGTAGGTGTACTCGAGGAGTGGAGTAGAAACGAGGATAGAGCCTCGTTGTCGAACCACTATAAATCTTGGTGTCTTCCTACTAGGTTGTTTCCTTCCTTGCTCTTTACTTATTTCATTATCATTATACTTGCTTATTATTCTTGCTAGTGCATTTCAGTTGAACCAAATCATTATGCAACTTAGCTTTAAGTAAAAGATAGTTTTGATACAAACCAAATTGAAAGCAATTTTAATTTGGTCACCAATCGAAGAGAAACTATTCAACCCCCCTTCTAGTTTCTGCAATTGGTATCAGAGCGATGGTCACTCAAGATCTTTGAAGTATATTGTACTTTAAAACTTGGATCGATCCATTGTCTCCTCAAATTAGAAGGTCTAGTTGTACTAAAGTTTCTCTTTGGTCAAAACTATGTTTTCTTTATAAAATAGGTCTTTTAATTGATAATATTGCATCCCACTTAAGATTAGTAGCCTTTATGCATTTTAGATATACTCTTGAAATGTATCTACTAGTTTGCATCTTGCTATGTGTAGGTACTCATGAAGATCAATCACTTTATTGGTTATGGATTGAGTTACTTGCACTTTTAGAAGAATCATCTTCATTGATCTTTAACATCTTTGAATGATGATACCAAGATGATTGGGAATGATACTAGTCCTTGAAGACTTAGTACTCATCATAGTCATTGAGTGGGCATAGCACTTATTCCTTCATGGATTGCTGCTTGTGGCCAAGGTACGCTTTCGTTCTTCCACACGCCCTTTGATCATTCTTTTGATCATTACTTGACTATGTGCTTGTTCTCGGCATACTTGCCTTGACATTTATTTGTGGTTTGTGCTTCTTTTCTTTTATCCTTTCAAACCTTCATTGTTTGGATACTTGACTCACTATGGTGATGTAGAGTGAGTTAGTAGAAGCTTAAAGTATCAAACATGATTTACATGGTTTGCACCCATACGGTTAGTAGGCCCTTCGTGGGAGATAAAGTGAATTAATACTTTGCTCATATTTTAGTTTAGACTAAGACTATTATTGAAAGTGATCTTAGTTTAGACTTGAATAATTGCTTTGTGCTTATTCATTACCAAAGCCGTTTATCGTTTCGTCGGAAAGGCACGTCTTAAACCACTATATATGACACAAGCTCTTCGTTTCAACTACTTGAAGATTGTCATTAATCCCTTGAGCATTGATCCTAGTCTTGATTCACTTCTCTTGACTTCTCTCCACTTAGTTGTTTTGCTACGAGTAGTCGTTTGTCCGTTTCGGTTCTTTTCAATCTTGATTTAACTCGTAATCCTTTTAAGGCATATTGCTTAGTGTTATGATGATCCAATGATATTCTAAAAGGCTCATGATTTAATTTCAAGTATTTTAGAAAAACTAGATTTTCAAAATTTGGCGTTTTTCAGAGATAGAAACCTGCCTCTGTAGGCGGTTCCTTATCTCCGCGGTTCCTTATCGATAAGGTACCGCGGGTAGAAACTTTTGTCAGAGCGCCAGTTTGTGTTTTTTTTATTCTTTTTCAAACCAAACTCTCTCTCTCCCAAAAACACACAGACGACGGGTTTTACCTTTTCCATCATTGTTGAAGCTTCCAAAACCTTCAATCACTCAAATTAATTGATTCCAAGTTGTGGGTTTCACTCATCCTTCATCTAACATCAATTAATTGTAAGTATTTTCTTTCAATTTCATCTATTTTGTTCTAGGGTTCATCCTTTCATAATTGGGGATTTTTAAAATTGAAATTGAATTAAAACCTTAATAGGAATGTGGGTTGACATGGTAATCTTACTATGATTCCTTAGGTTGATATTCATTAAGATTTCACTAAAACCCACTTATAGAACAAATCCGAATTTAGGCTAAATGTTTTTGGTTAAATTATGGATTTCAGATGAACCCATGAACAAGTAGGTAATGACATTGTTAATGCTTACCTAAAAACCTTGTTTTGAAAAACCAATGTTCTAATCCATTGTTGATCTAACATAGATCATGTGTTCTTGGTCAATGATGGAATAGACACATTGTGAACATGAAAATGATATGGATTCAATCCTATGTTTGTCAAGAAATTGATATAACACATTTTCATTTTTCCTTTTCCTTTTTATTTTTTCATATGAGTGATTGGAGAAATATTGTCTTGTGTTTATTTAGATACTAGTGATGCCTTCACAATACCAAAAGGATCATCAACTCACCAAACAATATATGCCTAACCTATCCGACTTTTGTCCCTCAACTCACCTTGCCCATACCTTTTCCTCTCTTCAATCTCGTTGCTTTCATGAGGGTAGAGTTGTCCAAAAAGATATCAAGGATTATGTCTACATCAAGTCCATGTTTGAAAACATTGGATTTGGTTGTTTGTTGAACATTAAGGAAGACATCTATCCTCGATTCCTATTGGAGTTCTTTAGCACATACTCCGTCATTGAAAACAATGATGGAATATTTGTTAGGTTCATCTTGAACGATCAACTCATTCAATACTCTCTCGAAGTGTTTGGTCAAATTCTTGATGTCCCATTTGAAGGCACTTGTCGCTTCACGGATAAATGGAAGCTTAGTGCTCTCCTTGAATCCTACAATTATCCTCCAAATGATCATGAGGAAATTGATCTTGACTTCATTATCGACATCGTCTCCAAAAAGCGTAATCGACCCGTTAAGAGAAGCCTTCATACTAAGGTACGTTCGGTGAAACGTCATGAGGTTCTCTTGAGCGACCTTAATGATAATATGGTTCAATGGACCAATATTCTTAGGGAAAATGTGTTTTGTCTTGGTGGAAACCGGGATCATGTTCCGGCGTGTTTAGTGCATATGCTATATTGCATCTTTACCAACACCAAGTACAATTTGGCATATTTTATCGCTCAACGGATCAATTATGCTATTCACAAACCCAAAACAAACCTCCCTTATGCAATTCTCCTCACTCGCCTTTTTAAAAGGGTTGGCCGTGATTTTCCAAATCTTGATCTTTCTCAGTTTCAACCGGTCAAACGGGTCATGCTACCTATTCAAGAGGTATATAAGAGAAAGACAAGATCTGATCGAAAATTCGACCAACTAGAGCTCAATGATGAGGACATGGACATGCCAACAAGTGATGGTGATGGCATTGGCACAAGTGCTCCCATTGACTCTTCGAGCTCTTCTCACCACTCCACAAACTCGTTCGTGGATGGTTTAGATGTCATTGCTTCCCCTCCCCACCATTCCTCTAGTGAAGTTCCTAGTAATCTCAATTTAGAGGAACTTTACCGTCAAAATCTTCGAACCTGAGGTGATTTGCATGAACACCGAATTGAGTCAAGAAAGGGAATCAAGTATCTGGGAAAAATGATCAAGGACTTAGGGAAGAAAAGGAGGTGAAGACTTTGTAGTGTGTCAAATTTTGGTTATCTTTTGCAACTTAAACATTTGCTTATTAACACTTTGGTTTAGGTGTTTATTTACTCATGTTACTTATTTGGATTACTATTTATTTTGATTCTAATTGTTGCTTGTGCCTTCATATTTGTGTTTTACATAGCTTTGTGCATGCCATATGATAGTTAGCTTATTAGATTATGATCTGTAGTTAACTTTGGCTTGTGAAACCTTTGGAAAAAATCTGGGTTTATCAAAAACTGGAATGGGAAATTTTTGAAAACCTTCTGGTCGCGGTTCCATATCGACCCGCGGTTCCTTATCGATAAGGTACCGCCAGTCCTAGATAAGGAACCGCCGGCCACTGTGCACGACAGCATCTTTGCTTTACACTGTTTTCTTAATTTTGTGTAAACCTTGCATGATTTTCAGTAATAAATTGCACATTTCCTAAACTAGGGTATCTAAATTCATTATTCACCTAAAATGATTTTAACCCATTACTAGTTTGGATCATCCCCTCACCCATTTAAACCCACCTTGTTTGCCATGTTCTTCACACATCAAACATACTTCCCTAAACCTTAAACCACCCTAATCAACCATGGTGTGTACCAAAACCTCAAACACTTCCAAGACCTCCACCCCAAGAAAAACACTCAAAATAAAGGTTAAGGTAGCTAAGCCTAACTCTTCACCTTTCCACACACCTAAGAATGAGAATGCTCCTATCCTCATTTCTTCATCACCTTCCCCACCTCTTGCACCATGCAAGACCTCCTCCACCCATGGTACTAACCACTCCATTGGTTCTACCTCCTCTTCATTCAATTCTAGAATGAATGAGCTTTCTTCACCCTTCACTCCAAGTGCACCCTTGGAAGTGACCACACAACCTCAACCAATCCAAAGCATTCCTTTTGGGAATGACTTTGATGACTCTTTGGTGACTTCACCATTTACCCCTCACAACTCACCCATTTCACCAACCTTGGAGGATTTACCTCCACACTCACCCATTTCCCCTTTGGGGAACATGCCTCCACTTTCACCCACATCACCCTTGGAGAACTTGCCTCCTCTACCTCCACCCAACTCAAACATCCCAATTTTGGGTGTCCCACTTTCCCTCCTCTTGGGTGATCCTTACTTTGGGTTTCAACAAACTCATGGTCCTAGATGTCCATGTTGTCTCTACAACCACTTCCTCATCCAAAACCTAAGGATGGATATGTATGGACTACATAGGGGTTTGCAAGATTTCTTGCTTACTTTGTTCTCCATGCCTCCTCCTAGGAGATGAATGATGGAGTCATTTCATAATAAGAAGTTTCAACAACAAGCCAAAGAAAACTATTTATCTAGACTTTATGATAAGCTAGCTATGTATTAGTTAGTTTTATTTATCTTTGTACTTGTTTCCTCATTAACGAATGTCTCATGTTGTTGTGTTATGGATTTAGCTTTGTGTGATTCTATCCTTTTGTGCACACTAATCAACTTTAATTTGAAATTAAAATTGAACCTAAATCTATCACAACCCCTAAACTTGACTAAAATTGGTTCAAAATGATATCTAATTATTTTGTCACCCTTTGTCAAGACATTCTTTGTGAATGTGTTGCTTTATGCAACCCTAGCATATTTTGGTTCTAATAGAGGTAAAAATCCAAGATTTGCAACTTTTTGAAAAAGTCTTAGTTTTTCCCAAAACCCAGGAAAAACATGGTTTAAAGTCCTCTGGACGCGGTTCCTTAAGGACCCGCGGTTCCTTAGTGATATGGAACCGCCAACCCTTATAAGGTACCGCGGCCAGAATGTGGCTTTTGACGAATTTTTGGTCAAAACCTTTAAACCCTATTCCCAGTCAAGATTCCTTGTTTACTCAAATTGACTAAACATTCCTTGACAATACACTTTTTGTATTCAAATTTTTACCTTGATTACATTTTACTTATACCCCAACCTTGAGATTTCATTCTCACACCTTCCCAACCTTGAGAATTCATTCTCACATAACCTTGAGATATCATTCTCACACTCTCACAATGCCTAACTCCTACATTCCTAACCTTGACATTTCTTTGTCACAACCCCACTCACCCAAAGCTTCTTCATCCAAGCTTTCAAAGAAACCAAAAATCTCGGTTCGACCCGTTTGGGTTAAGAAGAATGAACCATCTTCGTCCAAACCACCCAAAAACCCTACCTTCTCTCCAATCAAGTATTGGAATGAGACTTACACCATAAACCCCATCACCGGAGCAAAAGAATATGTTCCACCACCACCACAATCCTTCACTACCCCCCAACTCAATGACCTTTCCACCTTCCCAAACCTCACAAGGCATTGTGAAAACACTTCCAAACCCTTTACCCCACCACCACCAAACCCTAAGTTTGATGTCATACCCACATCAAACGATTTTGTGTTGCATCATGGATCCTCGTATGATTGTTGCCGATTTCAACAAATTGAACTTGCTCATGTGTATGAGAAGTTAAATTTTCTTGAATTCCTCCTCACTCGACCTCCTATTCAAGTTTTCGTTCCGGTGGACAAAACTTCGAATGATGCATCGTCGTCTTTTTAGTTTTATTTTATTTTTAGCAATCTTGGAAAATATCACTATTAGACTAGCTTATGCTTAGTGGTTTATTTTCCATATTTATTGCTTTTAGATACTCATACTATGTGTATGACTATCTTCTTTGTTGTATTATTTTTTTACTTTTATGTTATTTGTGTGCTATCTAATTAGTTCTATTTTTGAGTTGATCTTGGTTAAATTTTTACAATTTCTTATGGGTGATTCCATCAATTCTAAAGCTTTAACCCATTGACAAGCTTATCATCTTCATTTTATTGAAGTTTGATTTTGTCAATTACCTCTTTGGACATACTTAGCAAAATACTTGCTTCTAATTTGAGATTTCTTCTCTTTCTCCCTCTCAAGTTACTTAGTAGGTAGTGATCATATATATATTGGTGTTTCTTTCCTTTCTACTAACCTTTGTGTAGCATGTAACCTTAGCTCACAAACTTGGTGCCCCGAGCAAGGGGGAGCAACCACCAAGGGGGAGCTACTAGCAAAGTTCGATGCACTTCAAAGACTTATGCTAACCTTTTTGCTACGACAAAGGGGGAGAAATGATAGTGATAAACTAGTTAATAATTCCATAGTTTGTGTTTATACGTAAATGAGTTTATCGTTTGTTGTAATCAAAAAGGGGGAGATTGTTAATGCAAGTAATGCCTAAAAACATTATTAGTGTTAACTAATCTTTCTTAGTTTTGATCACAACAAACCATACAACACATTTAGTGTAGAAACACAAAATGAATTATTTAACTAACACTATCATCAAGGTAATAATCATATCACTAACCTTTCTTAATCATACTTACTGATCATCAAAATGATTATCCTTAAAACTTACTTTTGCTAATAAGACAAAAGACTTTTTAATAAACTTTCTTTTTTAGAAAATGTTTTATTAAAATGGAAAATGAAAATTTGAAAATGGAATATTCCAAATGCTGTTAGAATATCCTTTGAAGGGTTTAAATACCTCAGATATTCCCACCCCACTAAAAGACAAAAAACGGAGCAGAGTCTAGTGGCGGTACCTTAAGTACCTACGCGGTACCTTATCGATATGGTACCGCGGGGTGAGATAAGGTACCGCGCACAGATAGCCGTTATAGATCTGTTATACTTTGTCTTCTTTAAATAGTGGGTCAAATCTCATTTTCCAGCAAGCCTCTTGGACGTTTTTCTCAGCCCCTTTTCTATTTTCTATAGCATAATCATTAGTAAATGATCACTTAATTTGTTAAGGATGTTTACATATGATTATCCTCTTGATCCCCTCCTTTACCATGTCCAATGAGAAGATCACTCACTCACTAGTGTAGTGATAAAGATGAATTTATGAGCTAGTCATATTCATCATGATACCTTTGTGTTTTAGGTCAATCCAATGTATTTATGAATACTTGGACTAGTTGTGTTCATCCAAGTTATTTGTGAATACTTAGATTTGTTGTGTACATCCATTGCATATGTGTTTGCTTGGATTTGTGTTGTGTAAATCCAAGCTACATGTGTGTATTTGGATAAGTCTAGTTGAGTTGTAATAGATTTGATTAGGAGTTCTCACTAAACTATAAAGTGATGTGGTTGTGTCTTGTGAGTTCTCACTAAACTTTAAAGTGATTAGTAGTTGTGTTGTGTGAAGTTCTCACTTAGCTTCAAAGTGAAGAGTCGTGAAGATTGGTTCTAGCTTTCGATTAGAACTCGACATCTAGCCTTGTGTCGTAAAATGGTGAAGTAGGCAACGTCGTGAAGATTGGTTCTACCTTAAGATTGGAACCCGACATCTAGCCTTGTGTCGTTAAATTGTGAAGTAGGCAACGTCGTGTAGATTGGTCCTAGCTAAAGATTAGGTCTCGACATTTAGCTTAGTGTCGGAAAATAGTGTAAGCAACGATGTAAGGTTTTCTCCGCCGAGAAGGGAGCTTGTGGATATAGTGGAAATCTCGAGTAGGTGTACTCGAGGAGTGGAGTAGAAACGAGGATAGAGCCTCGTTGTCGAACCACTATAAATCTTGGTGTCTTCCTACTAGGTTGTTTCCTTCCTTGCTCTTTACTTATTTCATTATCATTATACTTGCTTATTATTCTTGCTAGTGCATTTCAATTGAACCTAATCATTATGCAACTTAGCTTTAAGTAAAAGATAGTTTTGATACAAACCAAATTGAAAGCAATTTTAATTTGGTCACCAATCGAAGAGAAACTATTCAACCCCCCCTTCTAGTTTCTACAATGTATCTGAGGGGATTCTCACACGCATTCAGGCTGCTAAACTCTCTACTGCCTCAGCCCATGAATGCCTATTCGCATACTTTCTCTCTAAAATTGAACGCAAAAAGATTTCAGAGGCTCTGACACATCGAGGGTAGGTTGAGGCTATGCAAGAAGAACTCAATCAATTCCTTAGGAACAAGGTTTAGAGACTTGTTCCTCTCCCTAAAGGGAAATTAGCTCTTGGCATAAAATGGGTGTTCAAAAACAAGACTGATGAAAACGGAAATGTTATCAAAAACAAGGCTAGGCTTGTTGTCAAGGGGTGTGGTCAGCTTGAAGGCATTGACTATGAAGAGACCTTTGCCCCTGTTGCAAGAATGGAAGCTATCAGGATCTTCCTTGCCTATGCTACATACATGAACTTCAAAGTTTTCCAAATGGATATGAAAAGTGTCTTCTTGAATGGCAAGAACACTAAGGAAGTTTATGTGGCTCAACCTCCTGGTTTTGAGATTTCTGAGTTCTCAAACCATGTTTGTAAACTTGACAAAGCCCTATATGGACTTAAACAAGCACCAAGGGCATGGTATGAAACTCTCTCTACCTTCCTGATAATGAACAAATTTGTCAGGGGGAAGATAGACAATACCTTGTTTATCTTTAGAACCAAGGAGGATGTTTTGCTAGTTCAAATATATGTTGATGACATCATATTCAGATCCACTAACTATGACATTTGTAGAAAGTTTGAAAAAGTTATGACAAAGATATTCGAAATAAGTATGATGGGTGAATTAACATATTTTCTTGGACTACAAATCAAGCAGGGGGACAAAGGGGTCTCAGTCTGTCTAGAAAACTACACCAGAGAAATACTTAAAAATATGACATCTCTGAGTGTACTTCAGTGAAGACTCCCATGGTTCCCCCAAACAACTTATGTCCTGATCTCACTGGTAAACCAGTCAATCAAACCCTATTCAGGGGAATGATTGGATCATTAATGTACCTAACAGCTACCAGGCCTGATATTAAGTTCTCAACAATTCTATGTGCAAGATATCAGGCCGACCCCAAATAATCACATCTTACTGTTGTTAAACGAATCTTCAGGTACCTGAAGGGTACTCCAACACTAGGTCTATGGTATCCTTGTTGCTCAGTATTCGATATTAAAGGATACTCAGACTCTGACTATGTTGGCTGCAATATGGATAGAAAAAGTACCTCAGGTGCATGTCAATTTCTAGGTGGCAAGCTAGTATGTTGGAGTGCAAAGAAACAGCAGTCAGTAGTCATGTCCTTTGCTGAGGCTAAATATGTGGCTGCAGTTGGTTGTTGTGCAAACATCCTTTGGATGAAAAGTCAACTCATGGACTATAATATGGAATACAAAGTAGTCCCCATCTTTTGTGACAACACCAGTGCAATTGCCATTTCCAACAATCCAGTCCTACACTCAAGGAATAAACACATAGACATAAGATATCACTTTATCAAGGACCATATCTTGAAAGGAGATATTGAATTACACTTCATTCCCACTGAATATCAGCTAGCTGATATTTTCACTAAACCCTTGGATGAACCAACATTCACTAGACTGAAAGCTAAACTTGGTATGTTGAACATTGATTAATCAGGCTCCTTGATGACTTGATGTTCAGTATAGTGTACATTCATAATCTTCTCCCTGAGTAAATATATCTTACTGTCTTCCCCTTGACAATGAGGTACATTAAATGATGTAACAAAATGATCTAGAGATTTAGTTACTTAACGTACTAGGTCGGTGATACACAATATTAAATAAGGGACAAATATTCCTTTGAATACATGTCATCAACCAATCAAGGGGTCACCAAATGTCAATGTTCCTACTAAGCATTAAATGCTTGCCCTTTTCAAGCAAAATCCGTTGCAAAAACTTCCTTTCAACTGCACATGAACCCACATCATCTCTGCAAAAAGCGTTATCATTGTAGGACCGGAACAGTTGTCATGAAAAAAGGGGACCACTTGTACATTTCATCAAAACTAGAAATTATAACAAATAAATTCACTTTCACATCCGAGCCTATAAATACCTTAACATCAAAAACAATCACACACACAAAGATTTTAGCAAACTTACTCTGCCAAGATATTCTCTCAAAGAAAAGTGTGTGTGTTCAAACATTGTTTCCAGAAGAGTGTTTATTAATAGGTAATCACATTGATCACTCGTTTCATTGTTATATAGTATGCATACAAGCGATCAAAGTTACTTAGTGTTTCGATCTTTTAATTTTCTTCTCGAGTTCAATAGTTTGCATTAAGCCACTTGGTGACCTATTGTTGCATTATAACAAGAAACAAGTCTTGGTTTGATTCTCACAAAGTGCCATAGTCCTTTCTACAAAGTTTAAAAAATCATAACTTAAAATGGCATTATCCAAGGCTATCTCATATGCCTCCCAGGCTGAGCATCTCGTCAATGAGAGTGTCCCTTTCTCAGGAAACAACTACGGGGGAAATTTCAGTTACCCTCGTAGTGTATCAGCCTACAAACTAATTTGCAAATTTCTTAAAAACTATGATTGGGCTGATGCTTTTACAAACACCCCCTCAGTATTCTACCATGAATATCTCAAGGAATTATGGTATAATGATATGGTTGTAACCCAAACTACCCAAGGGCCTGAAGGTTCTCAGGGGTCTAAGACCAAGTCACACAAGGGAAGTATCATTGGGTTCACTGTGAACAATGGGAAGACACCATTGATTTTAGACTTCAAACCTTTTGTCAAGCCAGTGGACTCGACTATAATAAAGGTATTTATGTTGCACACCGTGACACTGAGTCAGTTAAAAATGGATTAGAAGAAATCGGGGTCCCTGAGTTACTTGTATCTAAAACCCCATTAATCGAAACTTCTTTCCCCATGGCTTGGAGGATCCTGGTCACATTTGTGATTCAGGTGATCGGTGAGAATTACTCATCTACTGAGCAAGTTAATTCTACTCAGCAGAACCTAATCTACAGTCTCATTAATGGACTTAAGATTAACATAGGAGAGATCATTTATAATGATCTTGTAACCAGGCTCCTAAAGGAGTCAAGGCAAAAGTATGTATCTTACCCAAGGTTCATATCTTGCGCCTTTGAAATGTTACTCGGTTCACTTTACACTCAGGAGAAATTTACTATTTTTTCTACACCAATCCTGAGTTCCACAAATTTTTCAAAGAACCCATCTGATGTCTCCCCCATTGAATTAACGGCTCACATAACTGAGGTGATCAATCATGAATCATCCGTGTCTCATATTCCCTTCTTACTAAAGAAGGGGAACAAGAAGCCTCAGACTGTGCCAAAGACCAAACCAACGGCACAGGGCCCTAAGGCTTCCGAGACACGTTTAAAAAAGGCCAAGGCTAAAAAGACTACCCTTGTTCAGACCAATATACATCTACCCCAAGGGAAAGAGCTTACGGGAGGCCCTGATACATCACAGTCAGGGTCGACGGGCCAACCTACTGGTCCTCTTGATGGAGAGGGAAATATACAACCCTCTCCTACGAGACTGCCTTCCATTCAGTCTGATAAGGGCACTCGTAAATCAAAACCTTTTCCTGAGGACAAAACCAAGGCCAAAGACGTAAGGAGACGCCCACGGGTAACACACCTCACTGATAGGCCTATCACTTCCACAACATCCGATGAAGGCACACTAGCTCAAAAGTCCTTGCCCGAGGAACCAAAAATTGATTCCTTAGACTCAGAGGGACGCCTACGGGTAAAACACCCCGCTGATAGGAATCTCACCTCCACAACTCCCGATGAAGGCACACTAAATCAAAAGTCTTTGACTGAGGGAACCATTATCGATCCCAAAGACTCAGGGAGACGCCTACGGGTAAAATACCTCACTGATAGGGATCTCATTTCCACCCCTGATCAATCACAAACTGCCCCTGAGCATTAGAAGGCCAAAACCCAAGCCTCAAGATTTGGGGCAGGGAGTGACCAAACCAAGGCAAACCTTCTTTTGGAGAGGACCTGGATAAACCTAAGGTATCACTGAACTATGGAGATTTTATTAATTTACTTGATGAGCCTGAAGAGCTACTCCATGGATTCAGTGACGACGATGAAATGATTGAGGCTGGGGATGAACCTAACACTCAGGACCCTCCTCAATCAGACCAGAAGCCACGGTCCCCACCTTTGTTCGCGAACATATCACCCTCCCCTGAGGCTCAACCAAAGCCCTCCCTTGAGACAACCGAATAAAAGGATCCCTCCCCTGAGGCAACTCAAAAGCCCTCCCATGAGGCACACCTTGACACCTCATCATTGGGGACTCGGACTGTGGTTCTGGATTCTACTTTTGATGACACCAAACCCGTCACTAAGAAGGTTCTTTATGAAACTCTCAGGGGTGTCTTAAACCATGTGTATACCACTTTGAAGGTCGAGGTTTCTCAGAACAAAGAAGACCTTTCTTCCAAGGCTAATGAACTCCTCGACGAATTCAGGACGTATGGTGACCGTTTTGATATCGCTAAGGAGAAGATGAGAGTTCAGCTTGACAACCAAATGGAGTTCATCAGTGCCGTCAACAACAGTCATGAGAGTCAGGAGAAGAAGCTCATAAATTTTCTAAACCATGCTCTCCCAACTATTGAAGAAAATGTGTCTTTAAAGACAACCTTGGATGGACTAATCTCTAGTTCTACTGAGTCCACTTCCAAGGTTGGTCAACTTCTTGATTTGCTTAAGGAAGATAGGCTTTCTAAGGTATTTACTAGGTTAGACTCTTTACAATCTGAGTTGGATGTGGTAAAAGCTAAGGGTGAAGCTATTTATGAAGATGTTCACATGGATTCTGAGGCTGAATTCGAATTGATAAAAGTTGCACATGGATAAATGGCTAATGCCTCTAACCTTTCTTATATATCCAAGTCACTTAAGGAAGCTAACATTCCCTATCTCAGGACCAGAATCCACACTATGGAAACCACTTAGTCACTCATACAATTGGATGTTCAGACTATCAAGACTGACACTCAGTCTATGAAGGCAACGACGACTTAAATGTTTCAAGCTTTCAAAGGGTCATCCACCATCTCCTCCTCAGGACCATCACATCAACCAAAAGTTGGGATCAGTTAGTATGAGCCTTTAAATTTTGAGGGGGAGAATGTTGTACCAATGATGCTAACATATAATGAACCTCCCTTTCAACCTGAGGGGGAGCAAGAAGAAATGGTGAACCCACAACCTCAGGTGCCTGAGATCCCTACACCAACACCCTTGAACTCCATTCCACCTAACCCTGAGCACTCAATATCTAACTTAGATAGGGGCAAAGGTATTGCTGATGAAACCCTAACACCCCCTAAGAAGCTTGTAAAAGCTTCAAGGGAAAGAAGGCCTCACCCTGATGCTCTAGTCTTGGTACCATATGAGATAAATGAAAAAATGTACAAGATGACTCCTGAACAGATACAAGAGTACCTAGACAGAATGGAGAGGGCTAAGACCAGAGAGGCAACTAGAGCTGAGATACTCAAGGTGTCCACTGAGTTTGTGAAGGAAGTGGGTGGTAACCCTGATGAATTGTTAAGTGTGAAGGGTGAACAAGAGTTTATTCAGAAGCAAGAAGAAGAACTCAATAGCATTCAGGATGAAATGATCAAGAAAGAACAACAAAGAACTTCACAATTAAAGAAACTGTTTGATCAATACACATGGGTTACCACTTAGAGAAGAAAGCCTGAACAAGTCACTAACCTCCAAATCATTCCTCACACCACACCAGTCTCGGTCTCTGTCTACAGAAACAATGATGATATAAACTTTGAAGTAATGAAGAAATTTTCATTTGGCGATTTCGGCCTCAGTGAGTGGGATGAGATGGGGAGAATCATCAGGACCAAAACCAATAAGTGTATCCCTGAACTACTCAACTCCTCAGCAAGAGATATGAGAGGTTGAAACAAATCAAGAATCAGTTAGGGATCACTGAGGAACTTCCTCTGGCAGAACTGGATCCTACCAAGACTCAAGGACGAAAAAGAAAAAGGGTTGAACTAGAAGCTGAAACAAAGGTCCCTGGGTTGGAATGCAATCGAACTCTTCCTGAGAACATTCCCTTTGTCAACAACATAGTCATCGAAGAACTTGAGTGGGGTATCTTCTTTATTGATGTATTTGGTGATCAAGCTTTTCAAAGGATGGGTGACATTGAGAAATGTCCCACTGAGAGTCTCCTTATTTTCCTTGTGATGGATGGACAAGTACAGACTCAAGAGAATAAGAGGTTTGCTGAGAAGCTCAGGCAAGTGATTTCAAGGAGGCCTGATAAAGAAAAGGTGTTGAGCTCGTCAAGGGTAAAGAGAGAAGCAATGGATGCCTAAAGGGTTGTAATCTTTTGTTTTTTTATGTTTTTTCTTATATCAGACTTTTCAGTCTTTGTAATGATGAATAAAAGAAAGTACTTTGTTTAAAACAAGTCTCTTCATCATTAGATTAGTTTATATGAGAAGAAGCCTCTTCGCTCACTTATAACAATCTACTTAGGTATATTTTATATCCAAATAGGGGAAGATTGTTAGGTCAATTCAGTGCCTAATGATCTCACTGATAGATTTGAATAACAATCAGCCTAAGTAAAGTATTGTCCTTTAATATAAAGAAGTCATTGAGTGAACAACCACTCAGTGAGTTACCTTCAAGACCTTAGACTGAGTCTAAGAGAAAGACTCGAGCATTCAGAGAGGCGAAGTTCAATGAATGATGTATCAAAGACAAAGAAGAAGGTGATGGGTTCAGTGAGATGTGGAAATAGACTCACTGAACCCCATACGATCTCCCTGAAGGAACAAGCATCCTCAAAGACTAAAGTAAAGGTGGTATAAGTTGAATTATGATAAGATGTAGTACATCACACAATTATCGTGACTTACCCCTTATAGGGTAGATAGGGTACTGAGCTTGTAAAAGGACTTATGTCTTAATACCCAGAATGGGCTAAGACAAGATAGTACACTATACCAATGAGACAAGAATTGCACATGGTAATTCTTTGTCTCGTATCTACCCTTTGCTTCTATAAATAGGATGTTTGTAAAAGAGAGAAATTTAGTTTGTGCACTAAATGCTTTAGACATTCACAAACAGTTCTCTCTTGCAAGTACGATCAAAAGCACTTGAGTTCTAAACTCCTGTTGACTTTATCGTCAAGCTTATCAATCGTTAGGATTGGTTTAGTTTGTTAGTGAGGAGATCACAAACACACACATTGTCTATTCAATCCATATTGTAGCTTCACATACAATAGGGTATAATTCTTTGAATAATAAGAGTTAAACGTTGAAAACCTTTTTTGTTATTTACTTTACATTGTCTTGTGCTTTTACATTACTTTACCATGAGTTAGGTCTATACTTAGTATTCTTAAGTATAACACTAATTACAAGGGACCAACACAAATTTAATGTAATTATCATCTAAAAACAATCTCAAATTTGCACTAGATTACACCCCATTAACATAAAAAATATTCAAAATATCATATCCTTATGAGCAATAGCCACAAAAATCTATGTGCATGGTTTCTATTCATCCATGACCAGTTACATTCCAATTCATCAAGTGATACATCTTACATTGATATTTTTTTTGTTGAATAATAAAGAAAGGTACATTCCCTCACACCAAGAACAATATACCAATAAATTCTTATTGGGGACTATGACGCTAAGATCAAGGTTTAGAATATGATATAAACGGGATTAAGAACGACCTGATAATGATTATAATCCATATTGGGGTTACAGTGTGACATGATTGTAAAGATGTGTGTGAAATGTGAGTCTCACATAACCAAATTGTTATGTAATATTCTTTTTAAGTTTTAAACAGTTATCATGTGGAACACGGAGAAATTCAATTTCTTCACTAATTGGAGCGGAAATTAATTTTCAAAGAGAATAATTCTCGAGAAATCAAACTCTCCGCCTTTTGAGTTCTTTAGTCTATCAAACATGAGAAATGTTATTCATTTTCATTTCTTTTCTCTTAACTCCCTTGTCAAACATGCCCTCTAGTCTCTCACATACTCACTCACAACTTAGGAAATGTGTTCCTTCCACACTCTCACCCTCACAAACCTTATTGTTAGAATAACGACATGGTGTATTAAAGATTGATGAGGATATTTTATCACAACTTGATTTACAACTTGCTTGTGTAAATTTCATGCGTGATGTTATGAGACATGAATCTTAGATATAAAAGGCAATGTAACTTTCATAATTCATCATCCCATTTCCAACTCAAAAAACACACAAAACGAGTGTTTTTTCCTTTCTTCTTTTATATCTCCAAGTAATGATGCTATTAGAAGTTTGGTGTATATCTCCCATTTACATGAGATAGGTATTAATTCTTATAACTAGAGAGACTATGTAATTTCAAATTTCCATCATAGTGAACGTATCTTTTTTTTGCATGTGGTTTTTACCCTATTGGGATTTTTCACGTTAAATCTATGTGTATATTTTATTGCATTTCATATTTAGTCGTGGGTTTGCTCAAGTTTGATGTCACTTTCTTAAAGTGATATCAATAGCTAAGGTTAGGTATATGTATAATTATTTATCTATGCTATGTGGTTGCCACTATTAAGTTGACCCTCCACATAAAAAGATAAGTAAGATTATACTCACTCAAAAGGTGTTCGTTACTATTATCAAATAATATTTGTATCAAAAAGTAGATTGCAATTGTAGGAATGTCAGCAAAATTTGAAATAGAAAAATTCAATGAGAATAACTTCTCGTTGTGGAATCTAAAGATGAAGGTTATCCTTAGAAAAGGATAAATGTTTAGCAGCAATTAATGAAAGGCAATATGAGGTTACGGATGACAGTAAATGGGACGAGATGGAAGGAAATGCTTTTGAAACTTTTCATTTGGCATTGGGAGATGGAGTTTTGTCGAGCACAGAGGAGAAGAAAAGTGCAAAGGAGATTTCAGATAATCTCGCTCGACTTTACGAGGCAAAGGTCACTCTATACTAAGATTTTCTTTAAGAGGAAGTTATATGCTCTACGCATGAATGAATTACTTTGATGACTGAGCACATCAATAGTTTGAATACTCTATTTTCTCAACTCATTTATCTTAGTTGTAAAATAGAGCCACATGAACGTGCTAAAATCCTACATCAAAGTTTACCTAGACTCGTATGACCAACTCATTATCACCCTAACTACTAATGTACTTTCGGACTATCTAGTCTTTGATGATGTTGTAGTCGTTGTTCTGGAAGAAGAAAATAGGCGCAACAATAGGGAGGATAGACAAACCAGTTCAAGACAGGTGGAGGATTTGGTGGTGACAGGAGGCAAGTTAATGGAACATGGCTCTAGTGCGAGTCATGGTAAATCTAAAATAGGGAGGAAGAAGACTGGTTTTAAATGCTTCAAATGCAGGAATACATATCACTTCAAGAAAGATTTCTGATGTTTAAATACCTCTAATCCTCAAGGAAATGTCGCTCATACATTAGAAGATGGTAAGGCCCTGTGTTGTGAAGGAGCAGTTACAAAGGAAGGCAATAAGATATTTGTAGATGTATGGATATTTGACACGGGAGATACTTTTCACATGACCGCAAGAAGAGAGTAGTTTCATAAATATAAACCAATCTCTGGAGGAGGATCTTTATGTAGTTGCAATAATCATGAACTAAATTGTAAGTATCATAGTGAAGATGCATGATGGTATCGTTCGTACTATTCGGGATGTGCGACACATAGAGGGCTTGAAAAAGAGTTTATTGTCCCTTGAAAATTTGATAATCTTGGTTGTATGGTGGAAATATAATCATGAATGTCATAAAAGACACGCTTGTACTTATGATGGGAGAAAAGGTGGCTGAAACCTATACCAACTGAAGGGAAACATAATAGAGGAAGGAGAAGCATCAGCTGCTTCACATAGTCTAAGTTATATAGTTGCAGTAACATGGCATAAAAAAGTTGGAGATATGTCTGAATAAGGAATGAAGATTCGTGTTGAATGAAAACTACTTCTTGGTCTCGCAAAGGTTTCTTTACCTCTATGTGAGCATTGTTTTATCAGCAAGCAGCATCAATTAAGGTTCAAAACATCAAATTCGAGAAGTGTTTTAGTTTTGGAATTGGTTCATTCTTATGTGTGGCAAGCACCGGTTCAAAGTATTATGTATCCTTTATTGATGACTATTCCAAGAGATGTTGGTGTACCCAATCAAAAAGAAGTCTGATGTGTTTAAAGTTTTCAAAGTTTTCAAAGTTTACAAAGCGCGACTTGAACTTGATTATGAAAGCAAGATCAATGTTTGAGGACGGATACTAGAGCTGAATACACTTGTGATGATTTTGATACTTTTTGAAGGCAATAAGGAATCAAAAGGCAGTCCACGACATCATGCACTCCTCAGCATAATTGAGTGACAACGTGGATGAACAAAACCTTGTTAGAAAGAGCAAGAGCAATGTTGGCAACTACAAGCTTGGGAAAATCATTTTGGGCGGAAACAATTAATACCTCGTGTTATGTGATAAATCAGTCACCTTCAACGCATTTAAATTGAATTCACCGATGGAGATGCGGACGGAAAAGCCGTTCAAATATTTTGACCTTCATATATTTGAAAATCATGTATAAGTGATGTATAATTCTCAAGAAACAACAAAGCTAGATCTGAAATCTAGAAAATGTTTGTTCTTGGGGTATTTAACGGAGTAAAGGGGTATCTCTTGTGGGACCCTACTGCCTATAAAGTAGTCATCAACAAAGAAGTTGTCTTTACATAATAAAAAATTCAAGAAAATAAAGAAGGTGATAGCACTACAAGAGAAATTACGTCAATACAGATGGAAAAGAAATATTAGTCGACTGATTCTTCTTAAACGAGATGGAAAATAAATTTAAGTCGACTAATTCTTCTAAAGCAACACCACAATATGAGGAGAATGAGACAACCCAGTCTCAAGCTCTAGCAACTCGTACTCTTAATCAGGAAAGAAAATGTTCGGCGTGACACTCTAATTATGTTATGGAGCTAAATGTTGCATATTGTCTTCGTACGAAGGAAAGAGAGCCATCAACTCTTCAAGAAGCACTGAATAATCCAGATGCGTCGTTTTGGAAGGAAGTTTTGTAGAAGAAACTAAAGCACTTCATAAGAACAGGGAACTAGTACCACTACCAGGAGGTAGAAAACTCGTTAAAAATAAACGATTGTATAAGATCATGAGAAATGGTGATGATCAGGTGGAGATGTATCATACAAGACTGGTGGTCAATGGATATGCTCAAAAAGAGGGAATCGACACAACTGTTCGGGTGGTTTTAGAAATGTGTGATACACATGCTTTACATCTAGAGCAATTAGATGGAAAATACATTTCTTCATATAAATCTTCAAGAAAAATTTATATGCTCCAACCAGAAGTTGTTAAACAAAAAGGAAAAGAGAACTTGGTTTGTAGGTTAAAAAAATCTCTATACGGTTTAAAGCATGCGTCGCCGATGTTGGTACAAGAGATTTGACTCTTTCATCAAGATCCTTGAATATAACAAAGTGTATGCAGACCCTTGTGCATATTTCAAGAGGTTTGGAAATGATAATTTTATCATTTTGTTGTTGTATGTTGACAACATCTTAATTGCAGGCCACAACAAAGATCATATTAGTCTAATAAAGGCTCAAATGGCTAGGGAATTTGAGATGAAAGATTTAGGACCCACAAATAAGATTCAAGGGATGCAAATTGATCGAGATAGAGTTAGTAGAAAATTTTGTCTTTCATATAAAAGCTATATGAAGAAAATCTTTCAAAGGTTAAACATGCAAGATTGTAAGAAAATATCAACCCCGTTTTAATTTCAGGTTATCCTCCAAGATGAGTCATAATCGTAAAGAAGAGAGGATAGAGATGTCTTGAGTATGCATTAGTAGTGAGAAGTTTAATGTTCATGATGATTTGTACAAGACCATACATTGCACATGCAATGAGAGTAGTAAGCCGATACATCGCGGAACATGTAGAGAGCATTGAGAAATTGTAAAGAGGATCCTTAGATATCTCAAAGGAACCTCAGATGTTGCATTATGTTTTGAAGAATCAGATCTTATTATCAAAGGATATGTTGATTCAGATTATGCTGGTGATATTGATAGAAGCAAATCAACTACCGGGTATGTGTTTACAATTTGTGGCAGAACTATAAGACGGGCTTCAAATTTGTAGTCGGTTGTGGCTATGTCAACAACATAATCAAAATATGTTACAGCTGCTCAAGCTAGCAAATAAGTAGTATGGTTGAAGATGTTGTTGGAAGAGCTCGGACACAAACAAGAGAAAATTAATCTATTTTGTGACAACCAGAGCGCCTTGTATCTTGCAAGGAATCCGACATTTTTTCAAAGACAAAGCATATACGAGTTCAATATCACTTTGTTCATGAGCAAGTGGAGGAAGGGACCCTGGATATGAGAAAAATTCATACCGATGATAACGTGACATATTATTCGACGAAATCAATCAATGGTGAGAAGTTTATATGGTGTCAATCCTCATGCGACCTAGTAGAAACGTAAGCAATATGCGTGTAAAGAAGGATGACGGTGTGAAAATTGATTAGACTTTAATAGAATCTTTAATTAGGATATTATTGGAATAAAGATATACGTACTATATCGAAGATTGAAATATAATATTTCACCACAACTTGCTTGTGAGAATGTCATACATGATATCATGAGACATGATTTTTGCATATAATTCGTCATCTCATTTCCATCTCTAAGAACATACATAGAAATGTCTTTTTTATATTTGTAAGTAGTAAAACTATTAAAGAATTAGTGTTTATCATTTGTGCTCTAGTCTCTACTACTTATAAATGTTGTATCTATATGGTTGAAAATAAGTATATTTGAAAATATTGAAACCATTAATACATAGAGGTTGTATATGATGGTTGAAAATGTAGTAAATTAGGAAATAATGAAAAATTAATACCCCAATGTTGAAAAGCTGGCTATTAAAATTATAAAAACTTGTGATACGTATAACTTATTGCAAAACACACACAAAACTTATTTTTCTCTCTAAACCCTAAAAAAATACACAACCACCACCATCTCTGGTTGAGAATATTGTTTGTTGGTACCGTGAATTTGTTTTTTGTTGGTGTATGATATCTATCTCATCAGTGGTTTAGGTATTTATTCTTTCTGGTTCAAACCACATACCCGCAGGCCAAACCCCACTTTGTTGCCGCCGGTTTCTTTGTTACCGCCATTCATGGTGTGCGGCGTTGATGGCCAGCGGGTGACGTCGAAGAGGTTAGGTGGTTGTTTACTTTGCGGGCACAAACTCTTATTTAGCAGAAACCTTGAATGTTGAAAAAGTTAATGCTATAACAAATAGTTGGCATCCACTATAAACAACCTTAATCAGTTTAATAAATATCATCACATAGATCTCAACCAAACTAGAACTCTACCATCGAAGCGGCTGAACGGTTTTGAGTTTTGTGAGTTTTTTAATATATCTTCATCTATGATCTATCTGTTTCATTATGTTTTGAATGTTTTCTTTTGTAAAAGTGATGTTTTGTGGATCTGATGTCGCCGCCACCTCTATTTCCTCAAATTAGGTATAATCTGCGATTTTTGCTATTCCATACTTGATTATAGTTGTGATAAAGCTATATTGATTATGACTATAGTTTGTTGTAAAATTTAGATAATTGGTTTTTCATGGTTGACCAGGTGTTCTTTGATCCTTACCGCGATGTTCTCCATGTCTATTGCAGCGATTACTTGTTCAAGCTTTTGCTTATTGGGGACTCGGGTGTTGGCAATTCGTGTCTCTTGCTGGGATTTGCTGTAAGATGTTATGCCAATTATACTATCTATTTTTCGTTCATGTTTCACATGTTCCAGTTGTTTATTCTTTGTGTCTGTTTTCTATATTTTGGATTTTGTTCGACCTTTAATGAATGACATTAGTAAGGTTTAATTATTCCGTTCACATAATACCTTTCCCCATTTTTGCTTTACTGGTCTTTTTTTGTAGTGCATAGTGTATTTTCACTAAGGGAGTAACAATTAAGATGAATATGGTTTTTAACTATCTTAACAACTTCCAATGGTCAGTGGGTAATGATCAAAATGTCAGTTACTAATTTGTAGCTTCTGACTCCTTTATTTGTGTATTAAAACGAATAAGCTGTCTTGAAACACTTATGGTCCAACAAATTTAGTTCCTTATAAACGTTAAGTGCAGTTTGAATTTATCCAGTATATTTCGATCGGTTTTGAATTTATATGTAGCTTGGTGTTGTACCGATCCCAAAAGTAAACGTGAACTCTTTATTTAGCCTAATTTGATAGAACTTTAACCTGGTAGGAAGTCCATGAATTATCGGCCAAGATCTTGGATTGAATTGTCATCGCCAAGTATTTGTTGCAATAACAGGCACATTAACTGTGTTGGGTCGAGCTAGCTAACCTGAATGCTTTCTTATGTACTAATTTAGTTTTGTTAGCAAGTAATTATTACAATTTAAATTCTATTGTGCAAATTCCAAACTATAAGTTTTAAAGAAACATTTATGTTAAGTTTATTGTTATAAAAGAAAAAAAAATTAAGTGTAGTTTGAATCTAAAGGATACCAAGTGGACTTTTGATGTCATTGTTCATTTATATGAAACAAACAACATAATTTATATACACCTAGGATAATGTATGGTTGTCACAACATAATTTAGGCTGTCACAACATAATTTATATACACAGAATCTTGCTTCAGTTATATGCATCAAACCTCAAATTTGTCCATAATCATGTGTAGACAACGTGTTCATGCTTAAGTGGCTAGATTTTGTGAATTGTTGTTAGAAATGAAATATTGTTAATGTTGTTGTGATTGCAATAGAATGTATATGCCATGAAAAGATTTCAAAATTTATATTAGTATACAATTAACCCCTTTTATGTTATTACAAGTTAAGTGGGTAATTCCATATTTCTCCTGCCCTGCCAAGTTACTACCATAATACCATTTGGACCATATATATACAAGAAGTGGACTGTTTTGAGCAATTCCACTCTTTTGTATGCAGCTAAGTAACTCACTAAAGAAGCTTTCGCTTCTAACTAAGTTTTATAATTGTAGTATTACATCACATATAATTGTAAGTATACATGCGTTACTTATAAACCTAATTTATAAAGAGTTTTTTTCAATTGTTATAAATATGTAAATTTGTTTAACTGAAAACCAGTGTGTACTTTCAAAGTGTTGCTGCGATGGGTTAATTGAAATGGGTTGCTTTAGGTGTTGATATAAAGGCTGAAATTTGTGGGTTTAGGTGCTGATATAGTGGCTGAAATGGGTGGCTTTAAGTGATTAATTAAATGAGGAATAAAATGAGTGGGTATGGCTGTTGAAATGGTGGGTTTAGGTGTTGATATGGGAGTCTGGGGGCTGAAACTCATTAGTAGCTCGTGCACCTTCAAACATATATAGTGGTTTGGATGTTCAAATGGTGGTTTGGATGTTGACTCCACAACGTATATCTTGATATGGTTTCATTATGTTTTTTGTAATTGTATCTTGACAAAGAAAATCATGTTTACGTCTACATTAAGGTTTTCTATTCTAATTCGGAGACAAAAACAAAGAAACAAGATATCGAAATAGTCGGGGTAATTTTTTGCAACAATCAAGTCATTTGCCTCGATATAGAAGTACTACGTATTAAAGATATAACTATAATTGTTTTGATATATGCAGGATGGAGCATGTTGATCCCTTTGGTTGGATCTATATTCTGTTAAGAATTAGTATAATAGTTTTAATCAAACTAAAACACTTTGAGCACTCTTACTAACACTAAATAAGTTATGCGGAATCTAACTTATAAAGCACAGAAAAACATAATTACTTTTAACTATTCGATTCACTTATTAATCGACTTGTATGAGGTACATGAAAGACATTGTACCTATGTTCCTTTTATAGAGTAAGGAACCCTAGAAACCTTAGAATATTCTATAAAGATAACTATATCACAGACGATATATTATCAATATTCTAACTATTTAGGTATATCACATAAGATATACTCTAACTATAACTATGACATATCTTATACAAAGATATATTCGTCCTAATCATCATAGAAGTACTTACTTTATAAGTAGCAGTACTTACTATGTACCGCGTTAACACTAAGATACTTACATAACACTAACAGTACTTCGAATACACTAACGATACTTGACACTTAACAAATAATTCCCAAAAATCCTCCCCTAAACAAGAAATGATAACTTGTTGTCTTCTTGTTTCTCTTGTACTGGATGTATTAGAAATACATGTCTTCAGTCTTTCCTTCATCCTTGGATTGAACTTGGTAATTTGTATTTGTATCCAACTGAATGTAGCCAAACACTTCAAATTTAGATCTTCTTCTGATAAGATAATCTTCAAACATTATGAGCATCATCTTTGTCTTCAAACTATGATCTTCTTGTGTCTTCTAAACATTCATTCATCTTTGCAGCATCAGTATTTGTCTTCTTGAGTTTAGTCCGTAAACTCTTGATCATAAATCTTTTCTCTTGATTTGATGATAACAAAACCTTCTAAGTATTATATCTTTTAATACTTCTTTGTCTGCAATCTTCGTACCTGAAATAAAACAGTTAACAACAAACACCAATCTGTATTGGCTTCATGATTTTTAGCAAATCACCATCTATCAACGGATTTGATAAATTCTTTACCAGTTAGCCGTACACTCTGGAATAGCCAATACTTTATTCACAAAGAATAAGGTGTAATGAAAACCTTACAATTTTTGGTAAATTGTCAACCATCAATGGATTTGATGAAGTCTTTACCTAGTATCGTTTGTCTAGGACTAGCCAACTCTTTGTCTCGAAACAAGGTGAGTTAGAACCATATAGTTTTTAGCAAACTATCAGCTTTCAACGGATTTGATAAGTCTTTACCACAAACCGTTTGCTTATGGACTAGCCAGTTCTTATGTGTGTTAGATATGGTGAATTGAGAACCATTTATGAAGTGTGACTGGAAGTCAGACACTTAAGATTCTTTCTCAGCTTCTTCCTCATCTTTCAAATCCTTGATTTGTTGTTTAACCATTCTGATCAACTCCAAAGCATCAGTAGACTCTTCTGTAACTTCTAATTGTTGTTCTAACATACTTTCCAACAATTTCCTTTTAAAGGGATAAGTCTTCTCTTGCAGCATATAATATGTAACATCATCTACATCCAAAATATGCAATCCACATGACCTGTAATATCTCCAGTAACTAGGAACTTGATCCTCTAATACTTTCAACATTTCTTGATCACATTTGTGTGGCTCATACATAAAGAGAAATTCCTTATATAATAGTGATACTTCAGTTTTACCTGCACTGGCTTCTTTAACTAACCTTACAAGATCTTGGATATCTTGTCTGTCAAGAATGTGAAGGATATCTTCCAAAAGTCTAAATATCCTTTTTGTGCCATCAGATCTCTGAATTCCATGAGCTTCAAGTCCTTGATCTGTAGAGTAAATCCACTTAACAATGGATGCTCTTTTTCCAAAAATCTCTCTATCAATACATTGATCTTAAAATTTCACAATCTTCAAGTACTTCCTTAAGCTCTCATCATCATCATTATCTTCTGCTGTAGTTTTAGCTCTCTTAGCTTTCTTCTTTAGCTTTGTTGATCTTTTCCTTTTACCATTCTTAGAAATTCCTTCAAGTTCTGTTGAACCCTCTTCCAAGCTTGTATGTACCGTTTCCTCAGTATATATTGTTGTATGTACTGTTGACTGTGTATGTACTGCTTGTACATTTTTAGTCTGAGCAATTCCTTGAGTTTCAACTCCTGCATTCATCCTTTGAGCAGTCTCTTCCTCCCTTGAACTTACTTTCTCCTTTCTATTCTTCCTCACATAAGTGGCTTTGATAGGTGGAGATGTACTTGTAGGTTCAGCAGTACTTGGCTCAATTCTAGGAGTACTACCAAATTGTCTTTGTTGTTGTAGACGTTTCTTGAATTATTCAACAGCTTTCTTGTCTGCTTCAGATCCATTCTCAACAAAATTCAATTCAGTCCTCTTACTTTGCTCATACAAAGTCTTGATTTCTTTAAAAGTTTTCTTGACCAGGTGAATATGAGTAAATCCTTTTACTTTATTTAGAAATTTCATCATTTGATTTCTAATCTGCATATTAGTTGGAGGATTAATCTTTTCTTTCCTTCTCTTTTCAGCAAAGAATCTTTGTTGCTCCCTTACCAGATCATCAATCAATCTTGATTTCTCTTCTTCATCATATGCATCTTTTTCGTCAGCTATCAATGAGTCTGCAAGAAGCTCACTTGCATGTATCTCAGCTTGAATCATGTCATACTCTTGTATGTTCCATTCTTGCTGTATCCTTTTAGCTTCTAACAAATTTTGCTTTGCTGCAAGTTCTTCCTGCAATTCATCTTCACGAATTTGTGCTTGCATTCTATAAGCAAATTCCTCATCATGGTCAATTTGATTAAATCTGCACATGAATTTGTTTATATCATCATCTGAATCACTTTCATCTTTAGATTCTGACAATAACTGCTTCTTCCCCTTATCCTTTGGATTTATCTTAGGTAGCTTCTTCTTCAGTTTGGCAGCTACTTCTTCGTTAGCTAACTGTTGAATGACTATACCTTTTGTAGGTTGTGAAGCTTGAACTTTCTTACCTTGAATTTGATCCTTTGTGGCAAGAACTTCTTGTTGTGTCTTTTTCTCCACTTCTGCTTGCTTAGTCTTCTCAACTAAATTCTTCTTTAGATCAAGCAGCAATTGGGCTAAAGTCTCATTTTCTCCAAATGAAATTTGACTTTCTAGTGAAGCATGGTCACCAGCGGTACTTGCAATTGGCTCAGCAGTACTTGCAATTGGCTTAGTAGTACTTGGGTCTTCAACAATGTCAGCAGTACTTACAGTTGGCCTAGTTGGCTTAGCAGTACTTGGATCTTCAACAAAGTTGACTTCACCAGTATTAGACACACTTGTTTCTTCAATCACTTATGTATCCGCAGATACTTTTTCTTCCATAGAAGCCATCATATCAACTTGCACTTCTTAAGTCTTTTCTGACTTATTGCTTTGTGGTGATGGATCAAGAAACTGATTAGAAATTTCCTCCAACTTCTCATAGAAAGCACTCCAACTAGCTTGAGGTGGTGATTGAACTGATGGTTATGGCTGAGTTGCCAATGTTTCTGCAACTTGTGGCTCCTCTGGTTGATTTACCAACTTTTCTTGAACTTGTTCTTGAACTTGTGGTTCCTCTAGAGTAGGTTGTGGGTCTTGCTGTTGAATCTCCATGTCTAAAGGTCCATCCACACCAGTCTCTAAACCAGTTTCATATTTAAAAGTCCCCATGACATCTTCATCCAATTCAAAATTGATGTCATTTCCAGAGATCTTTGTTTGATTATCAGAAGAAGGTGGTTGTTCTTCATTATTCCTTCCCTGTTCTTCAATATTCCTCTCCTGTTTGGTTGCATTCAGTTGCCTTTTCTTGAGGTTCCTGAACCTTTGCTTCCTGATTGCAGATGTCTGAACAGATCTATATTGCCTCATCCAAGATGACACTTTGTTCCCTAACTTGAGTAGGCTAGCTTCTAATTCAGCAATTTTCTTGTCTTGAACAAGCTCATCTTTCTGCAACACCTGTACCTGTTGGGACAAACTTGTACACAAAGCAGTTAAAGTTGTAACATCCACCACCTCTGGTGCTTGTGCTTGTGGTAAACCACTAGCAGCAATAGAAGCAGCAGGTGTGTGGATCATCTCATCAGTGTTTGGTGGAACACCAACATTGTGAGAAGAAGATTGTGAATCTTCTAGAGAGTGGGAGCTCTGGTGAGAAGGAGTTTGCTGAGAAGCACTAGCATTGCTAGGTTCCTCACCTTCTTGATTGGCAGGTTGGGCTAACATATGAGCAAACAATGGTGTTATTGTTCTTGTAAAGGCATTGCCTTGTTTGGTCAAGAAAGAGAAAGTTCTCTTTGTGAATGAAGGAACATCCCATGTATCAGTTAATACTGGTAGGTTAGGTATTTGGTCACTAACTAAAGCCTGAATGAATTTAGGATACATTAAAAACTTCTTAGTCCCTTCTAAATTCCTAGTCATGCCTTCAAAATTTAATTTTGAAAAATTTAAAACCCTGTTATTTGCTAGACAAATACCAACAGATACCAATGCAGCAGGTATTTGATCAAAAGATGTACTTTTTGAACTTAAACAGTGAATAATAGCATGAAAAAGCAATTTCCATTGAGGTGAAAATAATGCTTTAAAGAAAGTAAGACTTTCCCTACCACCCCCATAGCCCATGGCTGCAAGGCCATCATGAATCTCTCTATTATTAAGCATACTAAGTCCATTTTCATCATTAAGTCTCAAACTTGCTCGTAGCAGCACTTCAGTGACATATATATTCCTATGATTAACCCTATCCTTAATGCAAGGTTGATCAAAACGAGTACCTAAAACAACAGTATCCCAAAATTGTTCAACAATGGGTATAGAGACAACTGGACTTACAGTGAGTGCGAAGCGAACATGACTTCGAGATAGGAAACCAAGCATCTCATTGAAACCAAGAGAGTCATCATTCGTAGCAAGATTCACAACCAAATTGTGCTTAGAGATTACTTGTAAGGCAAACATTAATATTTTTGATGATCGAAAGATTAGAGAGAAGGTTATAGAATCAAAAGATAAAAATAAAAGATTAGGTGAATCACTTGTGTAGTTGGGGTAAGTATTTAAGTAAATAACAAACCCAAGCGCGAAGAAACCACCAAATTTACAAAAGATACCCTTAACGGTACAACGGACATGTAGCGGTACATGGAACATAAGCGGTACTTGGTTTTGTGCTAGCGGTACTTGGAGTGACAACGGTACCTCACAATTTTGACCAGTTCATGCTTTCCACTACACATGTAACCTCTTTTATCTTTTTCTATAAACCTGCAATAACATCAAAAACACAAAACATAGACTATACAATAAAATTTATATAAAACTTGTACATCTATTACCTCCCCTCAACATATACAGCATGTTATTGGTTGAGTATACCAATGTGTGTCACCAAGAATTCGAATCTCTTTGCATCAAATGCCTTGGTCAACAAATCAGCTACATGGTTGTCTGTATGAATCTTCAAGACTTGAATAAGCTTTTTATCATAAGCATCTCTTATAAAGTGATGTCTTATTTCAATATGCTTAGTCTTGGAGTGAAATAATGGATTCTTGACAATGCATATAGTACTTTCATTATCATTGTAAATCTTGGTGTTCATGAAATTGAACCCATACTCCAACAATTGTTCTGAATCCAAAGTACTTGTCCACAACAATGAGCAGCAGCTACATATTCAGCTTCAGTTGTAGAAGTAGCAACAATGGTTTGCTTCTTACACTGCCATGATATGAGTCTTCTGCCTAGGAATTGACAACCTTCTGTTGTGGATTTCCTATCATGATTTGCTCCAGCATAATCACTATCTGAGTAAGCTTCCAATTCAAAGGTGGAATCTCTAGGATACCATAATCCTAAATTAGGTTGACTTTTATGATATTTAAAAATCTTCTTCACAGCATATAGATGTGACACCTTTGGATGAACTTGGAATCTTGAACAAGCACACACAACAAACATTATATCTGGTCTTGAAGCAGTAAGATACATCAATGAACCAATCATTGACTTATAGAGATGAATGTCAACATCTTCTCCATGTTCATCTTTTGATAAAGATTTCTTGGCTTCAAAAGGTGTGCTTGTACTCCTTGTATCCATACATGAAAATTTCTTTAAGATTTCAGCAACATATTTATCTTGGCTGATAAATATTCCATCTTTCCTTTGTTTGATTTGTAGTCCCAAAAAGAAAGTTAGTTCTCCCATAGAACTCATTTGAAATCTTCCTTTCATCAAAGCTTCAAACTCTTCACACCATGTTTTCTTGGTAGAACCAAAAATGATGTCATCAACATAGACTTGAACTAGAATGATGTCTTTGGCATTTTTCTTGATGAACAGAGTTTTGTCAATGGTTCCTCTCCTATATCCATGTTCTAACAGAAAGTTAGATAAAGTTGCATACCAGGCTCTTGGAGCTTGATGCAGACCATAAAGTGCTTTGATAACTTTGTAGACTCTATTGGGGAATTTAGGATCTACAAAACCTAGAGGTTGTGAGACATATACCTCCTCTGAAATAGTACCATATAGAAAGGCACTTTTCACATCCATTTGATAGACTATAAATCCCATATATGATGCAAAGGCCAAAAATAACCTAATGGCTTCTATCCTTGCCACTGGTGCAAAAACCTCATCATAGTCTATCCCTTCTTCCTGTCTGTAGCCTTGAGCAACAAGTCTTGCCTTGTTCCTCACAATAACCCCTCTTTCATCCTTCTTGTTCCTGAAGACCCATCTTGTACCAATGAATCTTTTACCTGAGGGAAGATCCACAAAAATCCAAACCTTTTGTAGCTCAAATTATGTTAATTCTTCTTGCATGGCATCCACCCAACTTTCTTCATCAAGAGCCTGAGAGATATTTTGGGCTCTACTTGAGATAAGAAACATGCAAACATACAATGCTGAGTATCTTTATGATTTGTTCTCTGCTGTTGTTTGACATAACTCACTAGTGCATGAGTTTCAATATTGGTTTGCAATTGTCTTTTGGTTTGTACAACAGATTTTGTATCACCAATAATATGAGTAGCAGGATGGTTGTTGTTGACTTTATGAGTGGGAATAGAACTGACTGGAATTTCTATTTCCAAATTGTTGAAATCAGTTACTGCACCCTGCTCATCACAGGAAGCTTTGGAGAAGATTCATTCAGCTGGACTGGCATATAAGTCTTCATCGTCCAATGCTTGCAAAATCTCTTCTAGCGAGTCAGCAGATTTAGCAGATTTTGACTTAGCAGTACTTGCAGATGAAGTACCGCTAGGTATAGTATGTACTGTTGAGTGTTGTGACTCAAAAGATTCTTCTCCTGAATGCTTATTAGCAGATGTAGCATTCTTTTCTTGATCTTGAAGCCTCTGAAGCTCCTGGGAGGCTTGATCATCATTTGATGGCATGGTTTGCTTCTTGGGAGTTGCAGACATGGGAGTAACAGTAGGCATGTTTGGCACATAGATATGAACATCTTCATCTGATGAAGAAACATCTTCTTGAGTACCTGCATTAGTTGCACTTGACTCCTCACCTGCATTGTTAGTTTGACAATCCTTTTGCAAAGAGTAGTAATCCATAGAGTTGGTTAGATAGTCTAAATCAAACATCCAAGCATAACCTATTCCTGGAACATTGGGTTTATTTTCTAAGAAATTGACATGAGAATTTTCTTCAACTTTCTTAGTTGCCAAATTGTAAACCCTATATGCTTTACTTTGCAATGAATATCCTACAAGATATCCTGGATCAGACTTTCCATCAAACTTTCCCAAATAATCAAGAGTATTTAGTATGGACACATGACACCCAAAAGGTTTTAAATGACTTATGTTAGGCTTTACATTAGTCAAAAGTTCATAAGGTGTTTTGTTTTGAGGCTTAGTTACTAGAACTCTATTTAACACATAACATGCAGTATTGATTGCTTCTGCCCAAAAGGTATTTGGCAAAAGTAAATCAGCCAACATAGTTCTAGCAGCCTCAATTAATGTCCTATTCTTCCTTTCAGCTACTCCATTCTGTTGTGGAGTTCTAGGATTACTAAACTGTCTCTTAATTCCTTTAGACCTACAGAATTCATCAAAATCAGCATTCTTAAATTCTGTTCTATTGTCAGTCCTAATGATTAAAACCTGTTTAGTGAACTGCTTTTCAACTAAAGTGATAAAATCCTTTAGTAATTCACTTGTTTCACTTTTAAGGGCTAAAAAGAAAACCCAACTGAATCTACTATAATCATCAGTTATGAATAGACAAAAGGTCTTATGGCTAATGCTTCTGACAGAAACTGGACCAAATAAATCCATATGCAAGAGATGCAAAGGTTTTGTCACAGTATTTACAGTCTTGGTCTTACAAGAGGCTCTATGTTGTTTACCCTTTTGACAAGCAGCACATGTGAAATCATTTTGAAAAGATTTGTTAGGTAGACCTCTAACCAAATTCCTTTTTACCAATCTATCAAGATTCTTGAAATTCACATGACCTAACCTTCTATGCCATAAGTTTGACTCATCTAAAGAAGCTTTAGCTAGCAAACATGTAATACCACCTGTTGGAGTAATAGTATGAAGATTAAAGGTGTACATATTTTCTTGCCTGGGTACTTTAAGCAGTATTTGAGATTCCTTGGGCATCTCAAAGTCTTTGGACAACACCAAGCAGTCTTTGTCTGTGAATAGCACCTTGTTCTTCTTATCACACATTTGTGATACAGAAAAGAGATTGAACTCATTCAATTCTTTTACAAAGAAGACATCTTCAAATTCCAACTTTCTTGTGTTGATTTTCCATTTATCAGTGATTCTACCTTTGCTACCCCCAAAGGCTACTGGACTTCCTCTGAATTCTTCAAATTCAACAAGAAAATATTTGTTCCCTGTCATGTGTCTTGAGCATCCACTATCTACAATTCCTTTATCTTTTAATTCATCAATGAGATGCCCCTGCACACAAATAAAACTTATTAGTTTTTAACAGGGACCCAAGCCACATTTGGCTCGGATCTTGTGGGACCTACACATTTAAGAGTTTGTACTGAAGCATTTCCAGTAATGCTACTTTTACTCTTATACTTCATGGTTTCATTTATGTAGTCAAATTCATAGGGTAACTCTATGTGCTTTGACTTCTTTGACTTAAGTATTGCTTTAGCGGTACTTGCTTTAACACATGATGTATCTCTTTTAGGAACCCACATTTGTACTGGTTTGTTCTTGTCCTTACTTCTAGGTGCTTTAACTTTTTCAAAAACTTTCTTAGAAGTCTTGGAGAACATTGGTTTTACAGACTTTAAACCAACAGTACTTGAGTTTGGTCTAGCAGTACTTGTAGATTTATGCTTGCCGGTACTTGGTTTACCAGACTTTAAGGATATAAGTCCTTGCTTTATAAGTACTGCCCTAGGAACAAAACTTTTGGTAGGATTATCTTTAACCTGTTTAACTACCCTTGTGTGATCAAACTTAGGTTTGTCATCTTTAAGTTTCTGTTTCCTATTACCCTGTGCATTTTTCCCATTACTGTTTTTCATGACCCTTTGTGTAGCCTTCTGTTTCACAATTTTATCTTCATGTAATGTACAGTCTTTGATAAAATGACTTAGACTACCACAAACATAACATCCTTTTCTTCTTAAAGAAGACCCAAAAGGTTGTTTTGACTTTACTTTATCAAAACCTAGCCCAACCCTTTTGGTTTTAGTATGTTGTTCATTGTTTTCCAATATCTTGCTAGGAGTTTTTACCTGCTTGGGAGCAGAACTAGTCGTAGATTCCTCAGACACAAAGTTGTTCATTAAAGGTGGATAAACAATATTCTTGGTCACATAAGTATTTTCTTGAGACACAGTACTAGAGTTAAAGACATTATTAATCTTAGGTTCTTCTAACTCTATACTAGTATCATTACAAGGGGGCATGAAAATTCCTGATACTGGTGGAGGAACTGCCTTCATTCCTTCAGCATATCTATCATTTTCAGGTGTATTATCTACCTCACTAGAACTATCAAAAATCCCTTTTGATAAGTCCTTGTTAGTTAAGGTTATCCCAGGTTGATCCTCAATATATCCTAGACCTGTTTTATCATAATACCCCATTTGTGAATTAATCAATTTTCCCAATCCCTTAAAGGATTGTTGCCATTGACTAATCACTTCCCTCTCTTTACAAAGACTGGTTTTTAAAGCTTCATTTTCTGAATTTATTTTTAAAAGTTGTCTTTCAAAAGCTTTTATTTCCACATCTTTTTCCCTCATTTGAAGAGTCAAAATCCTAATTTTCTCTTCATAGTTTTGTTGAGCCTTTTTGTACAAAACTATATTATCTTCTAGTTTAACAACACCTTGTTTGAAAGCCTCTACTTCTACAGTGCATGTGTTAACCTTTTGATACCGTTCCTCTAGTTCTACTTTTAGACTATTAAATTTAAGAATACAATCTTTAGAACAAGGGTGTACCTCAGTATCTTCATGTGAGAGAGCCATTAATCCAAGCTCTTCTTCTTCTTCCTCTTGGAAAGCTTTCAGTTATTCTTGGACTGGTTCTATAGCTGTTATTGGACTTCAGATTGCTTGTCTCAGCTTTATCTCTATTGCATTCTCTTGCAAAGTGTCCATTCCTTCCACAGTTATAGCATTCAACTTTAGACTTGTCATATCCTAATGGCCCATTAGGATCAACATTCATTTTTCTTCCAGTCTTCTTGAAGAACCTGTTAGATCTTACTGACACCATAACAGCTTGCCATTTGAGATCCATCTCTTCAACATCAGCATCATCCATTTGGAACAAGTCATTGAGAGTTATTCTTGGCATGTTGTCTTGTCCAGCAAAGAATGAGAAGGCATCATTGTCACTAAACAATGGTGAAGACCTTCCATGTGGATTTTGAGAGATCATTGGACTGCTTTCAATACTTTGTGGGTAAGTACTGCTTGTAAGTCCTCCAGCGGTATTTGTGAAGTAAGTACCGCTGCTAGATCCACTAGCGGTATTTTGAAAGTAAGTACCGCTGTTCCCATGTGACACAAAAGCCAAATTAGACTTTGAAGCAGTTGCTGTCTTTACTTCAGTGCCTTTCACATCCATCTCATATGCTCTAAGATTGTTGTAGAGATGATCAAACAGAATTGTTTCCAAATCATCTCTTGTGATGAAGTGCATAGCCATTGCTTTCCACTCTGGTGGAACACTTCTTAAGAATTTTAGATTAGCTTATTCATTAGGGATTACTTGTCCATAAACTGCTAACTGAATAAGCAGCTTGCTGAACCTTCCATATCCACCATGTATTCCCTCCATACTGGTAATTGAGAAGTTATCAAATTCTTGCTTAAGAACAATCTTCTTGATTTTCTTAGATTTGTCATTGCCTCCAAATCTTAGTTTTATAGCATCCCACATAGCTTTGGCATCTTTATAATGGTGAAAGCTTGGTAGAATGTCTTCAGAAAGAGCCATAGCCAAAGCAGTTCTGGCTTTTCTTTCTATGATCTCTGCTTGTATCTGCTCAACAGTCACAGCAGGTAGAGCATAGCATGTACCGTCTGGCAACCAGTGTAGCTTCTTTGGTGTGTTCCCATTCTTGATGACTTGCCACACAGTATGATATGTGTGATTCAAGTAATGTTCCATCTGCATAGCCCAAGTCTCATAATTGTCACCTTTGAGAACTGGGAGTTTAATAGCAGACAGAGTATGAGAAGGTGTTGGTGTAGAGGTAGCTACATCATTCACGAATTGAGCACCTTGTACTGGTGCAGGATGCACAACTTGTGGTTGTCCTTGTGGCAGAATAGGATCAGTGTTCTGAACATCATCCAAGTGAGCATTAACACCATCTGGTTGAGACATTGAGATTTGGTATGTGTGGAGTGTATGGGTTCGTGTTCTTCTTTTTCAGAGTTTCTCAACAAGCTCTGATACCACTTGTTGATCCCTTTGGTTGGATCTATATTCTGTTAAGAATTAGTATAATAGTTTGTAATCAAACTAAAACACTTTGAGCACTCTTACTAACACTAAATAAGTTATGCGGAATCTAACTTATAAAGCACAGAAGAACAGAATTACTTTTAACTATTCGATTCTCTTATTAATCGACTTGTATGAGGTACATGAAAGACATTGTACCTATGTTCCTTTTATAGAGTAAGGAACCCTAGAAACCTTAGAACATTCTATAAAGATAACTATATCACAGACGATATATTATCAATATTCTAACTATTTAGGTATATCACATAAGATATACTCTAACTATAACTATGACATATCTTATACAAAGATATATTCGTCCTAATCATCATAGCAATACTTACTTTATAAGTAGCAGTACTTACTATGTACCGCGTTAACACTAACGGTACTTACATAACACTAACAGTACTTCGAATACACTAACGGTACTTGACACTTAACAAATATTTCCCAATAGAGCTAGTTATATTGAAGGAAATTTCACATCCTCCATGCTTACGGAACTCGTTGGAGTTTTTGAAGAAAAGGAAAATGCAAGTTAGATGATTATACTTTGTTCTCGACGCCTCGAACCAAGCACTACAATTTATTTCTGCACCTCGTTTGTTAGGTAAGAAATGAAAATTCCAATATAGATTCTTCAAAGCTAATACCGGTAAGGTATCGATATAAAACTTTTATAAAAGTGTAACATAAATAAGAACTATGGAGTTACAAATTATTTTACATTGATTGATTTTCTAGCAAGGAGAAGTATAGTTTTGATGAAAGGAACTTGTATCTTTTGGAATTCTTAAACCAGCTCAATGTAAGCAAATTGCTCCTTTATTACTTTGCGCTTGAAAAATGGATGCTCGACTATTCTTGTAAGGAATATCGATCCATAAAATAGAATATGTAATGAGACGAGGATGATATGCAATCGTGTTGATCCTAATATCATCAATGCTAAAGTTAATGTGAGGCACCTAAGAACTCCTCGTGCTCTATATGAACATGTCATTTTTCCTTTCAAACTAAAGAGAAAACAGTTATGTGTCCATCTTAGCTTTGCGGTTACTATTAATAAAGCTCATGGACAAATTTTTCCAAACGTCAGTATCTATTTTTTGAGTTCGTTTTCTCGCGTGGCCATCTTTATGTGCGTTGTTTAGAAGATATCATGTATCAAAAACTTTTATGCGACAACTAATGTGATTCACAACTGATTGAATGTTTCACTTTTAGTTTTTATATTTTGTTTGATACATGTTAACAATTAATCGCATGTTAACCTTTTTTAATATCATTTTGATATTTTCATGTTCAATTTTAAACGTTAAACGAAAGATCTACCACAATATCTCATATTGTTAAGCATTTGTCGTTCGAAATTTCCGCCGTTATACACGGGTACTCGCCTAGTGTTTTAAAAGAAGATATGAATAGAAAAGCAACTACAAACAAGATCTAAAGACCTCATTTAAGTCTAAGTTGTGTTTTTTTTATAGAAATTATTTGTTTGTTCGTCAATTTGGTGAATATATATAGTGGTATTATAGTTTTTAGACAGTAAAAGAAATAAGTTTTTTCATAAAATTAGTTTTGCAATTTGAAAAGGTTAACGGCGTAAAAAATATGTTTTGTTTACACTTTACAGTCGTTGTTTGATAGATTCAGAATTTCTGCAAAGACTACAACAAGTCATAATAGTTAGGTAACTAGTGTTCAACCATCATTTTATTGGTTTATAGTAGGCTACCAATCACATTGAACATAACTAAAATAAACCCCACAAATATTATAAAACTTATAAGTTATAACTTTCAAAGTTAATAATTTACAAGACTCAAAATATAATAACCTTGTGGAGCCTCGTTATCTTTTAATACATAAAAAGAAACTTAATAAACATAAATCAATAAAAAAAAAGAACACACTTTTACCCAATCCAAACAAAAGGTAAAAAAAAAAAGTTACACCCAACTTTTTTACTTATTACATTTTAGTATTTTACCTTCTCTTATTTTTACTTCCAAGCAACAAGCAGAAATAGAACAAAACCCTGAAGAAGAACCCCCAAGCCACAGTAATCCACAAGCAACCCCATTTGCTTAGATCAGTGATCCCTTGTTGCTTCAATATATCGACACCGGTTGTTAAGCACGTTGTCCCGCTGATAGTCACACCGAGCGATCCGCTCATGCTTTGCAATAGTCTAGCTTTTACACTTTCGGGAACTGCGGACAAAGGACTGTTGTCGAATATCTGAGTCCCGCGGATAAAGCACTTGATGGGATCATCGAATTCGTTCTGTAGCACGGCTTCGTATGGATATTTAACTAGAGATAAGTAATGAAACCATATCCAGTATCCAGGGATTCGATCACGAGTGATGAAGAAGCCACTGAATAAAAGAAAGTAAGCTAGAATCGCGACGACTATAGTGTAACCAAGCATGACATGAGGAACCACGCCCGAAAGAAATGTCACGAACGAACTTCCCGCCCAAAAGGATGCTAAGATGACGAAGAAGTAGAATATGAAGCCCGAAGCACCACCCGCGAGTCCCACTGCCCAAAATGTTATAGCAGCGAATGCTAGAGATAGGAAAACTAGTGCTGGAATTGCGACTAGTGAGTGTGAGAGCAAGTATGAAGATCGACGGTACGCGTTGTAAGCAGTTTCTCTCATGAAAATGTAACGTTCTTGAAGGAAAACTGGCAACGCGTCCGCACATGTATAGAAAGTTGTGGACATAGCAAAGGCGAAGAATCCTAAGCGTTCTTGGACACCTCGAGGTGAGCTATCGAGGTTCCAGAAGACTGTCGCGAGTATGAAACCCGTGACCATCACTGCACCTAGTCGTATACCGAATAGCTCAGGCATACGTCTTGAGTTTGTGAATGATCTTTTTGATAAAACCAACATTTCTATCCACATTGGGTTTGCGAAAGTTGGGACCATTGCGGTCGGGTTTGTGCCATTGTTGGCTCCAGCTCCAGAGACTAATTTGCCTCTTGAAATACTTGCGCTGATTGCTTCCTTGAGTGTTAAACCGTGTGTAGGAGTTTCATTACCTATGGCTGTCGTGTCGCGGGCTCGCTTCATGTTTTGCCAAGCTTTGTTGAATTCGACTAGTCGTTTGGTTCCTCCAGGTGTGCCTTCGAGTTCTCTGATTAGATCAAGTGCAAATTCGGTTCGATTTTCCTTGTCTGGAATAGGATTTCCGAAATCTGAGAAGAACAATGGGAGATCTGATGGAGAGCCGTTGAAAACCGGCTGCCCACGAGATAAAAATAGCAAACGGTCAAGCAAGCCAAGAAGACGATAGCTCGGTTGGTGTACGGACATCATGACAATGCTTCCGCTTTGTGCAATTCTTTGCAAGACTTTCACAACCATGTATGCACTGGTGGAGTCGAGTCCTGATGTGGGCTCATCGAGAAAGAGAATGATTGGGTCGTGAATGATGTCGATACCAATGGACACACGACGACGTTCACCTCCAGAAACGCCTCGGTGTCCTTCGTCGCCAATGCATGTTTTGGCAGCGTTTCTAAGACCTAATTGATCAATTAGGGCTTGAACTCTTAGCTTCTTTTTAGATTTTGAAAATGTTCGTGGCAGTCTGAACTCTGCCGCGTACATCAAAGTTTCTTCAACCGTTAACATAGGAAACAAGAGATCGTCTTGCATCACGTAAGCCGAAATCACTTTCAACAGCCTCGACTCCAATTGCTCTCCGTTCAAAGTAACTGTTCCTTTCAAGCTTCCTTTCGCAATCCGGTTAGCCAAAGCATCGATCAAAGTAGATTTTCCCGAACCACTTGCACCTAAGACGGCCACCAACTCGCCATCTCTAGCTTCACCCGAGATATCATTCAACAAAGTCTTGGTACGATCTTCACCACGACCACACAAGGTCGAAAAATTCAACTTCCTCTTCACATTCACACTATACGTCAAGTTATTAAACTTCAAAACAAACGGCAACGCCCTAGGCTCGTCATTACTAGTTTCACTCATTTCCAACACCCGATGAGCAGGCGTCTCCTCACCATTACCATCCTTCCTTATGTCTCCAACATACTTCAAAAGCTCTCCGAGAGACGGAGAAGCCGCCATTTGTCCCCGTTGATCGTAGAAATCTATACTATCCATCAAATTTTCGGCCACTACACGAGGCATGGCTACCAAAATACTAGTGATTAGTAGAGGGAATAGTTGTGTTGATTTGCAAAGTGAGAATTGAATGAGAATGCATGAGGTGAAGAGTGTGTGTATATGGTGAAATAGTGTGTTAGGATGGTCACCTACATCAACTAATACGTGAATTTAAGTCCATACGTTTTGTATAATTTAGGAAATATTCCAAGAGACACGCGGATGATGCTTAATAGTTGGTAATACTTTGTACATGTTTAGCAAGGACTAAAAATAATAATACTACTAGTTTAATAGTTTTGTAACACATACATAAACTAACTAAGATGGGTGGTTTGGATATGGTTTGACATTTGCTAGTTGAGCTAAAATAATCAAATTGAGTAGTATACGAAATTCAGAAATAAATGATGTGGTCAATGATCATTATGTTTTCTTAATTACCTTTCATCTAGAAACTATTAAAAGTAGAGACTAATATTGAGTACAAAACTGGTTTTGTATAATCACTTAACTTTCAATTTTTCAAGTCTTGGAGAACCTTGTAAAAATGTAACTTTCCATTGTTTCAACTTTTAACTTATGCTATGTTATATCATAACTGCAAATACTTAATAATACTTTATGTGTAATTACGTTAGTTTATTTCAATGTAAAATAAACATAATGGTGATGGCGTATAGTGACCAGATGTCCGAACTACTAAAGTGTGGACTGACCTGTTAGGGTTGAGTTCATATGTCGCGGACGGTTGATCCAGTTGTCTTAGGTCCAGATTAGCGGTGGATCGCACACCGTTTGCAAGGACCCTGCCGCAGTCGGCACATGGTCATCATGGAACGAACGATAGTTTCTAATTAGGGAAAGAATATACTTCAGTTATTTAAAATATAAGGATAAGTACAAATTTCGGGTATTTCAGTCTATAACTTAGCCAAAAGGTTAGAAAGCTCTAAAGACACTTCGCTTATAAAAGGAACCTCGGTAACATTCAAATATGTATCTCATAAACCTTAATTGCATACTAGATTTATAAAAAATGTTTACTTATTTTCATACCGGAGTTTAATCATAAGATCTGTCACTACGATAAAATTAGCGGTGTACTTCTTTTTGTGTGCAGGATCTCATGCAAGTCACTTGGTGCAAGACTCGTACATAATGTACCCAAACAGCCATCTATTCGAAACATTTCAGACTTTTACATCAACGAAAACTTAATGATTACAAATTTTTAGAAAATCTACTCTTCTCATCCACATTTCTTTTAAAAAGCACTATTCCAGTTAAAGGTCTTTCAAACTTAATTCGTTGGTATGATAATTTTATAAACAAGTTATTTCGGCATGGAAGATAAGATAAAATAGAAAAAGAAAATGAGTTGTGAAATTAGGCGTGGGTGGTAAACTACTTTTGCATGCATATTACATACGTAGTTTGGTCAAAGAAAATGGGTCGGCTTGGCTTTTGCATGTTTACAACTGTTGAGTTGAAACTTCATTTTCGTGAGTTAAGTTGCTTCGTCATGCAATCAGTACTGCATGCTCTCAAATGAGTAGTCATAACTTATTTTCACAATTTATATATATTTTTTATTATCATTGTTTTCGATCTAATTGTTTCCGGTCATGTTTAAGATGAAAATAAATAACTTTATATCTTTACAAAGTAAAAATGCCGTATGATTAATGAGAAAGTCAAATGAAGAGGATTTAAAAAATTATGTGTTTTCAATTAAGATCAAAATGAGAGTTACAAAGTACTTATACAAAAAACATCAAGAACAAAAATGGCAAAAACGAAACAGTTTGATTTTTATAAAATCGAACATCACAATTAAGCTAATCTAACTATTATCATAGACAATTACATGAGACAACAGTTAACTAGACTCTTATTATGCCTTTGGTAGCTTGACTTATGATAGAGCTTATCAGAGGCTTATGACTTTTTTTGACCTTGGGTTGTTGATGTTGGAACTAATGTTATAATCAATAGTTAGTTAATATAAAGTTTAAGGATCTTCTAGTATTATTAGTATATGTATGTATGTAAGTTCTGTATAAACCCAGAAATTTGTATATGGGCTGGGTTTATTAGAAACGGTTATAAACCGTATTAATAGGTTAGAACGTTATGATATGAATCGGTATGTCTATTCAAGACACCGTTTCATTCAGTATATATAGGTTTAAATCTGTATTCATTCAACAATCAATTCATATCAATACAAAAAACAGATTCATATATGCCTGTGATTCTTTTATTTTTATCAACAAGTTTGGTTTGATTCCAACAATTGGTATCAGAGCAAGACGATACAGGGAAGAACAAGTAAAGGTAGGATCGATTGAAGGAAGGAGAACAACAAAAAGGCTGTTTGTTTTTCTATGTGGACAACCACAAAAAAAACAAGAACGGACTGTTGGTTTCTTTTGTGTCAACCATCAGAAGAACAGAAAGGGGTTGTGTTGTTTCTCCACCAAAATTAAAAAAAACACCTGTAAGTTTTATAACAAAACTTTTTACCCTTTTATATATAAGTTTTAGTTATAAGATAGAAATTGCCCATTAGCAAAAAATCCCGATAGTAAGACAAACAAATTTCTTTAATAAAAGTTTTCGTTTAAGCAAAACAACAAGTTAAATCGAATCCCCGTAAGAAGAAACATTAGTGTTTCACCCCGTAAGAAGAAACCTTAGCGTTACACCCCGTAAGAGAAACCTTAGTGTTTCATCCCGTAAGAAGAAACCTTAGTGTTTCACCCCGTACGAGAAATCTTAGTATTTTACCCCGTAAGAGAAACCTCGGCGTTTCAAAACAAGTAAGGAAGTACGAAAGTAAGAAAGTAAGCAAGAAACAACGTAAGCAAGAAAGCAAACAAGCATGGTAGAAGGCGACAAGAACGATAACACATCGGTTCAAGAACTAGGAAATGTTTCACTACAATGTCCAAAACTGACCGACACAAACTATACAACATGGGCATTGATGATGGAAACAATAATGAAGGCGTATGGCTTTTGGGAAACAGTAGTTCCAAAAGAAGGAGTAGCAACAAATGAGAAGAAAGAAAACACATCAAAGGCAATTATCTTCCAAACATTGCCACAAGATGTGTTGATGGAAGTTGCACAATACTCGACTGCAAAGGAAGTATGGGACTCGATCAAAGTCAAGAATTTAGGAGCCGATCTTGTTCAAAAGGCACGACTTCAAACCATTAGGAGTGAACTAGAGACTCTAAGGATAAAACCAAACGAAAAAGTAAGTGATTTTGGAGGAAAGTTAAGTAGTATAAAGGCAAAGTTCAAAGGACTTGGTGAAACTTTGGAAGATAAGTCGCTAGTAAGAAAACTGGTTAAAGTTTCAAAAGTCAAGACACGCAAGAGACAAATGATCAAGACAAGATTCTCATGGCAAGATCAAGTAATCAAAATCGTGGTAATGGTCGAGGAAGAAACTTTAGTAAAGAAGAAAAAGGATGTGAAAAAAGTTTTCAACAAAGTACAAGAGAACAAAACAAAAAGATAATGAGATGCTACGAGTGTGGTGATTTAGGTCATTTTGCACGCGAATGCACCAAATGGAAGAAGAAAGACAAGCAAGAAGAGTCTCTTCTCGTCTATTAAACTGACACCGAACCCACATTGCTCTGAAGACAAGTGAAGAAGACTCGATTACATGATTATATCATTAGGGGGAATGTTTGAACTAATGTTATAATCAATAGTTTGTTAATATAAATTTTAATGACCTTCTAGTATTATTAGTATATGTATGTATGTAAGTTCTGTATAAACCCATAACCTTGTATATGGGCTGGGTTTATTAGAAACGGTTATAAACCGTATTAGTAGGTTAGAACGTTATGATATGAATCGGTATGTCTATTCAAGACACCGTTTCATTCAGTATATATAGGTTTAAATCTGTATTCATTCAACAATCAATTCATATCAATACAAAAACAGATTCATATATACCTGTGATTCTTTATTTTTATCAGCAAGTTTGGTTTGATTCCAACAGTTTAAAGCTTGAGTTCCTGCTACTTGATACGTGAAAAATAGGTTAATAAGATGGTGAGGAATTTAGTTTTAGAACTAATGAATATGACTTGGATAAAGTTTCCACCACCAAGCCTAAAAACCTGATTAAACCTTGGATAAAGTAAATAAACACCACCAAAGACTAACCAGATTGGCGAAAAGATGATGTTATTAGTGATAAAGCAAACAGCACCACACTAAGAACAATCAACAATCGACTCCTAAGAAAACTTAGAAAAACTTCATAAGTTGTTATCTTTTCAAATACTGAAGGTGATGTCTTCTGATACAACTTGAAAACATATTTATAGGCTGGAATAAGTAAACAAAGCAAACATTTAAACCTTGCTTTGGGAAAGATGATAAAACATTAAAAACTGCAGTAAATAGGATAATAAATAAAACCCAACTCCCCTTGCAGAAAATGCAAGTCTCAAAAAGTATTCAGTGGCTTGACTTAGGGTTGAGATTAGTGGGTTGCCATGAAATAACACTCATCTCTTTAGTAGATTTGAACCCAAATAAATCTTGTGAACCATAATCTGGACCGAGGGAAACGCCATACACAAAATGGGTCTGTCTTACACTAATCAGGTTCATCGGGTTAGGAAGTCCTGATGCACCCGCATCAATCCCTCCTGGTTCAGAAGAATTTGTCCTCAAATCTTCTAACGGGCCATCTTCGAAGTAAGGGGACAAATCCCCAATATTGAAGGTTGCTGATATTTTTGAATCTCCGGGTAATTCATGCTTATAAGCATTATCCCCAATTCTTTCCAATACTTTATACGGTCCATCACCTCTTGGCATTAGTTTGTTTTTCCTTTTTGAGGGAAACCTCTCTTTCCTTAAGTGCAGCCATACAAGGTCTCCGGGTTTAAAAAGAGCTTTCTTTCGATGCTTGCTTGCCTTTTTCTTATACAAATCATTGGCGTGCTCAATCTTTTTCTTGACTTGTTCATGAATCTTCTGCATCTCTTTAGCGCGAGTTTCAGCCTTGAAATGTACTTCATTACCCTTAGGAAAGGGTACTAGATCAATAGACATGAGAGGGTTTACTCCATAATTTACCTCAAATGGAGCACGACTCGTAGCATATGTAGGAGAGCGATTATATGCGAACTCAACAAACGGTAGCTTAATATCCCAGTCTTTTAACGACTTGCTGACCATCGTCCTAAGCAAAGTTGTAAGTGTTCGATTGGTTACTTCAGTTTGCCCATCCATTTGTGGATGATAGGCGGTACTAAATAACAATTTTGTACCAAGCAACTTCCATAGTGACTTCCAAAAATGGCTTTAAAATTTGACATCCTTATCAGAAACTATAGTCTTAGGAACACCATGAAGACGTACAATTTTTTTGAGGAACAAATCAGCTATATGTATAGCATCATCAGTTTTGTGACAAGGAACAAAGTGTGCCATTTTGGAAAAACGATCTACCACAACCATTATTGCATCTTTTCCACGTTGGGTACGCGGTAAGGCCACAATGAAATCCATAGAGATGTCTTGCCATGGTTGTGAAGGAACAGGTAGTGGAGTATATAAACCTTGATGAAACTTGCTCTTAGCTTGGTGACATGTTGCACATCTAGAAATAAGGGCAGTAACATCACCCTCCATACGAGGCTAATAGAAATGTTCTTGTAAAACACCAAGGGTATTGTTGATGCCAAAGTGACCCGCTAACCCTCCTCCATGGGCTTCTCGAATCAGCAGCTCCCTTGTGGTTCCTTTAGGAATACAAAGCTTGTTGTTTTTAAATAGAAACCCATCTTGGACATAATAAGAACCATAAGTTTTCTCTTTGCATTCTTGAATTACAGGAGCGAAATCAGAATCATTTAACTATAATTCCTTAATGAAAGAAAAACCTAAAACTCTAGCATCAAGGACCGTAAGCATGGCATGCCTCCTTGAAAGTACATCTGCAACGATGTTAGAACTCCCTGTTTTATACTTTGAAGCAAAAGTAAAAGATTGTAGAAATTCTACCCATTTTACATGTCTAGGATTCAGTTTACTTTGGCCATTGATATGCCTCAAAGCTTGATGATCAGAATGAAGTACAAACTGCTTTGGCCTTAAGTAATGGCTCCAATGATCTAAAGCACGCACGATAGCATAAAATTCCTTATCATAGGTGCTATAGTTCTTCCTTGACCCATTTAGTTTCTCACTAAAATATGCAATTGGGCGTTTATTCTGTAATAGAACAGCCCCTATGCCAACTCCACTTGCATCACATTCAACTTCAAACAGTTGGTTAAAATTTGGTAGTGCTAAGATGGGGGACTCACACAAGCGCTCCTTGTTTTGCTCAAATGCCTTTTGGGCCGTTTGAGTCCATTCAAAGGCACTCTTCTTTATACATTCAGTAAGAGGAGCAACTATGGTGCTGAAATTCTTAACAAACCTCCTGTAGAATGACCATGGAAACTTCTTACCTCTATTACATTAGTAGGTGTGGGCCATGTTTTGATCGCTGCAACTTTAGATTCATCCACCGAAATACCATCTTTAGACACAACATACCCAAGAAATACCACCTTTGGTGAAAAGAATTCACACTTCTCTAGTTTTCCATAAAGTTTCTGGTTCCTCAAAACTTCAAATACTCTCCTCAAATGTTGAGCATTTTCTTCCATTCCTTTGCTGTAAACAAGTATGTCATCAAAGTACACAACAACAAAGTGACCAATAAAAGTTCTAAGTACCTCATTCATTAATCTCATAAAAGTACTAGGAGCATTAGAGAGTCTGAATGGCATGACCAACCATTCATACAAACCACCTTTTGTCTTGAAAGCAGTTTTCCACTCATCTCCTTCACGCATTCTGATTTGGTGATACCCACTTCTAAGATCAATTTTAGAGAACAAAGTGGCACCATGAAGTTCATCAAGCATATCATCCAATCTCGGAATAGGGTACCTATATTTGACTGTAATGTTGTTTATGGCCCGACTATCAACACATATTCTCATTGTTCCGTCTTTCTTAGGAACCAGTAAAGCTGGAACAGAGAACGGGCTCATGCTTTCACGAATATAGCCTCGATCAATGAGCTCTTGAACTTGTCGTTGTAGTTCTTTAGTCTTTTCTAGGTTACAACGGTAGGCTGGTTTGTTAGGAAGGGGTGCTCCTGGGATTAGATCGATCTGGTGTTCAATACCCCTAAGCGGAGGTAATCCTGATGGTAGATCACTAGGGAACACCTCTTCAAATTCTGTCAAAAGTGGTTGAACAGCTGGATGCACATGTTCCTTGCCTTCAATCTCCCTTTTTTCCGTTAGTAACAAACTATAAATGGTCTTACCTTTGTTGATAGCTTTCTCCATTCGTGTTTCAGGCATAAACAAACTTTTCTCAACATTGTTCATCATCTTTTTCTTTGTTTTCTGTGGCAAGGCGGGCGGTAATGGATCGAGAATGATCTTTTTCTTGTCCACGATAAAAGAGTAAGTGTTTTGTTGACCATCATGCATCACATGTCTATCATACTGCCAAGGTCTACCAAGTAATATATGGCATGCATCCATAGGTATAACGTCACAAAGAACCTGATCTTGGTAAGACTTACCAATAGAAAATGAAAGTAGGGCCTGTTTGGTTACCTTCATGTCAATTCCATGATTTAGCCATTGAAGGTTGTACGGATTTGGGTGAAGTGACGTAGGAATGTTGAGTTTGTTGATAAGGGTTGTAGAGGCAACATTTGTACAGCTTCTGCTATCAATAATAAGGCTACACACCTTCCCCTTGATCGTGCATCTTGAGTGAAATATGTGCTCTCTTTGCTCATCCTTGGAAACTATCTCTTTTGTGTGAAGTACTCGTCGTATAACCAAAATCTCTCCTTTATCAGGCCCGGTTCTTTCTTCAAAACAACCTTCATCGTCATAGATAGGCTTCTCCTCTTCTCCCTCCACGAGAGTAACATCCTGTACCTCTATTACAGTCACGACTCTTCGATTTGGACATTCTGCTTGAAAGTGTCCCAAACCATGACATTTGAAACACTTCTTCTTTGGTGCATCTTTCTGTTGTCTGATTGAGCTTTCGCCTTTCTAGGGGTTTCCTCCTTTATAAAAAGGATTTGTAAAGGAATTACCTTCCTTATAAATCAACTTAGGGGCTGATTTTTCCACCTTCTTAACCTTGATACGTTTCTCGGTCTTAGAAGCTAACTTGCACACCTCATCAAAGGTCCAATAAGGCTGCAACTCTAACTTCTCACCTATATCATGGTTTAGTCCACCAATGTAACGAGCAATGGTTTGCTCTTGATTTTCTTGTATGCCATTGCGTAGTATAAGCTGTTCAAACTCACGAGTATAATCATCAATATTAAGATTACCTTGTTTGAAATTGGCCATCTTAATATAGAGATCTTGCTTGTACGAATCTGGTAGGAATCTTTCTTTGAACAGCTTCTTAAGTTTCCTCCATGACTTGATCTTAGCCTTTCCATCCCTCTCTCTTTTAGCTTTTACGTTCTCCCACCATAATGAAGCATATTTCTTAAACTTCAAAACGGTAACTTTGTAGCTTTTCTCATCAGAATACCCCTTAACATCAAAGATGTTCTCGATGTCATTTAATCATTCAATAAAATCATCAGGGTTTGTTCCCCCATGAAACTCCGGTGGTTCTGTTTTGACATCTCGCAAATCATCCCAAACCCTTCTCTTTCCATGTAATGGGGATTGGCCCGAATTATCAGAATTGTAGCCACTTATAGAATCACTTTCGTAGGTATAATCATCATTAGAAGAAAACATATCCTCCTGGTTTCTTCGTTTAAACTTACGCGGCTTTTCATCAAGAAGCCTAGCAAGTTGTTGGGTGATGAGTTCTGTTTGTTTTTGGAGTTGTTCAATTTGCATATCACGCCTTAGATTTTGGGTTTCAGCCGCTGTCATGTTGGTAGGAATTGCCATAGGAATACAAAAAAGATAAGGAAAATCAGTAGAAAGACACTACAGACCAAGGGTAACCTGGTTTCTCTGGTACCAGTTGATACGTGAAAAATAGGTTAATAAGATGGTGAGGAATTTAGTTTTAGAACTAATGAATATGACTTGGATAAAGTTTCCACCACCAAGCCTAACAACCTGATTAAACCTTGGATAAAGTAAATAAACACCACCAAAGACTAACCAGATTGGCGAAAAGATGATGTTATTAGTGATAAAGCAAACAGCACCACACTAAGAACAATCAACAATCGACTCCTAAGAAAACTTAGAAAAACTTCATAAGTTGTTATCTTTTCAAATACTGAAGGTGATGTCTTCTAATACAACTTGAAAGCCTATTTATAGGCTGGAATAAGTAAACAAAGCAAACATTTAAACCTTGCTTTGGGAAAGATAATAAAACATTAAAAACTACAGTAAATAGGATAATAAATAAAACCCAACTCCCCTTGCAGAAAATGCAAGTCTCAAAAAGTATTTAGTGGCTTGACTTAGGGTTGAGATTAGTGGGCTGCCATGAAATAACAATCATCTATTTAGGAGATTTGAACCCAAATAAATCTTGTGAACCTTAATCTGGACCGAGGGAAACGCCATACACAAAATGGGTCTGTCTTACACTAATCAGGTTCATCGGGTTAGGAAGTCCTGATGCACCCGCATCACTACTTGCTTATCTTCATTACCCCCATCCCCGTATCACACATGCCAAACTTGGAGACACAATTATGAAAGAGAACCTTACTTGAGCCTTTAGTTCGACCATCAACAGCTTGTTCGGTTGAAGGTATGAAAGTTGGGATGATTGTCCTTGACTTGATCTTCTCTCTAACAACGTGATAATCAATCTCTATATGTTTTGTTCTAGCATGTTGAATATGATTAGAAGCTAAGGCTATGAGAAAAGTTAATTGTCACAATAGATTAGCACTACTTATGACTTGAAACTTGAAGGTCTTGCAACAGATGTGAAGCCAAGTGATTTGACATGTACGATATGTCAGTGCTTTATAACTAGCTTCAATTGAGGATCTTGATGATATAGATTGTTTCTTTGATTGTCAAGATATTGAACTTGAACCAAAGAAGATGTAGAAGCCAGTAATGGATCTTCTAGTCTCTAAACAATTGGGCTAATCACTATTATAGTAGGACTAAAGACGAAGAGAATTTCTTGTAGGAAGAAATAGACCTTGTCAAGGACAAAACTTACTTTACCTTAAAACTTTGATGAGATCCTTCCAATGAGGTGTTCTAGGATTATGACTAAATTGGCTTAAAGCATTAGCAACATATGATAAGTCGGGTCTTATGATAGCGAGATAAAATAGTTTGCTAACTAAGGCTCTATATTGGTGAGAGGTTCTCCATCAACATCATTCCAATTGACAATAGGAATTTTAGAAGGCTTAACATTAAGGACATATTTACTATCAAGTAGTTCCAAAGTATACTTTCTTTGTGACATTGTCATCCCTTTACAAGTCTTTAAGAAACTATACACAAAGATAATAATTGATGTTTTCTAAGTCCTTGATGCTAAATGTGAAATAAAGTTGATGTTTAAAATGTTGCATGAGAGTAGGATTATTGCCTGTAAGAAGAATATCATCTACATAAATAAGGAGCACCAAAAAGTCTTGAACTTTATTGTAGTGTAAGAAGTGAGGTGTTTGCATACCTTTGTGTGAAGCCATGGTGTAAAAGAAAGATAGTGAGCTTAGTAAACCATTGTCTATGCCTTTTTAAGGCCATAGAGGGATTTATGAAGTTTTATAGACATGTTGTTGAAGATTGGAGTTGTGTTTGTATCATTGAGGAAGGTTCATGTAGACTTCTTCCTGTAGATCACCATGAAGAAACACACTATTGATGTCCAGTTGAGCACTATGCCAATTGTGATGTATTGCAGCAACTAAAAGAGTTATGAAGTTAATCGTTTTGGCCATTAGCGCAAAGGTTATACGTTGTCAATACCTTCTTCTTGAGTAAAACCTTTGGAAGCCAATCTAACTTTGTATTTCTCCATTATGCCATCAGAGTTAAACCTGGTCCTATAGACCCATTTAAAAGGTACAACCTTCTTATTTAGATGAAAGGAAGTGATGGTCTAAGTTTTATTGAGTTCTAATGCTTTCAATTCTTTGGTGATTGCATCTATCCACCTTGGATATTTAGTAGCTTAGGGTATAAGAATGTGGTTCTACAAATCTATTGATGGAGTTAATTAAGTACTTGTGAGCTGGTGAAGTAATGTTGTGATAATTAATATATTTTGCGTAGTGAAATTTGATAAAGGATTAATGATGTGTTTGGATTTAGGAAGAATGACTTGAAATTCTTTGAGTTTGGTTGGAAGTGTGGTTTGTCTGTTTGATTTTCTTATTAATAGGGAGGAGGGGAGGAGATAAAGTATTAAAAATGGATGAAGGTGGTATGTGAAGAGTTGGTAATGTCAGTAATTGTGACATGGTCATCGTGATGCGGTATTGGACTAACGTGAGTTGGTATTGTTTCATTGGATGATCGGATGGTAAAATCTAAGTGTGTTACAATTGGATGTGATGTGAATGATGTAGTGCCAGTTAAATTAGTTTTGAAAGGAAAATATGTCCTTGAATCTTACATGTCTAGTGACCAAAGTTTTGTTTGCACTAGGATCATAAAGAAGATAGCCTTTTTGAGTTGCAGGGTAACTAATGAATATGAAAGGCATGTATCTAGCATCAAACTTGTCATGGGTGTGTTGGTCTGCAAGTGCTTGGCATAATATAGCTTTAAGATGAGTGAGTGAAGGAGGTGTTTGGTATAGCAATTCATATGGACTTTTGTAATTTAGAGGTTTACATGGAAGTCTGTTTATGAGACACGTGGTAGATAAAATGCAATATCCCTAATAATAAATTTGAAATTTGCTTGAAATCTCATTGCCTTGGCCACTTTTAGTAAGTGATTATCTTTTCTCTCTATTCTAGCATTTTCTTGAGGAGCGTAAAGACATGAGGTTTGATGATCTATTGCATTTTATTGAAGAATTATGTTAGTGAGTGGTTTATAATTTTTGTGTCATTATCACTTGTAATGGTTTTAATGGAAGTATTGAAGTGATTTTGAAAGAAAGCATGAAAGGTTTTGATTCGTAAAGTTGTATGTTGTTTAGAGGGTAAAAAGATATGTCCAAGTAACACTTTAGTGTACATCAAATATTGTTAAGAAATATTTGCATTTATCAATAGGTGGTTGTTTATAAGGACCTCATAGGTCAACGTGAACGATTTCAAACAAAGTAGTAGCATGAGAGTCACTTGAAACAAAAGGAAAAACATGTTGTTTGGCCAAAGGCAAAATGTTACAAACATGTGAATTACAATTCTCATAAACAGAAAGAGACATTATATGTTGTAAGACGAAAAATAAAGGATGGCCAAGTATTGAATGCCAAATATCCTTGTTGTTGGTGCTGATGAAAAGTGTAGTGGATGGTTGAGTGATTGGTTCCTGCTTGATGATGTAAATACGATTATAGAGGTTGCCATGTGCAATCCTCTTGTGGTGGTCCTGAAAGTAGCATGAGAATGGCATAAATAGGTTAGATAAAGGAATGTGTGATCCTAATTTGATGGTTGTTAAGAAATTAAATAAAAATGAGGGAATACATAAGACATCATGAAGGGTGACGGTTGAGTTAATGTGCATCGATCCTGTCTTAGTGACTTGTGTATTTTGACCATTTGGTATTGTGACAAATATAGGTTGTGTGCAAATTTGTATGTTATGCATACATGGTCTATAGCACCACTGTCTACTACCCAAAGCAACTTTTTGATGAATCAAGAAATATACAATAATTTTATGTCTCCTAGCAGTCATATGTGATGCAACAAGTCTATATGTTCTAGTAGTAATAAAGGCAACCAATCTATGTATACCTTTTATGTGCATATTTTTAATACTAGAAACATCTTTGTTATTCTTCACCATTATCATCATTTCGTTCAGTTGATTCTGCAACAAATCCATTCTTGCACTCTTATCCTTGTCACCATTTTGACCTATTTATGAAGTATTAAAAACCTCAAACTTTTAATTTTGACACATTGCCATACTGACTGTTTTATGTCCTATTGTAGGAGTGTTTAGATGAGCATTTTTTGACTTGAATTTTCCATGAAAAAGATGACCAATTAGATAGCCCAATAACTTATAACACTTATCCTTTATGTTTCCTTCCTTGTTGCAATTTCCACAAATCACACCCTTCTTAAATGTTCTTCTTCTTGCATAACCAGCATTGTTGAATGTACCTTTAGTAGATGTTTCACATTGATAGTAATTTATACCATTTATTTCACCATTGTTGTAAAAATTCCTATTGTAGTTGTTAGAATATGTTGAAAAAGTTGCTTCCATTCGAACTTAGGAAGCAATTCCTTTCCTTTGTTTCTCTTCTTGTCTCGTCATGTTGTAAACCTTTGCTATAGTTGGCATTGGATTTATTAACAAAATTTGAATTTTGATATTGGCATAACATTAATCTAATCCCATCAGGAATTGAATCAACCTCTTTCTTTCATCTCCTTCACCATTAATTCTTTCATTCTCACATTTACAAGCACGAATATACATACATGAAGCCTTAAAGAATCATATTCATCCTACAATCCCCTTAACTTATAATAATAGATTTCAGTTTCTATGTTGCCTTGCTTTAACTGAACAAGATAATGTGTTAGTTGATAATATATATGACCATCTAGTTGTGAGTAGTGTTTTTGAATCTCATTCCATAATTCTTTAACAAAATTCATAAAACTCAAAGAGTTGCTAATTTATTCAATGATTGCGTTGAGGATCTTAGATGTTATCATATCATTAGTTATCTCCCACAGTACTCTTGTAGGTGAATTGATAGTAAGTTATTGAAATTCTCCTATGATGATCTTCATTTTGCTCTTTGCATTGAGTGCAATAACCATGGATCTATTCCATGATCCATACTTTATGAACCAATGAGTTTCTTAGAGATTAGAACTAGACCATGACGATCTTGTTGGTGAAGAAAGAGTGGATGATTATGTGAGTTTACATCATTTTCTAGTGGAGTGATGGGTGTCTGTGTGGTTGATAATGGTGGTTGTTGGTTGGATGATGGTGGGTTGGATGATGATGGTGGTTGTTGGTTGATATGGTTATTTGTCATTGTGATTTTTTGATCAATAAAAGTTAGTTATTGTGAGACCCCCAAAATCAGGCAAGGAAATACGTAGGCAGCAAGGGGGTGACACGTCATGGTACAAGAAACAATGAAATACTGTTGACACGAAGTTGACGTAATAAAAACATATATATTACATCATAAACATCAGAGTTTTAAACAAGGGTCCCAGAGTTTTATAAGCGGAAAAATTTATTATTTAAATATGGTTTTGTAACATATATTTTCCAAGAATATAAGATCAACTTCCGACAGTTTTTACCAAAACCAAAGCTTTAAAAGAAGTAACAGGAAATCTCTAAGCTGCGAAATTATACTGCGGGCTCCCATCCAAGCAAAACTAAGTATTATTACCTGATATTAAACATGTAAAATCGTCAACACAAAGTTGAGTGATATTCATAGGTTTAGCAGTAAAGGTGTGAAACACAAGCATTCATTTGTAAAATAAGAAATAGAGAAAATGGTTACGTACGATAACCATAGTCCGGAACCATCATTATTGCTATTTAGTTCATGAACCGAAGCTTAACTCAATGTAAGTTCCTCTACTGAGTATTCAGCCTAAATACTCAAGTAACAAAACAAATGTAATGCGTCAATGGTTAAACAACCACAACATGGGACGGGGATTGTCAGTCCCGATGGATCCACCCACAACATTCGCGCTTAGCAACACTAGTAAATTAACGATTCATGATCAGGAGAGGAAACTTAAGGGCTATAGACTCAAAGCAATAATAATAATGAAAAACTGTTGGTAATCATCAAGTTCTGAAAAGCATACAAGATCTAGATATCATATAAGTTCTGGATAGCATACAAGTTCTGGATAGCATACAGTTTTAAATGAATGTGTTCCATCATGTAAAATCTCACCCCGCGTTTAGAAACAATGTATAAGTAGTAAAAAGGGGCTATGAACTCACCTTAGCGATAGCGATATCAAATGAGGAGAATGATCAAAATAATATTGACGGGATTGAAATGGTGAAATAAGGTAAGCCGAGTGATGTAGTAGTTTTACTACTCTTTAGGAAAAGAGAGCAAAAATAGGGTAAGCACGCCGATTTAGGAAAACCGTGTGTAAATGACCCTTAAGTGAGTTCGTTCTCAAGGAGGCAAGTGCGTTGTGTTAAGAGATGATTAACTTTGTGATTTTATTGTTATGAGAAAAGAAAATAGAAATGGGGTAAGAAGAGAATGACGGTTACGATGACGGATTACACTAAGACGAAAAGGTCGTTCACGTAAAACCGTAAAAAGCACCAAATCATAAATTAAACCTAAAAATTAATTAAAAGTCAAAACTAAGTCCAAAATAATATAAATAAGAATAAAAATCTAACAAAAATATTTTAAAACCTTTTATTAATTAAATATTCATTTTTAAATGCTAATTAAAGCCCTAAAATTAAATATAATTAACAAAATGTCCAAAATATTATTTTATTGAACAAATAACTCACTTATATTATTTAAAGACTAAAAAGTATTTTTCCTAAATTTTAAAAACTATTTTTCTATTTTTAAAACACAAAAAATTATTTTTAAACTAAAATAATCATAAAAAATAATAAAATAATGCTAAAAATGATTTGACAATTTTAAAAATCCTAAATTATACTAAAGAACAGTAGAAAAATAAAAAAGTTTGAAAAATGTAAAATTTTGCACTAAAAGACAAAACTGATTAATATTAAAACCCTAATTAACCTAAATTAATTCTAAAAATTAATTAAAAAATGAACAGTAAAATGTTTTTAAACTAAAAATCTTAAACTATTTTTCTAAATCTAAGAAAAATTTTAAAACTGAAAAATATAAAATTTTACCACTAAAAGACAAAAACAGAATATTAAAAGTAATTAAAAATAGCCATTAAATCTAAATAATACCAGATGAACAGTAACAAAAAAATTAATTAAACTAAAAAATCAAAAATTAAATAACAAAAATTATGAAACTGGTTTCAAACCCTAATTCCTATTTTTGCCCACAAAAGACAAAATATCAAGTAACTGATAGTGACATGTGCCTTGTTTCTGATTTTTAGTGTAGCAGTGGTAACTTCAAAACAGACAGTGGGAACTTGGTTCCCACTGGTAGAACAAAAACAAGGTCTGTGGACCTTTGAGCTTAGGAAAGCTTTGTGGCTTGCTTATTTTTGGACAATAAGGCACCCCCACAACCAGTTGGGTTGTGGGGAGTCTATCAATGCAGTAAAACAAGCAAGTTATACACAAGATTATCACAAAAAGGGCACAAAATCAGGTGACTGTATTGCTATGAAGGTCTGATGAACAGTGCACTGGTGCAAATAGCACAAAGATGGATTTCAAATGACCAAGACTTGCACACAATCTACCCAAATCACATAAAAACTTAATGCAATCCTATCTTGACCTATATTCTAACAGTTAAGAAGCTCATATGGCAGATTTACTCTAAATCAAACACAAAAAAGGACTTTCTGTTTCAAGCTATGTTAACCAAATTTTTGAACATGCAAAATCTATTTTACTTCAAACCAACTGAAACCAAGTATCCAAAATAGCTATCCTACCTTATTTAAGTATGTATAGACTAGTTATAAGCCCAAAGTCTATCAGTCTTTTAGCCAAATAAGTAATCCCAAACACACCCTTAAATTTCAGAAAGTGAAATTAACACACCAAAAGCTATTAAATCTTAACTAAAAAGTTTTACCAATACTCAAACAAGTGTATGACTTATAAACTAACATGCTTATCAACTTAAACACATACTTAAACATCCAATCCGCAAAACAAAAAATATTGCACAGTTCAAGCAAATATAGAGGGTTCAAGCCTAGGGGATACCTTGTGGGACTCACATCCGGGCCCCACTATGGCTGCAATGCCATCTCCATACAAGCTCGGGCTTGTGCAGATCTTGTTGATGTGGGGAATGCCAAGTGATGACTTAAACAGTCAAAAGCACTTCAATGTATCTTCAAGGGAACAAACTCCTTGTGAACCTGCTAAGAATAGGGAAACCAAGCAAAAGTGAACTAATACAAGCTATAAGCAATAAGCTAAGCTTATTGGTTAAGCTAGCTTACGGCTTACTGCTAAAAAAAAGTATAAAAAACGTGAAACTGATTTTCTTCTTGAAAATTCGTTGAAACCACCAAACTTGAAATCTTGACTCTTTCTAAAATCTTACTTCAAACCAAAACAGGATCAAAGAAAAACTAATTTTACCAACTTTTTCAAGAATTTATGAAAAAAGGAAGTAGAAATTTAGTTTGAACAAACGTTAACTTTGTGGAACTCAGATTAAATCTCAAATAAATACACCAACTTTTAAACAAGAAAAGGAATTACATTTAAATAAAAACACCAACTTTCATTTAATTTAAAAAGGCATTACAACTTAATGAGAAAAAATCTGGAACAAGAATAGAGGTCACAAGTCGACCCCTATTTATACTACTAAACAGAAGCTTCTAGTCTAAATGAATAAAATATTATAATGGCAATCCTTGAAATTCCCATAAAGTCCTTAGGTCAACTGATTTTGAAATGGTCTTGTGGCATCTTGTGAAGTGATGTTGATGTTCCAGCTTCTAAGATGATCTTGGACGTTAAAATAAACTTTGGGACCAAGGGATGGCTGTGAGCTGTGGATGTGAACAGTGTCACGTGAATGGTGTAGCAGGGGAGGGGACAAAAGGTACAAAGGTCGTTTTCTGGGTTGTGGGTTTTGTTTGGTGTGGGGTTGGGGTGAAAAACCCTAAGTTTAATTAGATTGTAATTAGGTAATGTGTTTAATTAGAACTGGGGTTTTTAGGGTTATGGGATGGGGGATGATAAATAGTGTAGTTTTAATCTGGTTTAATTTTTAAATTAAGTGTTAAGTGGGAAAATCTGGTTTGACTTTGTTTGACTTGGTTTAATAACTGGTGGTGGGGTGACGTGTAGTATGAGGGTGAGGTGGAGGCGTCTGGTTAGATGGTGGGGGTAGTGGGGTGAGGTGTCAGTAGGAGAGTGGTGGGTTTGAAGTTGTTTGTCTGTCCAGGTTTGCCCCCTATACTCCCCAATTGTGTTCAAATAAAGTTTAAACTGCCAACAACTCTTCTCCCTTTGTTAAAAGTTTGGGCAGCTTGTCAAATTTGGCCCAATCACTTTGTAAACTTTGACCAAGGATCTTTTGTGTAATTTGACCATTCTCCAAGGGCTATTCTTGTAAACTCTTGACATTTTAGGGACCCATAAGTAATTTTGAGGTTTTACAGGGGTATAAAATGACAAGTCTTCAATTCTTGAGGGACCATTCTTGCCAATCTTCAAAACTTCAAGGTCATTTTTGGAAATTCCATTTTTGGGCCCAGTTCTTTGTGCGGCTTCGTTTCCCGTGCTTGTTTTTTATTGATTCTTGTGATCTTTTTGTCATTTCCTCAATATCCGTACCTAAAATACACAAGCAACAAAGACGAGCATATATTTGGTATTTTTAATGATATTTAATGCATTTTAAGCCCATTTTGGACGATGAGACTATGTATAAAAGCAGTCTCATCACTCCCCCATACTAAACCATTGCCGTGCCCTCACACAATGCTAGAATAAAGTATCGTAACACCTCCAAAATTCATTTTTATCCACTTTATTGAATGATAAACTAGCTACACTACTACTATTACTACTACTTGCGTTTTAGACATAATGTATGATTTTCATCGCAAAATGGGACGTTTAGGTTCATAGAATAAGAACACGTGAATGCTTCGTTAGAAATAATATCATCGTCCTCGATTTTCACCCCAATTCCATGCCAAGCGTGCAACGAGATCATTGTCATTATAAGTTAGTAATGCTAACACTACTCATATGCCCTAATCACGTACTTATCCTCCCATTATTCCTAAGTTGTATCTCTTATATTTTATTTTGTCTTGAATGTTTCACGAGGATACATTGTTTGACTTATGCGATAATAGAGATTTAGGTCTAAAAATAGAGTCCTAACGGTGTAACCAAGACCATCAAATCAATAACCCCTCCTAATAGACAACGATGTCAAAAAATTAAGTCAACAAGAAGGATCGATAAACACGGTTTTATAACGGTTTTGAACATGAGACTTATTACCAAGACTTTTATACGCCCCCTAACGGAAGGGCCTTAATATCTTTGGTTTACCTCCATCTTTTATTCAACTTCGCCATGAAGCTTTTATTATGACTTCGGTCTTGCCTTGCCTTTTATTATCCGCCTCATCGGTGGTTTTATTAGCCAAAGACGTATATCCTCACGCTAAGGCGAATTTTGGATCTTTAAAGCTTCGAAGATTAAGGCTTGATTCACTTTCAATTTTGCATAGATTTTTTGGCCTTGTGGGGCTTCAAATTGTTTGCTTGATTTAGGTGAGCACTTGAAATCTTATTATTGGGTGAAGCTTTAGATTATTCGGGTGCCAATACTTCAAAACCGTGACGCTGGCGATATCTTAATGTCTTCCCAATTTAATTACACGGAAGCTACTGGAAAAGACTAGAAACCCAACAATCCCAACTAAACCGCTAAGTCAATATTTATTAAGCAAAAAAAAATATTTACATGCGAAGAGAGAATAAGCAAACAACGAGACCACATGAGTTTTTGAAAGAATACGAGTACTCTACGTTTAGCATAGTAACTTATAATTAACCCTATCATTTCTCGTCCTCATTTAAGAGACTTAGCCTAATGTGAAGTTAAGGAATCAAAGCTAAGTGCTCAACACGCACGGTCGAGTCAAAAATTACTCTTATTCTCGTCATCGGAAAATCTACATTCGTGTCTTCAAACACTTATAAAACATGAGAAAAGTTTTAAAATTTGGCCTTTTTTAGCCTTATTTTGCAACAAAAACGATAAACAAAAAGATAAACTTTGGAAAGCGTGAAGGTTTGGCAAGGCAAGTATCTATTCACCCCCCATACTAAAGTTAAACATTGTCCTCAATGTTTCGAGTCTAAGGGTTGCAAACACCCCCATACTAGAGACGTAGTCGAATGCCTAATCTAGCATGGAAAGGGTGTAACCCATAAATTAATAGCCGTTTATGAAGTGTGTTATAAACCTAAGGTTAGAACATCAAAGGATATATTATTTGGATATTGAGAAAGTCTTCCAAGCAATCGATCGAGTGCTCCCATAAAACGAACACGAGAGGCTCCAATCGTGAAGATCATGATCTAAAAACCACAATTCACAAACAACCACGAAACAAAGGTTGGAAGGGCACAAATCTCCTCACATTAAACTAATTAGAAAGAAATAATATGTACATGGATAAGCATGGGTTTCCCCCACGAGGCACCTTGTTTTTGATAACCGAGTCAAACGCTCGACTCGAATCTCCATAAATGTGATCATTTAGGGATTATCTTGGTATGGTTAATTTTTAGTGGGGCTTACATGATAAACAAGGCCCAAAAACAACCGGTATTAAGGACTAAGTCCTTTGATGGTGCAAAATACCGGGATCGAAGATGGCGTTCTTGTTTTCATTTGAACAACAAATCAACGCCACTTCATCATGTGTCAACACAAACCCAAAGGGTTTCAAGAAAATAGATGAGAAGAAATAGAAGGGTGGGACAATGGGTAAGTCATAAAAACCATGAGCTACTCGAGGTAGACTCGCACCAATCAAATAGAAAGATTTTCCATTTATTGCATCGGTGGAAGACCGAGATTTCCCTTTATAAGCAATTCCGGGATCAAATATCTCGTCCTCGGTGGAGAAAGGGGAGGGAACATAAGGGGCTTCCCCCACACTAGGTCCACACAAAGCATCGTCAAAAGGAGAAGACGAGCTTGTAGCACTCAAAACACGAGGTGATGACGGAGTTAGCATTGTAGAAAAATCTCTTAAATCCAATTTAAAATCTTCCTTTTTCATCTTTAAAACTCTCCTTATGAAAACCTGACTTAATTATGTCAAAAATATTTGGTGTTTCTAAAGCAATGTTAGTCACACTAAAAATTCTCACATTTGAAAACCGTTTTGGTTTAGATGGTGGTAAGTTCTCAAAACGTTTGTCAACAAAGAAAACTTCCCCATCGGGATCAACATATTCATCATCCGAAGAATCATTCGTGATTGGAAACGTAGGCTTAACACTCTTAACCTCCACCGGCGGAGGGGACGGAAAACTGTTTTTATCATCAACTCCTAAAACTCTTTTTGAAATCCTTTTACAAATGTTTTTGATGGGATTAACATTGTTCAAAGACGTGATAGAATACACATGAGAAAGGGTGGAGTTTTGAGTTGCATTTATGACGAGTTCTTCCTCATTGAAACGAAGAGTGATTTTCCTAGCATGCACATCGATAAGTGCTCTCAAAGTATCCAAAAATGATCGACCTAAAATTAGAGGAGCTTTAGGATCGATGGAAATGTCAACAATGATAAATTCCACGGGATAGTAGAACTTTCCAACTTTCACGAAGACGTCCTCGGCTACTCCACAAGCTAGAATCGTAGAATGATCGGCATCTCGATTGACATTCTTGAAGGAGTGAGACTGGGAAGATTGAGCGAGTTAAAAATCTCAAGAGGCATCAAATTAATACTAGCACCAAGATCGGCCAAGGCGTAGCATTCCTCCAAATCTTGTATTGCACATGGGATTAAAAATTTACCGGGATCACCGACTTTTTGAGGTATGCGGCTAAGAAAAACCGAAGAACAACTAGACGACTTTTGCAATTTCTCTTTGTTATTCAACATACTTTTAAAGTTTGCGGCAAATCGAGGCATCATAACCAAGGCGTCGGCAAAACTTATATTAAAATGCAAGTCACGAAACATTTTCATAAAAAGTTCAAGTTGATAATTATTTCGTTCTTGTGCCTTTTCCTTGTTTCGTCTTGAAGGGTAAGGTAAGGGTGGTGTGGGTTGGGGCATAGGCAAAGGCCTTGGAATCTCGGGTTCCACTATTGGTATTGGTTCAACCGTAGGTGTGGTTTGAGCGGTACTTCGTGGGCTTGGAATTTGCTCCTTTTCTACCACCACCTCGGGTTCTTTCTCTTTTTCCTTCTCCATGGAAGTACTTGGACGAGAAATAGGTTCTTTTAAAGTTTTACCACTACGAGTAGTAATAACCTTCAATTCTCCTTTCGGGTTTACGATGGTATCACTAGGAAGACCACCCGAAGAAGAAGGTTTACACATGATAGCTTCAAACATTTTTACAAGTCGACCCTTATTTATACTACTAAACAGAAGCTTCTAGTCTAAATGAATAAAATATTATAATGGCAATCCTTGAAATTCCCATAAAGTCCTTTGGTCAACTGATTTTGAAATGGTCTTGTGGCATCTTGTGAAGTGATGCTGATGTTCCAGCTTGTAAGATGATCTTGGACGTTAAAATAAACTTTGGGACCAAGGGATGGCTGTGAGATGTGGATGTGAACAGTGTCACGTGAATGGTGTAGCAGGGGAGGGGACAAAAGGTACAAAGGTCGTTTTCTGGGTTGTGGGTTTTGTTTGGTGTGGGTTGGGGTGAAAAACCCTAAGTTTAATTAGATTGTAATTAGGTAATGTGTTTAATTAGAACTGGGGTTTTTAGGGTTTATGGGATGGGGGGATGATAAATAGTGTAGTTTTAATCTGGTTTAATTTTTAAATTAAGTGTTAAGTGGGAAAATCTGGTTTGACTTTGTTTAACTTGGTTTAATAACTGGTGGTGGGGTGACGTGTAGTATGAGGGTGAGGTGGAGGCGTCTGGTTGGATGGTGGGGGTAGTGGGGTGAGGTGTCAGTAGGAGAGTGGTGGGTTTGAAGTTGTTTGTCTGGCCAGGTTTGCCCCCTATACTCCCCAATTGTGTTCAAATAAAGTTTAAACAGCCAACAACTCTTCTCCCTTTGTTAAAAGTTTGGGCAGCTTGTCAAATTTGGCCCAATCACTTTGTAAACTTTGACCAAGGATCTTTTGTGTAATTTGACCATTCTCCAAGGGCTATTCTTGTAAACTCTTGACATTTTAGGGACCCATAAGTAATTTTGAGGTTTTACAGGGGTATAAAATGACAAGTCTTCAATTCTTGAGGGACCATTCTTGCCAATCTTCAAAACTTCAAGGTCATTTTTGGAAATTCCATTTTTGGGCCCGGTTCTTTATGCGGCTTCGTTTCCCGTGTTCGTTTTTGATTGATTCTTGTGATCTTTTTGTCATTTCCTTAATATCCGTACCTAAAATACACAAGCAACAAACACGAGCATATATTTGGCATTTTTAATAATATTTAATGCATTTTAAGCCTATTTTGGACGATGAGACTATGTATAAAAGCAGTCTCATCACCGAGAAACCAAAAACTTCTAATCGACGACCTAAAATAAAGATGACGCGTCTTAAAATTCGCACGACAACGTATAAAATAAAATGAGTTTTATAAACAAAACTAATTTAGTGATAAAGTAACTAAATAATAATCTTAGGACTAGTTTTTGAAAGTCATAAATTGAAAAAGGACCAAAAGTGATACTTTAAAAATCTATAATGTTTATATGTATATAGCTTAATAGGTCAGGGACCAAAAATGTAAATTAACATCTTTTATATAATAAAAGAATTAGATTATTTGAGAATTTTAGTTAAAAGTGGAGGTTGTGGAAAAAACAATTAGACCAATCAAATTGCTTGATCTTGACACATAAGCAAAATAGAGAGATATGATTGGTTGAAAAAAAGTCAAAATTGAATTCACTTTAGTCAAAATAAAAAATTTTGGTGCAGAAATTTGATGAAAACACACAAAGATATATGTGTCAAATTTTGGAAAATAAAATTTTTAAAAAGGAGGAAGGCATTAGTAAAACTTTAGTGCTTGAATTTTAAATAAATTAGATGGATTTAAATGTAAACTTATAATTTTTCATATTTCTTAGTAACTTTATAAAATAAATAAAATAACCCTTAAACTTTATACACTCTATACTTTATATTTAAAAATACAACATATATGTAATATTAAAAAAATCAACAAATCACATAATTATAAATATTAAAATAAAAACGCAAATTATCGTCTATATCTATTTTGACACTTAACAAAGTCAAACAATGCAATATACGTAAATTATTGTTAACATGAATATAAATATTAAAATGAATGCAGGACCTTAGACATCAGTATAAGATGAAAATAAACAGATGAGATTCCACATATTACAACAACATATATTTTTTAAGGTCATCATATATTACTAAACATACAATGTCTAGAAAAAGATAGCTAACATTTCAGTTGAACAAAGTCAAATCTTTTGTGCAACAAATATTTATACAAAATATCAATTAATATTATCACATAATGAAAAATCACAATGTAAAACTCGTGGGTGTATTTGCATCATAACTATTTAAGTATTAATATTTAAATATTTTTTTGTAAAATAATATTAAGCATTACAAAATCGTGAATTTATAAATCATGTACGTGTAAGGTTGATGTAAATGGTTTGTTTATTAATAATTAAGGTATAACTATTTAGAATAAAAATATCGAAAGTAAAAAGAGTATGAAATTCGAAAAAAAATTGAGGGACGGTGCACAGTAAAACAAAAACATAATTAAGCATATAAACATTAGATGGCTTTTAAAAACATAACATACATAAAATTGTAATAACAAAATTATTACTTAATTTATCTTTTATTTACAAATCTCGTGCGTGCACGAACATTAAAACTAGTTTTTAAATGCATGAAAAACTTTTTGATACTATTTTGACGTAAAGAGTCATCCTCTTAAACCGAAGTTTAGAAGCCATTATTCTTATTTTCAAGTAGAATACTTGAATAGTAAAATCAATAACAATCGTAATTCGATATCGAGTGATACCTGAGCTTCTCGAGGAAATATTAGTGAGTCGATGTCGTGGTGCTCGAGTTTAAATACCGAGACGAACACGGATACTAACCAAGTTTAATATGTCCGATGCTCGAACCAAAACACAAACTTGAACTCATGATTAACGAGCCGAACACGAATGGTTAGGAAACCAAGATCGAATTATAGCAACGTGATTGAACCGGAATAATCTCGTAAACATCTTGAAAATACACTTGGCCCCAAGAATTATAAAAATGACGATACTGATGATGATTTATAATGAGATTAAACCAATATATTAGATTGGCTTTTGTAATATTCCATCTTTGAACAAAATAAGTAGTATAAGATTAAATTAGATGTAGTGTTTGTTGTGTGAAGGTTTTGTGGCAGAGAAGCAAAGAAACAAAAGAAATTATCGGTTTATTTCCTTATTAGATAAGATAGATGGAAATGATATTAAGGTGCCGTTTGGTTCGGGGATATTTAAGGATATCGAGGGATATTTAAAATTTTTACATTTTAATATCCCCCAAATATTGTGTTTGGTATAACCAAAGAAGGAATTTAAAATTCCTTGAATTCCCAAAATGAGGGATATTAGAATTCCTCCAAAAAGTGAGGAATTTTAATTTACTTAGAAAATTATTTTTCATAAACTTTTTTTCTTGTCGTTATTATTTCGGTTTTTATGTTTAAATAAAAATTTATAAAATTTTATAAATTTATATAAAATTTATAAAATTTATATAAATTAAAGTAAATATTTATATAGATTTTTTTTATGAAATATATATAATTTTTATAAAATTTATTGAAATTTCTCAAAAAATTTAAATACTTTTTTTATAAAATTAATGAATTTTTTATAAAACATATATAATTTTTTATATAAAATTAAATGATTTTTTTTTAAATTTTAATGAATTTTTTTAAAAAACTTATACAAAATTTATATAAATTTTTTATAAGATTTTTATAAAATTTATATAATTTTATTTTTTTTTTATAAAATTTATGATTTTTTTTATAATATATAAACTTTTTATAAGGTTTATATATATATATTTTTATAAAATTTATTTAAACTTTTTATAAATTTTGTATAAGAATTTAAAAAATTTATATAATGCTTTTATAAAATTTATATAAATTCTTATAATATTTATATATATATATTTATAAATTATAAACAAAATTATTATATATATTTTATAAAATTTATATAAATTTTTTAAATTTTATATAAAATGTGAAAATTCGAATTTTAATCTTTTAAATAGAAAATATAAAAAAAAAAATTTATTCGTTAATTGGTTCAACCTAAAATCAAGATTTCAAAAATTTATAAATTCTGCCAACCAAACAGGCTTAAGCATTTTAAATTCTAGAATTTTAAATTCTGAGGAATTTTAATATACTAGAATTTAGAATTCCAGAATTTTAATATCTTGAACCAAACGGCCCTTAAGATGTATCAATTTGACCATAAAAGGTGCGCTTGACACCTGTCATGACATTTTGACAAATCTCATTTGTAAACATATGGGCGTGAGATATGTAGAAGTGGGGTGAAATTTTATATAAATTTTGCTCCACTATATTAGAGCGGGTATTATTGAAATCCGATATTTAAAAGTTACGCGATTTAAAAATTATACGTAAACCTCGAAAAATAAACGCTCATTATAAAATAAAAACATTGACATTCGGATCACGTTGATATTTTGATAAATTAACAAGGGCTTATAATTTAATAAACTTTAACGCATTATACAATGAATGACGCTTAAGGGTTTAATTTAAATTACGAAGGATGCTTGTAAAACTAGAAATTGAAACGACGACAATAAAAAATATTTTTATATCATAACGAGAATATTTACGGTCAATGTCGGACATAGTCTTTGCCGATAAATAATAAATGACACGTATTTGGTACGTTAAAGCCTGAACCTTGTCGGTTAGCTGATAACTCAATATTATTAGTAAAAAAAGAGCAATGTAACTAATAGTCGGGTAATAAATATTGATCCGAATATTAGAAAATAGATTAGAGCTCCGTCTAAATATTGATATTAAATTTCGGGTTACTACAATAAATGAATATTGAAGAATAAAAATAAAAATTTTATAATTTCGAATAAAATATTATCAGTGATTAAAAAAAATAATTAAAATATAATTTAATTAAAATTCTCGAGATCTCAGTATTTACGTATAAAAAAATAAAGAGGAATAAGTAAAACATTGTAAAATCAAGAAGTACAAATAAAAGAATAATTTAATTATCTAGAAAAATACGAGTTTTCATAGTTATGATGGTTAAGAGTTAGTTATGGTGGTTCATGGTTATTGATTAACTAGAAGGTAGGTTACCACCACCATTGAAAGTGACTAAGCTCTAATGACCCTAATATCATAATGAGAAAGTGAAATAGAGATTAAACAAACTATGTGTTTTCATTAAAGATTAAAATGAAGGTTACAAAGTATTTATACAAAAAACGCCAAGAACAAAAATAGCAGGAACTAACAATTTGACTTTTTATAAAATCAAACATTATAATTAAGCTAATCTCACTATTACTAAACACAATTACATGAGACCAAAGTTTGGTAGATTCTTATAATGCCTTTGGTACCTTGAACTTATAACAGAGCTTATCACATACTTATGATATTTTTTAGGGTTAATATACAAATAAGTTACTAAATTTCTCAAGAAATTTGTCCTAAGGTAACAAACGTTCATTTTGTGTTTCTAAGTTACTAAACTTTACTAAACTATACATCACTATAATTTAGTGTTAATTTGAGTAACCTGAATGAATATTTTTTGATAAATTAAGTAACATAAGTGTCTTGTTTTTTATGTTAAGTAACATGAATATCACGTTTTTGATAAGTGAGTAACTTAATCAACCGGTCATATGAACATTAGTAACTTAGAAACACAAAATGAACGTATGTTACCTTAGAACAAATTTCTTAGAAAGTTTAATAACTTCTTTGTATATTAACCCTATTTTTTATTGTTGACTTGTTTGAAGCTTAAGTTTTGCTATTGATTTATCTTCATTGATAATTTTAAATAATAACCAAAATTTTATTATATTTGAATAAATGTTGAAGATTTGTTTCATCTAGCATAAACATATCAACTACACGTTAGTCAAACTTAACTTACTCTCAATATCAAAATCTTTTTTTAAAGGGTTATCCCGATAAATTGGTATTAATCACGGAAAGTTAAGTACAAAGGAATGTGGTAGAATACCACATTAACCTCAAGTAAAGCTTGAAAACCAACCTAAGTCCATGACATGCCATGAGATTTAGACATAAAAAACAACCAAGCAAAAGCCAACAAACTACTCGCCATATAGTCTAAAATGCTTCGGCATGTTTCATCTTGATAAAATGTTCTTGACCGCATCCGTGTTCTTGAATTTGAAAGTTAAAAGTTTAAGTTGAATGATGACCATAATACTATCCCCAATATTTTCCCACGACTTCTTAGTATTCTTAAATAATCGATTGTTACGTTCCATCCAAGTGTAGTAGGTACCCGTAGCAAGAAGAAGTCTCCCATTAACACTATATGTAGTTCTTTTGTTCGAAATAGGTGTGAAAAACAAAAGAATATCATGTATCTTAGGCTGAACATGCTCCATACCAGTTAACTACCACAGATAATCCCATAACTTGGACACAAATGGGCATTCGAAAAACAAGTGCGAATGGGAGTCTGGGGAAGTATTACAAAGAACACACCTCGTAGCCAACAATGAAGAATCTCCTACGTCCCAAGGTAAGAGTTTGTCTTAAATTTTTAGAGCATTCTGTAACATAAGCCACATATGAAAGTTATGCCTATGAATCGAATGCGTAAACCAAATGATTCTAGACCACGTAACTCCATTACCTCTTGGAAGGAATGCTTCCCAATCTCTACTAACCGAAAAATCATGTAAGTAGCCATTAGTATCCTTCCACCAAACCTGATCTACCTTACCATGAATAAGCACCGGGTTAGAAATCATCCTAATGTTAGGGGATTTAATAAGCCACGCTTGAGGCCACACCCATTGATTATTCACGACTAACTCTGTCAATTTACTCGAGGGTTGGAAACCCTCCCTAGTAATGTCACGAGTAGTCAAGAAGCGACTAGTTGGTCGTTAAACATCCCAAGTATCATACCAAGCTGATGTAGTATTCCTATCTCCAAGTTGAACCCAAATATACGGTTGAATCATGTCTCGAAGATGATGTAACTTTCGCCACCCCCAACTCATATCAGATGTAATCATAACATCCCAAATGTGTGACTTTTAAGTTTATAAATATGAATCCACTGTACCTAAAAAGACTTTTTGTTCTAAATGATGTTCCATATATGCTTAGACATTGAAAACCTTCAAGTTATGCAAACCAAGACCCCCTTCGGCATGAGGGAGGCAAATATTATTGCATGTAACTTTGGCCTTACCGTTACACCATAAAAAGCCGCGAACAAGTTGTTGAATATCATCAAAGATACTAGCAGGGATAATAAGAACCGACATCTAATATATATGCATAGAAGACAACACCGGCTTACATAATTGAAGCCGCCCCACAAAAGAAAGGGACTATTTTTCCAATCTCCAATTCTGTTTTTAAATCTTTTATGAGAAGCCGCGAGGAAATAAGGAGCACCCAAGATACATATAAGGAAGAATGTCCTCAATAAAGGCGTAAAGCCAAAATTTCTTCCTTCGTATTAGTACTCAAATTACAAAAGAAAACCGTACTTTTAGGAATGCTAGGGACAAGGCCCGAAACCTTTTTAAAATCCTCGAGATCCTCCATGATAACCCGAGCCGAATTAACACCACCTTTAGCGAACAAAAATAAATCATCCGTAAAGCAAACATTAACCATATTCAGCTCCTCACAATACTTATGGTAATGAAAAGAAGAAGACCTTCGAACCCGACGATGTAGAGAAATCGTGAGAATTTCCATAACCAAAGTAAACAAATATGGCGATAACGGGTCTCCTTGTCGAAGACCTCTAGCCCCTCTAAAGAAACCAAGAATATATCCATTCAGACTAATAGAAAAGGACGAAGATGTAACACACGCCATAATCCAACCAATCATAATATGATGAAACCCAAAGAACTTACAAATCTCTTCCAAAAAATTCCAATCAACCGTATCATAAGCCTTTTGAATGTCAACCTTGAAAGCACATCTGGGCGGACCATGGTTTCTATGATAATTATGCATTAATTCTTGAGTAATGAGAATATTATCTTAAATACGCCGTTCGAAATAAACGTCGATTGATTATCACTAACCACTTTTTTTAACCCGCAATGATCCGATTAGAAAATATATTGCTAATACACTTATAGAGCACATTGCAACAATATATAGGGCCGGTAATCATTGATTCGACTCGGGGTAGCAACTTTAGAGATTAAGGCAAGAAAATTATGATTCACCTCCTTGAGAAGTTTACCATTTTAAAAAAAATTGTTTGATAGCCATGCACACGTCCACACCAACGATCTCCCATTCACACGTCCACACCAAAAAATTGTTTGATAGCCATGCACACGTCCACACCAAACGATCTCCCAAGCACCTTGAGAAGTTTATCTTTAAAACTCGCATAAAATACCATGAACAATACATTACATAAAAACACGAATAATTTAAAAATTTTCATTTATAATATAAGACACGTGTCACGAACATTAAATTACAAAAAATTACGTATACTATTAATGCACGATAAATTTTATGTATAATATTTAATTCATGCCATATAAAACACGAACATCCACGATAAATAATTAAGTCATGAAAAATTAATGGTTTTGCTGTTTTGGGCTTGTGTGTCCGCGACAACAAGAAGGAGGAAGAGGGCACAACCCATTTTTGAAACCAACTAGTGAAACTAATCACCAGGGAAAAACACATGTACATCTTTTAGCAAAATATCAAGAACCCTAACCCCCTCTCTCTTTAGAGCCGTGGCAGCCACCACACCACAAGGACGATTTTTGTGTGATTTGATCTTTGGTTTTGACGTATACGTGTTCGTGTTCTATTGCTAATTCCATTCACGCATTTGGTATGACCTAAAATTTAATCTTTTTACTATTATTTTGATTTCATGAACATGAATCTTGAAAACATAATTAAATACATGTTTATGGTTAATGATTTAACAAGAAAAAGGTTTTGGTGGTGTTTGGTTTTGGTTCGGCACAAAAACCGAGAGCTAAAGATCTCGGTGTCTCTTTTCGACCACCAGCCGAGACCCTCATGGGACTCGATGTGGTTATGGTTCGGTCAGCATCAAATCGAGACCCCCACATGGGGTATCTCGGTCAAGTAGTGGGAACCGGCTATGCCGGTGGCCACTATGGTTCAGCCGGGGGAACGAGGCTTCGGCTGGTGCCATGCCTGTGAAGGCAATGGCAGCCAACAACTGTAGCCACGGCTGCTTAGCCGCCGGCAGCGACCACCCAGCCGCCGGCTAAGGGTGGTGTTTGGTGCTTGGTTTTGTCTCGGGTTCGGGGCTCGGGATTACTAAGAATTAATATGTTTATTTAGTTAATTTAATTTATTTAATTCATTTATAATTAAATTAACTTTTAACTTAGGTTGTTTTATTTAAATAAAAAAACATGTTATAACCTAAGTATTTATTTAAGGCTTATAAATTAAAAATAATGATTTAGGTTTATTATTAAAACTAATAGTACATGTATAACCTAAGTATTTTATTAGACTTAATTAAATTAAACCATGACTTAATTAAATTAAATGGTATAAGGTAAAGTTTATTAATATAACCATGACATTATTAATTGATAAACCATGTATTTTTCATTATTAATTAATAATCATTTTAACCTAAGTATTTAATTTAATTGACTTTGCTAATAATTATCATGACTTATAAAATATGATTAATAAGCACTAGCTTATATTTTAGACTTATTAATCCAGCTTAATTCTATTTATAGAAACATTATAATTTTGAAAACTTTCTATTTTTGGAAACTTTCTATTTTTGGAAAGCTGCTATTTTTAGAAAGTACTTATTATGACACTACAAGTATAGTAATACAGTAATACATGAAATACTTAATTAAGAATACATGTAAAACATGAATAAATGCAAGACAATATTTAAAACAGTAAAACATAACAAGAACATATAAAATAAGTTAAGAACACACAAAACCAGTAACACACTCAGTAATCAAGCAACTCATACATGTCCCTTATTTATGTAGTATCCGCGAAGTCGGAGTAGATCGTTCAGCTTTCCTTCTAGCTTCACTACTGGACATAAGGTACCGATATTCCGTCCTTCAGTATGGACATTCCTTTGTATGTATGATTAGGATTCTTCGTTTGCAGCCATCTGTTTTCTCCAGTTATTTTATATATTTTGAATGCTTATGTTTTATTTTAAATGCCTAAGCTATATACATGCATGCCAGTTTCACCTAGTTATGGAGGTTCCATAACCATAACCACTAGAGGCACCAGTGTTATGATTTCCCCATGACGGAGTGATTGCTCGTGGCGTCCCTTTCAGTTTTGTCCATTTATTTATATTATAATGTGGGGCCTATAGGTGCATCCTAGTTACATGTTTTACAGAATTTTCATGATGAATGTGGTGTGTGCCTTGCATCCTTCACAAGGAGTTGATCCCTCCTACCCAGACCAGTATAATAGAGGCAACCCCTCTAATTGCATGATGAGATCACCCCTCTAAGTGTTCATGCACGTTGATACCTCATGACCTATATGGGCTCTTGGATAAATTTAAAATAATGTTTTCATAAGTTAATCATAAGTGATTGAGGTAAAATACGACCTTTAGGAAAAGGAGCGTAAAAGCGGTAAGTATTAAGTGATGATTTAGGAAAATCAAGCACTAATGACCCTTGTGGTGTGAAATGAAAGTTCGTTTCCCAAGGAGGTATATGTGTGTGAAAAAATTGTTAAATGTTTGAGATTAATAATTGGTTTAGAAGGGGATGAGAAAAGAAGATGACGAAGACGTGAAATTAATACTACGACGATAAAACGTAAAACCGTAAAAACTACAAAAAAAAAATTAATTCTAATATTTACCAAAAATTCACCAAAAATCAAAATTAATAAACTAAGAGTTTACCAATGATCAAACCTTTTTCAAACCTTTTAAATAATTAAATATTCAATTTTTAAATGCTAATTAAAGCCCTAAAAATAAAATAAATTATCAAAAAGCCCAAATAAAGATTTTTCAATTGGTAAACCTCTAAAATGACCTAAAAGATTAAAAACTATTTTTAGAAATTTTTAAACTAATAAAAACTATTTAAAATGATTTAAAAACTATTAAAACTTAAAATAATTATAAAAATTAATCTAAAAGTGACAAAATTATTCTAAAAGTTGCAAAAATCCTATTTTAATGTATTTAAGCTAAGAAAAATGTAAAAAGTTGGAAAATGTGAAATTTGAAAAATAATAATAAAATAATAATAAAATATTATTAAAAATCTAAAAATTATAAAAAATTCTAAAAACTTGCAAACTAGTTTATTTTAACCTAAGTAATCAGAAAATTAAAGTGAAATGACCAGAATACCCCTATTGGGCCCTTAAATGGGCCAAAACCAAAAACAGTCAACCTAAATGGGCTTTTAAGCCCAAAAAGTCAAACCTGGCCTAATTGATTTGGAAAAGCCCTATCTGACTTAAAACTTAATTCTAAACACAAAACTCTAAAGGCCCAAAAGCTGAATGTGAGCTTATCACAGCTTATTATGCAAACAGCTTATCCTTATTGGGCTTTTTAGCCCATTAAGCAATAAGCTAATGCCATAAGCTCTAATTTGACACACAACCTTCTTTTGGGATGCATATGAGATCTGTAAAAAGAAATTTTGAAAAAGCACACTCAATAAGCCAGAAATAAGCAGAGTAATATTTCACTAAAAGACAAAATAGTCATTTTTGAGAAATAAGGCACCTCAGGACTTGATTCAACTTGCAAAATGTCACAAATGAACTCAATAAGCCAAAACAATCAACAAAATTCCAATAAGCAAAACCAATAAGCCAGAATAAGCCAATAAGCACTTATGAAAAAGTCAATTAAGTTGGTTTTCTAGTCAAACCCTAAAGTCAACCCACCAAATGCTCCAGTATGAACAAATGGGTCAAATAATGAGCACTTATTACAAAATCCAAGTTGTTGCTGGTTAAAATAAGCTATTATAGCTTATTGATAAGCTGACACCCAATTAACACTAGCAGTGGTAACTAGCAGGGGAAAGGAGTTCCTATTGCTTTGACTATTTGATCAAGCTTTTTAGAGAGATTTAGTTGGATTCAATTGGAAACAAGGGCACCCTTGAGATCAGTGAATCTCAAGGAGTCAATATCAACAAGAAAATCACAATTTGGTTCACACAATAAGCCAGAATCAATCAAACAGTCACCAGATCATGCACAGACATGGAAAATAAGCAGTAATGCACAAATAAGCAGATTAAGCCTGAATAAGCCAACCAAACTCAACAAGATGCATACACAAGCTATATAAACTCTGAATAAGCACAAATAAACTTGAATCATACACTGAATCAAAGTAAATAACAAGATCAAAGCAGATAAAGTTACTGATGAACAAAGTACATATGCAAAAACCTATTTGCTGATCTAATTGACCATAGACCCAAATTCAAGCACTCAAATCTCTTCTCCTGGTGTAATTAACTAAGGTTTAGCACTTGTTAGCCCTAGCCTAAGCTTAGATCTAGGTGTCCTCAAAATCCTAGCCAATTTTACCAAGTAAAAAAGATTTTATACCCTTCTTATGAATCAAGGTGTTGCAAACCACAAAATGTGCAGCAAAGCAGCCAAGTATATTAGATAAGCATGAAACAACAGATAACAACACAATCCAACCACTCAAAACTCCAAAAATCCACACTATGCAGTTGACCCAAACACCCCTTAAAAACATGTTTTCACAATTTTTCAAAGGATCATCCAGATCTAACCCACAAATCAAACCTCAAACACTTCAATAACATCAAACAACACCAGATTAACAATAATCAACAACAATAACACATATTCAAGAACAAACAAGCCAATATCACAAAATTAAGAAAAATAAGAGAGAAAATGAAAAGGGAAGAAGGTGCAAACCTCCAAGACCTACATCCAGGCCTTGGATTGTTTGAGCTGAGGTACTAGCAGAACAAGTACCAGCTTCCAATGCTGCTAAGATGAACAAACCAACAAGTGAGATCAATAAACAATAACTTTCTGATTTTTGAGACCCAAGCTTTATCACTTAAAACCTTGCCTCAAAAACCTTCAAACATGTAAATGGAACTCAGAATCAGGCTATTCCAACACCAACTTTTAACAAAATATAAAAGAGATTTCTCAAAATTCAGAAAATCAAATTTTATTAATTTAAAAAGGAATTACAAAGATTGATAGCCTAAAACTAGAACAAAAACTCTCTCACAGGTTGAGGAGTCTATTTATAGGCAAATGCCAAGGCTAGCACTATTCACAAACCCTAGAACTGAATTTCCTATTTGTTAGAAATACGTTTTTACGTATTTATGAAGGATCGGTCGCTCCAACTATAATTATGTAACAGGCTCGTGATCTATTTACTTTATGTATAGTCCATATAGCCCACATGTAGGGTGGGCTATATATATCCCCTCCTAGCATGTTAGGAGGGGTTGTTGATTACCATTTCACACTTAATCATATTTCCATCTTTTCTTTCTCTCTCTACATTTCCCCTTTTCTCTCCTTTCTCTCTCTAATCCTTCATCTCTTTCCTTCATTTCCTTATGATTATCATCTAAATCAACCAACCTAATCCATCAAATCCATGATATAGAATAGGCCATTAATCCCGTAGACCTTCAATTGGTATCAAGAGCCATGGTTGAATCCTAGGATTTGCATTTTTTTATCTTTTGATTTGGTGGTAAAAATTCTTTCTTTTCTTATTTTTTATCCATCTTTTTATCATTCGATCAATTTTTTGATCAATTTTTTATCAATTTTTTATAAATTTTTATCAATTTTTTATTTTTTTTATCAGTTTTATTTTTTACGTAGGTTTTTTACAATCAGTTTTTATTATCAGTTTTTTTATTATCAGGTTTATCAATTTTTAAATCATCTAGTTTTATTAAATTTTTTTAAAATAATCAGTTTTTCTTTTTCAATAATCAGTTTTTTTATAATCACATTTTTTTTAATCCTTTTTTAATCAGTCTCTTTTTTTAATCATTTTTTACTCAGTTATTTTTTTTTAATCAGTCTTCTTTTTCTTATTTGTCCATTGGTCCAATATGTTAACTCAGTCCAATAGTCAATCTGTCAAATCTGTCTACTGTCCAAACTTGTCCAAAAATTGTCCAATCAGTCCAAAAACTATCAAAAGATCTGTCTTTTTCCATCCAGTTTTGAGATCGAGTGATTTCATTTTTCAGAATGAGAAAACTTTCCGAATAGTCAACACTTTCCGAATAGACAAACCTTTCCGAATAGACAAAACTTTCCGAATTGACACAACATTCCGAATAGAAAAACATTCCGAATAGAAAAACTTCCGAATAGAAAAAGTTCCGAATAGGAAAAAGTTCCGAATAGGAAAAAGTTCCGAATAGGAAAAAGTTCCGAATAGGAAAAAGTTCCGAATAGGACTTTTCCGCATAGACAAAAACAACAATTCGCCTCACCCTCGACTCGACTTAAACACTCCCACAAGACTCGAACAACTTTCCAACAACTCTCGAATTCAAGAATTAAAACTGTAAAAACTAACACCAAACAGATTCACACATCCTCGACACCCCTCACTCTCTCCTCGAACGGACTCCCTCAAAACTCACCCCCAAGACTCGACCAACAAAAATATTTCTCGTATCCCATCAAAACCCAGTACCCTCATCCAAACTCTCTCGACTGACTCTCATCTCTCGAACACTCAAAACCCTCCCTCAAAAACTGACACGACTTAACCCATTCGACAGCCCCTCTCCCTTGACACCCCCTCACAATACTCTCGACACTTGAAAACACCTTCACACTCTCCCTCGACAAACAAACAGACCCACCTCTTACCTTTCACCCAATTCACCCCTCTCACCCCAACCACCTCTCGACTCGACCCAAAACAGTGACTCTCTCCCTCACCAGACACCCCCTCACAACCTCTCGACACAAACTCGACTCTAGTTACACCCTCACAAACTTCCGACTCTCTTTCTGACTCAACCAATCACCCAACTTCGACTCAACTAGACTCCCCAGACTCCATCAACAAAACAGACTCCCTCGACTCCCCCTAAACCAAAACACTCCACCCACGCATACAGACTCGACAAAACCCACTCATAGACAACAACCTCGACTCAAAAACCCACACAAACCAAACAAAGACCCACGAACAAAACCAACATCCAACCTCACTCGACTCACGAAAAACACCAACTAGACTCAAGACTCACCAACACCCTCCAACAGACCTACACTCAAGACTCGACACACTCACACCCACCACAACCCAACTCTTTCCCCTCACGACACTAAAATCCACAACCCACCCACCCTCGCTCGACCATCGACTCCCTCACCACTCGAACCCAAAAAGACATCATCTTGACTCAAAAATCTAGACACTTGACCAGAAAGACGCTACAGGAGAGAGAGACTCAACAAATAAACATAATTTAAACCTACCCGAGACCTTCGATAGATCTTGAAGACGAAATCACTGATCCTTTAACACCATTGGATTGAATGGGTTTATTATTTACTTGATGAGTGTATAAAAGATTGGGATATAATTTTTGAAGCGGAGGAACCAAGATAGAAGATTTGTGTGTTTTGGGAGAAGAAAAAGACAGGCGGTGTTTACAAAGTGAGGAGAGAGAGAGATAGTAGGATAGAGACGGATGGGATTGGTTTTGACGCAGGTTTGTGTGTGTGTTTAGCAGAGAGAGAGAGAGTTAATTTGTTTAGATATTATTTATGACGGAGAAAACAAAGCAAACAATTTGGGGCGGTGGACGTTTTGTTATTGGGCCACGTGTGAGGCCACGTGTGTATTAGACGGAGTAAACAAGAATCCTAAAACTTTCGACATTTATCCCATTTATCTGTTGTTTTCTATTTTTAAAAAGTGTTATTTTAGAAAGTTTTTTTAAGTTACGTTATTTTTTTATTTTGTACCTTTTTTATTTTGCAAATTTTATTTTTTTGGATATTAACTTTTCTTTTTATATATTTTCTTTATTTAAATTGTTTTTATTTTTATTTTGTTTAAATAAAAGTGTTGTGACAAAAGTGACGTGACAACGTGATATAGTGACAAGGATTATTTCGCCGACGGATTGTTGAGGCGGTTATTCTGAAAGTTAACGTGGAAAAATCCTGTGAATTTCATTTTCTTGGTTTATCCACGTTTTGTCAAGTATCGTATTGGTCTTTCGACATTTACCACGATTATCTTTCTTCGACTTTCAATGGAGTCTTTGAATTCGACACTTAAAGAGGGAGACTTGCATCGAATGCAAGACAAAGCTAGAGAAAGTGGTATAAATTCATTTCAAATGCTCCAGTATCATCTTGTTACTCTTTCACGGCTTCAAGGAGGGAGCGAATTTGTGACAATCTTTGGTCAAGATCGTCACATATTCATGGAATCAATGTTCACCATCTTGACCCAACTCGCAGAGCAACTTACCAATGAAACCTTTAATCACTATGCATCGGCACTTGCTTATAAGGCTCTTGTGACACAACTCACGCCTTTCCTCCAATTTAATATCATCAAGTCTGAAAGTTCGATGCTTTGCCAATCATTTCTTCGAGATACACATACCGAGCTTCGAGTTTTTCGTGATACAATATTGAAACTCATGACCTCGGTCTCGTCTTCGATTTATGAAAGATCTCGACTTCAGCAAGGGTATGATAATGGAGTGCAAGACTCTTCGATGCAAGAGGAAATTGGTCATACGATTGACAACTTGGAGCCTAACGATGCCAAGAGCACAGAATCAGGAGGACAACATGATGCCAGTGGCACGTCAGGGAATGTTCACGAGATTTCTCTTGATGACACCTTACCCATTTATGACGCAGAGCCTGCAAACATGGTACAATGTAATGTGGTTTATGATGTATATGCTGATGACATGCCGCATATTGAGCATTCTGAACCTAATTATGACAAACATGGGATGGACAAGAGTGATAGAAATACCACTTATGATTCATCCGATGTGAGTCATAATGGGGGAGAAAGTGTTCAAAATGCTATAGTTCATCATGATAAATGCTTTATAACTGCCTCGTTAACTGATTCTGATTCCAAGATTAAAGAGCTCGAAACGATCGTAGCTCGGCAATCAAAAGATCTTGAGGATGCCAAACTTGAATTTTCTAAGAAAACGGACAAATTTGAAATATACTTTGAAAAACTTGAAAAGTTAAACGTTATTCTTGAAAGAAAATTGGATCAAATTGTTCTAGATTCTAAAGCTGAAAAGGATAATTTTTTGAAACAAATTCAACTGCTTGAATCTAAGTTGGCATCCCAAGATAACTTGCTCAAAGAGAATGAGACTTTAAAGGCCCAAGTACAGGAAAAGGTCTTTGCTATAGCTGCGTTGAAAAACGAGTTAAGGAAAAATAGAGGACCTAGTGTGGACACTAAGCTTGAAAAACCATCAATCTTGGGGAAACCGCCTACAAATCAGTTCGTCAGACAACCGATTGTCAGACAACCTACTGCATTTAGATCCGAGCGACCACAATCCTCGAGACCGTGGTTTGCCTCCCAAGTTGATTTGGTTCATCTTTTTAGACCAGTCACTCCAGCAACTAGGCCCAATGTGATCACTCCAGCTTTAGCAAGACCAAATCATATGATTGCCTCTAGTTTCCCTAAAAATACCAAGACCACGTCTAGAACTAGTTCAAATGACGTTTGCCATAAATCTGGTCAAAGGGAAGCTATTCAAAAGACACATGTAAGAGATAGCAATGTCCAACCTAGTCAGATGTCTTCTAGATTACCCAACACTGCTAACCGTAGCATGCCATCTTCTAGGAGCATCGTTCAATCATCTAGGAATTATTCAGACATTAAATATGCTACTTGTAAAACATGTAGAAAATGTGTCTTTACGGCAAATCATGATGCTTGTGTCAAGAAATTACTTGATGAGGTGAACTCCCGTGCTAGAATTAAGTCCCAGTGGATAGCTAAAATCAAACCCTTTGGTAAAGTTTGGCGCCCCACTGGTAGAACTTTTACTCTTGTAGGAAACGAGTGCCCTTTAACTAGGATAGTCTCTGATTCTACGAAGACTACTAGGGAGGAAATTGCAAAGGATGATACATCACTTAAGCCTGAACTTAAGATTTTCTATAAAAGGAAACGTTTGCCAACTAAGACAAGTGAATCATCCCCTCAGGCCACCTCTGACACAAGTAAAGCCAACTGTAAACCCCCACGTGCTTCAAAAATAGATATCTCTAACCCATGCAAAAGTATACAAACTCCTAATGAGATTGCAGGTACCAAAGTTGATGTTCCAAAAGAACGAAGCGGTCCAATCGTTGTGTACCGTTCAACTAAGGACACTCTTAGAGTTTGGTTGCTGAAGAAGCAGATATAAGAGAAACAAATGTCTCAGGGGATTCATGGTTAAGCTCATGCACAAGGACTTACAGTCACATAACAGACTGTAACTCGATCTCAAAAGACAGGAAAGTTCATCCCGATGATGACTTATCCTAAAAACGAGAAATTCATTTTTCTCGGGCATGAGCTTATGTTAAAAACATTCCACGTTTTTAAGCTCATGCACTAGGACTTATAGTCACATCACAGACTATAACTCGATCTTCAAAGACAGGAAAGTTTATCGCCGATGATAAACTTATCCTAAAAACGAGAAATTCATTTTTCTCGGGCATGAGCTTATATCAAAAACATTCCAAGTTTTTAAGCTCATGCATTATGGCTTATAGATAAATAACAGTCTATAACCCGTTCTTCAAAGGCAGGAAAGTTTATCGCCGATGATAAACTTATCCTTACAACGAGAAATTAATTTTTCTCGGGCATGAGCTAATAATAAAAACATTCAAAGTTTTTAAGCTCATGCACAATGACTTACAGTTAAATGTCAGACTGTAACTCGAACTTAAAATAAAGGAACGTTTATCTTTTATGATAACTTATCCTCTTAACGAGAAATTCACCTTTCTCGGTCATGAGCTTGTCTTAAAACATTCGAAGTTTTAAGCTCAGAAAGGAAAGTGTATCTTTTAAATAAGAGAACTTTTCCTCATAACGAGAAATTAACCTTTCTCGGTCATGAGCTTTCCGTTAAAACAGTCAAAGTTTTCAAGCTCATGAAAACGACTTCTAAGTAAATGTCAGCTTAGGACTCGGTCTTCAGATAAAAGGAAAGTTTATCGCCGATGATAAACTTATCCTTAACAACGGGAAGTTTACAACTTCTCGGACTTGAGCTCGTTTTTAAGATATTCAACATCTTAAGCTCAAGTAATTGGTTTTCAAAACTTTGAACACAATTTTTCGAGAATTTCTCAAAAGGTTTTTCTAAATCTTTCAAAATTGTGTGTTCAAAAATGTTTTGATAAAAAGAGCATGTCTTCTGGAATCGATAATATTTACGAACCTAGAAATGTCATTCAATAATGACACGGGGTTGTAAATAAAGTTCGAGCAGAAGTTTAAAAGTTTTAAAACATGCTCCAAATGGTTTGCTATTATTTCAGATAGCAACCCGCTTTTCATAATCAAGTCAAGCATTTCACCGGAAAGCTTTGATTCAACAACGGGAATTAATTTTCTCGGGGACGTGACGAGGTGACCAACATTCGTGAACAAGAACCATGTGCTTCTTTCATATGCTGTTCTCCATTATTCAGGTCCAACCTCGTACATTGCTAATCTTGTGAATTCATTATTATATCTGATCTTTGCACGTAATAAATACCTTACACTTGTGTTTAAAAGTTATTTAATTTACGTTTCAAGTACACCCTCATTAATTTGAGGGGGAGCTTGTTAAAATCATGAAGATAATTGGATTTGTATTTTTCTTCCCAAATTTTCTTAAAAGGCTATTAAATCAATTGATATTAAAAACATCGATTGGGTTAATATTTTTAATATGGGGGAGAAAATGTGATTTAATATGGGATATGATCAATCATAAATGGTTTGACTTAACGTGTTAGCTCATCCCGACATGTGCGAAATGTTTTCGAATATCGTAGCATATGTTAAGGGGGAGCAAAATGGATTTGCACTTCAAAATGGATTTCATGGTGATTTATACTTACCCGCAACCCATTTATTTCACGACGATGAAGATTGTGGTGACATAAGGATGGTAGGATAGGTTAAAGTCCAATGATTTCTCTAGAACCGGAGGAATCTTCCCAAGGACATTCCATAGCTAGAAATAGTAGTCCTTAGGAAAGATGGAGAAAGATTGTGAACGTAGCTGAATGCCGACCAAGTACTTAAGTTAGCACTGGAACAATCACAACAAGGTGCTAGTTATGACGTATTGGTAAGCATTGAAGGGGTTGGAGAATGAAAAAGAAATGTAAAGATAAAGGGTGTAAAGAAAGAAGCCCTCCTTACAACTTTAGGCAGAAACCGGGTCAATACATATGCTATTGAGGTCATTTTTGCTAATGATTCTCGATATTGAAGAAAGACGTCATGGACCCAGTGATGCAATGCACAACCCTTCCCAGCTAACTCAAATATCTCTCAAAAGGTATTTGTTTTAATCACACGGAGATCAACACGTTATCTATTGATTTATTCACTCCGAATAAATTGGTATTGAAAAGGTGGCACTCCTCTCCAGCCTCCGATCACTAAAAATCCAAAATGCACGATCGAGTCTAGAGCCATTTGAGATCATCAAATATCTCATTAGGACACACTTTCATTATTCCTTGCTTCTTCACACACTGTGAAAAGTAAGAAAGATCTTAAGAGTCCTACGCAAAATCTTCATGATCTTGCCTGAACATCCGAGTAATACGAAAGTATTTACAATGAAGATGGAAATCCTTCTTGAGCGAATATCAAAAAGCTCATGGTAGGTGACTTGTGCGGTTCTTTATGAATAAAACTTGTGATAACTGGAAAGCAACAGTGGTTTAATTCTTAAATGAACTTAAACTCGTTCCAGGCCTCTTCGCATTATCATATGATCTTGCCAGAACACTCAGAGTGACTCTTTATTGATCACAGTGACGAGTGGAAATCCTTCTAGTGTTAACATCAAACAGCACTTGGTAGGTAACTTGCAAGATTCTATATGAATCAAGCTAGTGACAACTGGAAAGCAACGATGGTGCGGTTCTTAATTGAACTTCACTTGTTCCAGGAACATGAATTGACGGCTTCAAATCATGCGGATAATATTATCCAAATGATTCACTCTTTACGTTCGCAGTCAGCTTTGGACGGTCGAGTAAAGAGAACGGGTTTACCCGCGAAATCTTGTCAAGGAGGTTCTTTATTGAAACTACCTGTCACAAGTACGATATTTAATATCGTCCAACGGTCTTCACCGACCGGAGGTAAAATGCTACCGAATTAGAATGAAATGTTCAAGGCCATTTCATCCGTGTATATTGTTTGTTGCTAACTGTCTTATGCAGCGTAACAAAAAGGTGGCATTGCGGTGTACAATCCAGAAGAAGTCGTCACCACATGCTTATACTACATACAATTAGTACTTCAACAAATTCAAGAAAGCCTGAAGGTCAAGTCTTCCGCTGTATCAAACTCTGAAGCTTTCAAGAATTTAAAAGTATAAGTATGTGGAACATGAAGTCACAAAGAGGCAAATATCACAAGTGAAGAATGCACAAGGTCAAGGCAAGGAAACATGCTCAAGACTAAAGTCAAAGATCACATCAAGCATATTCACAAGAACAAGATCGAAGACTCAAGCATAGATGCTAGGTTTAAGATTTTGTAAAAAGATGTGACCTCCCTTAGGGGGAGATTGTTGGAAATACGTTTTTTCCAATAAAGTCTCGGTCACATCTTAGTTAGCATAGATCACGAGTTATAGACTATTTAGAACTTTGTTTCTTGGAGCGACCTCCCTTAGGGGGAGATTGTTAGAAATACGTTTTTACGTATTTATGAAGGATCGGTCGCTCCAACTATAATTATGTAACAGGCTCGTGATCTATTTACTTTATGTATAGTCCATATAGCCCACATGTAGGGTGGGCTATATATATCCCCTCCTAGCATGTTAGGAGGGGTTGTTGATTACCATTTTACACTTAATCATATTTCCATCTTTTCTTTCTCTCTCTACATTTCCCCTTTTCTCTCCTTTCTCTCTCTAATCCTTCATCTCTTTCCTTCATTTCCTTATGATTATCATCTAAATCAACCAACCTAATCCATCAAATCCATGATATAGAATAGGCCATTAATCCCGTAGACCTTCACTATTCTATCATTGCAGAATCTTCTAGGCGTGTTGCCAGCTGGTTTGGGTGAATCCTGGACGTTTGTTTAGTACTTGGTGACAAAGGAAAGGTTTTGGTTCATTGATCTTGCCATGTCATGATCAAATGCCAGGTGTCGTATTATGAGTGGGAATGGGGGTATCATTCTGGTAGTGGGATTTAAGGTTTTTGTTGTGGGATTTGATTGAGGTGATGTGAATCACACGTGGGTATAGCCAATTCCATTTTCCCCTTTGTTTTCTTTCTTTTTAAACCTGGGTAAAAAGTTGTTCTTGGCTGGTAAAAATTGCTACAGTAAGTGTTACCCGCTTTTTCAGGGATTTGAACTTTGGGATTTGGCAGTTTTGGTCCTTGTGTTTTGGCAAAACTTGTAAAACGTGTTATTCAGCCAACAAAATCCATTTCCTTTGTTAACAACTTTCATAACTTGACATTTTTGGCACCAAACTTTGGAAAAAGGTTTCAAAGGGTTATTTTTGGAACTTTTGCATAATTGAAGGGCTGATCTTGGACATTGTTGATCTTCAAAGGTATTCAATGCAACTTTAACTCCATGAGGGACCATAATTGGCAATTTAGAATTGTTGAGGGACTAAACTTGCCATTTTTTCAAAGTTGAAGGACTATTTATGTAATTTTGACAAACTTAAGGGACCAAACTTGTAATTATCAATATACAAGGGTTTTAAGTGTCATTTCTTCATTCGTTGAGGATCAATCTTGCATGTCTTCAAGTCTTCAAGGATATTTCTTGAATATTTCATGATCTAGGGCCCGGTTCTTTGTACGACTTCATTTCTCGTGTCTATTTTTCCTTGTTTCTTGTGATCTTTTGTCTTTTTTACGATATCCATACCTAAAATACACAAGTAAACAAGCACAAGCATATATATGGTATTTTATGACATTTTTATGCATTTAAAGCCCGAAAAGAACGATGAGATCATGTATAAATGTCATCTCATCAATAAGCTTTTCAAACTATAAAACCAGTTGTATAAAAATGTACCAGGTTTTCTATGACTTACACATTTCCGCTGCTATTAGTCATTATTATGCTTATGTCATTCATACTATGTTATATATCCATTCACTAGGCGTTTTGCTCAGTCGCTTCCTTTTCATGTTCTCAAACGACAGGCACTTAGGGACGCACTTAGGACCTTGAGAATATGTGCATCTGGATGGAATCTATTCAGCCTCCTTTACCTTATGCATTTTCATACATTATTTATTTTGGACATTGTTTAGTCCTTTCCTTTCAGTACTTTTATTCATGTGTGTGAGCTTATGCTGGACTACCGATGTTTGATTCTGGTATTTGTCTTTATGATCATTTAATGTTTTATACATTTACCTTGCATGCTTTGATGACACGCCATAATTATCCTGTGATATTCCATTTATCAAAATGGGGTGTTACAATTATGGTATCAGAGCCAAGGTTTCGACCTGTAGGCTCTAAAAACTTGACCTGTGACTAGTGGGTAGTCATCAGTGTCTTTCAAAAACTGACAGTTTGTTTTCATGCATTTGTTTCATGTGTCATTGTTGCAGGTATTTTGACTACGTATTGGTTGGTGGAGGACTGGCCATATCTAGTCGCATGTGCTTTTATTCGAATTATTTTGTTTTGGTGAAAGGCGTTCACCCTCGCCATGTCAATTTTGTTTTAGTGAACCGACCCATAGGCGTTTACTCTGGTCATGTCAATTTTGTTTTGGTGAACCGACCCATAGGCGTTCACCCAAACTCATGTAATTTTTGTTGGCTATGCCTTCATAACCTGTTTCATGCATCATTTTCTTATGTTTATCATATGTTCTAATCAGATTAATCATTTCATTTTGTTTTGTTTTAAAACTGTCAGATGGCTAACACACATGAGCAAGATCTGCAGGCAGCTATTCAAGCTGCTCTACAAGCTTTAGTTCCCCAACTCAAAAATGAGAGTCGTGCTGAGGTGCAAGCCAATCACAATCAACACCAGAATCAGAACAACCCTCCTCCTCCTCCACCAGCTACTCTTATCTATTGGTTGGAAAGGTTCACTAAGCAGCGACCTAAATCTTTTGAGCAAACTGACAGTCCATCTGAGGCTGAGAGCTAGATTGCACATGTTGAGAAGATTTTCGATGCCATGGGGTGTGATCCTATTTTTAAGGTGAGGCTTGCTTGTTACAAAATTTGAGGGAGACGTGCTGGCATGGTGGAAAGCACTCAAGAAGTCGAATGGAGGTGGCGACTGGGTTACTGGCTTGACTTGGGCGCAGTTTAAGGAGTTGGTTCTGAATCAGTTCTTTCCAAAAGCTGAGCAGGATCAGCTCAAGAGGCAGTATCATGGCATTCGACAGAGAGCTGGAGAGAATAGTATGGAGTTTATGCAGAGATTCCTTAGACTTGCTGGTTTCCTTGGCGCAGCAGTCGGGACAGCAGAAGAGCAGGCATATCACTTTCGTTGGGCTCTTCGTACTTCTGTCGCTAACAACTTGGTGTGTGCTACATTTACTACTGTGGCGCAGGTGGCGGATGTAGCTCGCAAGTTAGAGATGTTGCAAGAGAGAGACGAGTTTGCTGAAGCAGACAGACTTGAGAAGAGGCAAAAGACCGGGGACCGGTCCCAACCAGCCACTCAGCAGTACTAGCCTAAGGGAAACGGTCAGACTCAGGACCGTTATGCATCTGATAGGTGTGGCGGTAGTGATAACTACCGTAACAACGCCAACAACTCCAACAACAGCAGGAACACTGACAACGGACGGGATCAGGACCGCAGAGGTTCACAGCCCAACCGTACAGCTTCATCTGGCTCCCAACCAGCTAGAGCACCTTTTGGAGGGTACACTCACCCTCTTTGCACCACTTGCAATCGCAGACACCCAGGGCCGTGCCGCCGTGGTAGTGGCACATGCTTCAAATGTGGCCAACAGGGCCACCTGATGAAGGATTGTAAGAAGGGTGAGATTGAGGTACTTCAGGGCATGCTGATACCAAGCCACCTCCGACTACTGGACGTGTGTATACTAGCACGTGGGACCAAGCAAACAAGTCGTTAGGTACCATCACTGGAATCTTGTTTATGTATGGTCAAGCTGCTTGCGTTTTGTTTGACACAGGTGCGACTCATTCAGTAATATCCACTGCTTATGTTAATCGTGTTAGGATATCCCCTATGCCACTTGATAATGTCTTAAACATATCCATGCCCCTAAGAGACTCTGTGCGCATCACACATGCGTACAAAGATCTTCCTCTTCAGTTTGACAACAAAATTCGTGAAGTTGACGCACTTCCGTTAGACATGTGCAAGTTTGACATGATATTAGGCATGGACTGGTTATCCAAACACCACGCCACCATAGATTGTCATTCATATCGGGTTATTTTTGGTGATGTCAACGCACCATAGTACATTCACAATGGTTTCATACCAGGAAAGTCTGTACAAATTATTTCAGCCTTGCAGGCACGTGCCTTATTGTCACATGGTTGCGAGGGTTTCTTAGCTACTGTTCATGATATTGAGGCTGAATCTCCATCCATTCAGGATCAGCTATCGTGTCAGAATTTCCTGATGTTTTTCCTGAAGAACTTCTGGGCATACCACCTGCTCGTGAAGTAGAGTTTGGTATTGAGCTCGTACGAGGAGCTGAACCAATCTCCAAGGCTCCTTACCGTATGGCTCCCATTGAGCTCAAGGAGTTAAAAGAGAAGCTGCAGGAACTTTTGGAGCGAGGTTTCATCCGCCCTAGTGTATCTCCATGGGTGCAACGGTGTTGTTCGTGAAGAAGAAGGATGGCGGTATGCGTCTATGCATTGATTACCGTGAGCTTAATAAGATCACAATCAGAAACCGATATCCTTTGCCACACATAGATGATATGTTTGACCAACTACAATGCACCAAACATTTCTCTAAGATCGATCTAAGGTATGGCTACCATTAGCTACGGGTGAAAGAGCAGGATATCTCCAAGACTGCTTTCCGTACACGCTATGGACACTACGAATTTGTAGTCATGCCTTTTGGACTTACCAATGATCCTGCAGTCTTCATGGATCTGACGAACCATGTTTTCCATGAGTTTCTGAATAAGTTTGTTATCGTCTTCATTGATGATATCCTGATTTTCTCAAAATCCAAGGAGGAACACGAAGACCATCTTCGTACAGTACTACAGATACTTCGCCAGAAGCAGCTGTATGCAAAATTCTCCAAGTGCGAATTTTGGTTGAGCAAAGTGGTGTTTCTAGGCCACATCATATCCGCAGAGGGAATAACCATAGATCTTGCGAAGGTTGAGGCTATCACAAAATGGCCAAGACCGACATCGGCGACTGAGGTTCGTAGTTTTCTGGGCTTAGCTGGTTATTACCGTAGGTTCCTGGAGAATTTTTCACGTTTAGCCTTGCCCTTGACTAAGTGATGCGAGGAGAAATTCGTCTGGAATGATGAACGAGAGAAGAGCTTTGAAGAAATCAAGCAGAAGTTGGTATCTGCACCTATTCTTACTCTCCAATCAAGCACATGTGGATTTCAGATCTATAGTGATGCTTCAGGGAAGGGTCTTGGTTGTGTTATCATGCAATATGGGAAAGTGATTGCTTACGCATCACGACAGCTTAAGCCTTACGAGGAGAACTATCCTATCCATGACTTGGGTGCTGCACTGAAGATTTGGAGGCATTACTTTTATGGCGAATCATGTGATATCTTCACAGATCACAAGAGCGTGGAATATATCTTCACCCAACGCGAACTGAATATGAGACAAAGAAGGTGGTTAGAGCTGCTGAAGGACTACGACGTCAATCTTTAGTATCACCCTGACAAAGCGAATGTAGTGGCAGATGCACTCAGCGGGAAGTCGGACATGATCAATGGCATTAAAATAGAAGAGGAAATCATACGTGACTTAGAACGACTGGACAGCGAGTTTATGGTACGTGGACAACATGGCTACTATGCTAATCTTAGAGTTGAGCCAGACTTACTCTCTAGGATCAAGGAAGCTCAGAAATATGACGGAGAAATCTGAGCGATTATTCAGAACATTGACCAGCAGACGGAGTTTCGGGTAGATGAAGAGGGTATCTTATGGTAGGGCACTAGACTATGTGTTCCTGATGACCTTACACTCAGAGAGGCTTTGTTAACTGAAGCTCACAACTCTCTATTTTCCATTCATCCTGGTTCCACCAAGATGTACCATGACATCAAACAACATTTTTGGTGGAGTGGTATGAAGCAGGATGTTACTACCAGCAGGTTAAGATTGAGCATCAACAATCTAGTGGTTTACTACAACCATTAGACATTCCAGAGTGGAAGTGAGACAAGATCTCCATGGACTTTGTCACCGGACTTCCACAGACCAAGAGGAAACACGATGCCATTTGGGTTATTTTAGATCGACTGACCAAATCAACACATTTTCTACCAATCCGCAAGGATGATTCAGTTAGCAAATTGGCTGAAACCTATCAGAAGGAGATCATGAGACTACATGGTATTCCATCCAGTATCATCTCTGACAGAGATCCTCGTTTTACTTCTTGGTTCTGGAAGAGTCTGCAGAAAGCGTGGGACACCAGAAATAAGCTTAGCACGGCTTTTCATCCTTAGACAGACGGACAGTCGGAGCGTACCATTCAGACACTAGAGTACATGCTTCGAGCTTGTGCTTTAGAATGGACAGGAAGTTGGGACGACTATATCTGCTTAGTAGAGTTTGCATACAACAACAGTTAGCACGCCAGTATCATGTGTGCACCGTTTGAGATGTTGTATGGCATGAAGAGTCGCGCCCCAATCTGCTGGGATCAGGTTGGTGAGCGAATTCTTGAGGGTCCGGAGATGATACAGGTGACCAATGAGAAGGTTGTCGTCGCCAAGGCGAAACTGCAGGAAGCTCGTGCACGTCAAAATAGCTATGCCGACAAGCACCGTAGAGACTTGTACTTCAACGTGGTGATCATGTCTTTCTCAAGGTATCACCGGCGCGTGGAGTTAGGCGCTTTGGAATCAGGGGAAAACCCAGTCCTCGATTCATCGGACCGTTTGATATCCTCGAACGTGTCGGTGAGGTATCGTATCGTTTGGGCGTTACCTCCGCAACTATCTCACGTCCATAACGTTTTCCATGTGTCCTTACTCAGAGGGTACAATTATCATCCCCTACATATGGTTCAGTATCCACTCGAGCAGATTCAGGAGGATCTTTCTTATGTCGAGGAACCCGAACGAGTTCTTGATCGTCAAGAGCGAGTCATGAGGAAGAAGACGATTCCATTCGTCAAAATCCTTTGGAGGGACCATCCTGAGCAGGAAGCCACTTGGGAGACGGAGGAGTCTATCCAGACTTCTTACCCTCATTTCCAATTTTGATTCGGGGATGTTCTCTTTCAGTTTATGTTATCTATAATTCGGGGACGAATAATTCTTTTTAGAGGGGAAGAGTTGTAAAACCTGCATAAAATACCATGAACAGTACACTACATAAAAACACGAATAAATAAAAACTTTTCATTTATAATATAAGACACGTGTCACTAACATTAAATTACAAGAACTACGTATATTATTAATGCACGATAAATATTATGTATAATATTTAATTCACGCCATATAAAACACGAACATCCACGATAAATAAGTAAGTCATGAAAAATTAATGGTTTTGGTGTTTTGGGCTTGTGTGTCCATGGCAACAAGAAGAAGGAAGAGGGCCCGACCTATTTTTGAAACCAACTAGTAAAACTAATCTCCAGGGAAAAACACATTTACATCTTTTAGCAAAAAATCAAGAACCCTAGCCCTCTCTCTCTCTTTGAAGCCGACAACAGCCACCACACCACAAGGACGATTTTTGTGTGATTTGATCTTTGGTTTTGACGTATACGTGTTCGTGTTCTATTGCTAATTTCATTCACGCATTTGGTATAACTTAAATCTTAATATTTTTATTATTATTTTGATTTCATGAACACAAATCTTGAAAACATAATTAAATACATGTTTATGGTTAATGATTGAACAAGAAAAAGGTTTTGGTGGTGTTTGGTTTTGGATCGGCACATAAACCGAGAGCTAAAGCTCTCGATGTTTCTTTTCGACCACCAGTCGAGACCCCTTATGGGACTCGGTGTGGTTCTGGTTCGGTCAGCATCAAACCGAGACCCCCACAGGGGGTATCTCGGTCAAGCAGTGGGAACCGGCTATGCCGGTGGCTAATTTAGTTCAACAGGGGGAACGAGGCTTCGGACGATGCCAAGCCTGCGAAGGCAGTGGCAGCCGACGACTGCTTAGACGCCGGCAGCGACCACCCAGCCGCCGGCTAAGGGTGGTGTTTGGTGCTTGGTATTTTCTCGGGTTCGGGCTCGGGATTACTAAGAATTAATATGTTTATTTAGTTAATTTAATTTATTTAATTCATGTATAATTAAATTAACTTTTAACTTAGGTTGTTTTATTTAATTAAAAAAACATGTTATAACATTAGTATTTATTTAAGGAATAATAAAATTAAAAATCAAGACTTAGGTTTATTATTAAAACTAATAATACATGTATAACCTAAGTATTTTATTAGACTTAATTAAATTAAACCATGACTTAATTAAATTAGATGGTATAAGGAAAAATTTATTAATATAACCATGACATTATTAATTGATAAACCATGTATTTTTCATTATTAATTAATAATCATTTTAACCTAAGTATTTAATTTAATTGACTTTACTAATAATTACCATGACTTATAAAATATGATTAATAAGCACTAGCTTATAATTTAGACTTATTAATCCAGCTTAATTCTTTTTATGGAAACTTTCTATTTTTGGAAACTTTCTATTTTTGGAAATTTGCTATTTTTAGAAAGTACTTATGATGACACTACAAGTATAGTAATACACAAAATACTTAATCAGAATACATGTAAAACATGAATAAATGCAAGATAACATTTAAAACAGTAAAACATGACAAGAACATATAAAATAAGTTAAGAACACTTATAACCAGTAACACACTCAGTAATCAGACAACTCATACATATCCCTTATTTATGTAGTATTCGCGAAGTCGGAGTAGATCGTTCAGCTTTCCTTCTAGCTTCACTACTGGACATAAGGTACGGATATTCCGTCCTTCAGTATGGACATTCCTTCGTATGTATGATTAGAATTCCCCGTTTGCAGTCATCTGTTTTCCCTAATTATTTTATATGTTTTGAATGCTTATGTTTTATTTTAAATGCCTGAGCTATATACATGCATGCCTGTTTCACATTGTTTTGGAGGTACCATAACCATAACACTGGAGGCACCAGTGTTATGACTTCCCCACGACAGAGTGATTGCTCGTGGCGTCCCTTTCAATTTTGGTCATTTATCTATATTATTATGTGGGGCGTATGGGTGCATCCTAGTTACATGTTTTACAGGATTTTAATAGTGAATGTGGTGTGTGCCTTGCATCCTTCACAAGGAGTTGATCCCTCATACCCAGACGAGTATAATTAGAGACAACCCCTCTAATTGCCTGATGAGGTCACCCCTCTAAGTATTCATGCACGTTGATACCTCATGACCTATATATATAGGGCTGAGCATCGGTTCGAGACCGGAACGGACCGGACCGAAGACCGAAATACTCCAAAACCCCGGACCGAGACCGGACCGAAATGGTCCGGTCCGGTCCGGGTTGGTCCTGTCTGGTTCGGTCCTCGGTCCGGTCCTATTAGGCCAAATTGACGAGATTTTGGTAAGATCAAACCGGACCGGACCGGACCGGACCGACCGGACCGAGGACCGAATTGGTCCAAAACCCTGGACCGATGACCGGACCGAAATTGTTCGGCCCGGTTCGGTTCGGTCTGGTCCGGGTCGGTTTTGGGTCTGCCGTGCTCAACCCTACCTATATAGGCTCTTGGCTAAATTTAAAATACAATTTTCATAAGTTAACCATAAGCTTTTCAAACTATAAAACCAGTTTTATAAACATGTACCAGGTGTTTCAGAACTTATACATTTCCCCTACTATTAGTTTTTATTATGCTTATGTCATTCACACTATGTTATATATCCGTTCACTGGCCGTTTTGCTCAGCCGTTTCCTTTTCATGTTCTCAAACGGCAGGTACTCAGGGACGCACTTAGGACCTTGAGCGTATGTGCATCTGGATGGAAGCTATCCAGCCTCTTTTACCTTATGCATTTTCATACATTATTTCTTTTGGACATTGTTTAGTCCTTTCCTTTCAGTACTTTTATTCATGTGTGTGAGTTTATGTTGGACTATCGATGTTTGATTCCGGTATTTGTCTTTATGGTCATTTAATGTTTTAGACATTTACCTTGCATGCTTTGATAACACGCTTCCATTTATCAAAATAGGTTTTTTTTTGTTTTTTTTTTGAACGGCTAGTTAGTAGTTAGTGATTCGATTTGCAGTGACATCCAATTGGGCAGTATGCAAGCCTCGAACCTTACGCCTTAGGGGATAATTCTCACTCCTGCTTCTATTTATTCCGCCCCTGAAGGTACTTGGTGAGACTTGAACCCCAAGACCTCTCAAAATCTTTCTAATTACTCCATAATTTGGTTATCAAAGGTATCTTGGAATCTGTGAGTTTTCTATCGACTTAATAGTTGCTGATTCAAATTTCGCTGAAATTATATGTGGAATATATCGTGAGATAAATATGAAATAATTGACATTTTATGAAAGAAAAATTGTTCATGATGAATTTTAATACGGTATATAATTTGTCATTGCGCGGACAGAAAGCATATATGAAAATGGGCCCATAATTAAATTAGGTTGATCTGCACTTGGTTTAACTTTAAGACCAATTAAATAACGAGGTGTAGTACAGCCCAATACAGATTTTTGTTTAGACAAAAAACCTTCAACCTTCTACTAGTTTTTTATCAAAAGTATTCGAAACTTTGTTTGAACAAGCAATATTTGAAACTGATCATTAATTAACTTATACTCACATATAATAGATGTTTTTTTTAACCCTAAAAGCTGTGTAGATTTAAACCAAATATGGACGAGTGTTTGGCACATGTTTTTACCTTTTTTATAACTATAAATGTATATTTTAATTTTTTGACCAATTAATCTATGAAGTTTGAATCCACACATACTGACCGGACTCGTATTGCAAGATATGGTATTACGTAGTATATATCTTGCAATTGACATGATTACTTAAGAAACCATCGTTGACAGTATTCAAACTGCATCCGAAACATCACAAAACCGTAAGCATAATAACGATATGATGCTAACGGCGAGATACAACCATAGTATAGCCCGCCGCCCGTTTTGCTCACCCATCGGCCCGTTTTGCCGTCTCTTATTCATACATAATGCTGAAATGTTATTTCTTGGTAAAGTTGATTGTAATACTATATCCATTCGTTAAGTTTTTGGCAAGTGAATACGTATTATACTTTATCATTGTTGATTAACACAGAATAGAGAATTAATGATTTTTAGTCTTGTGTTGTCAGATCGTCTTTAGAGAAGTGCAATACGTGTAATCGTACATGATCATCATTTAACGAAGGTTTTTAAATTTCATGTCGTTCTATTTAGTATATATAGATAATATGATTTCGAGCTTAATTAATTCATAAAATTTACATATATACGAGTATTTTATTTTTGTGTTAAAAGATTTTTTGGCGATGATGACACGAGACCATGAAAATTGAAAATCCACTAAACGACCTGTGTGTTGTCTAGCAAAGTTAAATATCTGGGGCACGATTTTAAGGTCAAGTCAATGAAAACATGATAGTATATTTATTGGCGATGGTAGCCCGAGTTATATATACAACTGGCCACGTTAGAAATGAGCACCCTTCCACTTCCTTTTGCCTGTCTCACGTGCCTTCCAATCCTTCATCCAACTTACAAATCTTCTTCATTTGATTGCATATCATTTTGTTTCTTACAACTTTTATTTATTTTATAAATATTTGTGTCACCAAAAATGTTTTCTTGCGCCAAATAGTTTACGATACATTAATCAACTCGATGATCGAATCGATTACTCGGTGATTCGAGTTGACCTGATGATGGGATCAATGAATCAGTAACTAGATCGAGATGACCGGTAATCGAACCGTGACTTGACAACTCGACCGAGTTGACTCGGTAGTTGATCTCGTGACTCGATGATTCGATCGGGTTTACCCAATGGTCGAGTCATTGAACCGATGACTCGACTGCGTTGACCCGATGATTAAACTTATGACCCAAGTGACTCGACTGAGATGACCCGGTAACTCGACCGAGCTAACCCGGTGACCGAAATCGTGACTTAGTTATTCGACTGAAGTGACTCTGTAACAGGTTCTCGTGATCTGACAACTTAATCGAGTTAACCCGGTGATTAAACCTGTGATCTGATCGTTATAAATATTTAAAAAGTTTATATAAAAAAACTTTCGATTCACTTTTAAGAATTATAGATAGTCTAGATATTAGAAATAGATAATTCCTCACTTGAATCATGTACATATGATCTTTACTTGTTCAATAACAAGGATTAATTCTATGCATAGTTTTTTTTTGGTAAGAAATGCATTTGTACACATGCAAAGTTAAAGACACTTCAAAGTTTATTTTTTCAAAAGGAAGTCTATCTATATCTATACTATATGTAAAAGAGATTGATATCTTTCTCTTCATTTAATATTAAGTAGCACAACTTTTAAACCTTATAATACAATTATAAAATGCATAAAATTTAACTTTAAGTAATACAACTTATGAAACTTATGTACAAATACAATTAATACATATATTTAATACATATAATAAAATCATTCATTCATTAGATGTTTTTTAAATTTTAAATATAATTAAGACATATAATAAAACATAATGTACAAATAAAAAAAATTAAATACACCAATTAATGCTATTTTTAAAACACTTTAAAATAAAAAATATATAAGTTACAATCCATATATATTTATATATTACATATAAAGCATTTAGACCTTTTATTAATAAAATACTTTAAAATTCAAGTTACATCTATTAATGCATTGTGTACAACCAAAACAAGCCTAAAATTAAAAGAGCAAATTTTAACACCTCATTAATACAAACATAATTTAATACTTATATTAAAACTAATTAATACACAATTGAAAATAAAAATAATTAATACTACTTAATATATACTACTAATTAAAACACCGTTTACTTAAAAGTATAAGTATATATATTTACATTGTACAACAACTTAAACATATATTTACAAAAATGTATATATGTTGTTTACCTAAAATGATAGTGTATGTATTTTTTAAAAAAAAAACCGTGCCAACGGGTTCAACCGAAAATCGGAGTTACCATGGGTTCGGCTAGCCAGTTACATAAAGTTACCCAAAACTCAAATTGTCATTTTTCGAGATAACGTTGTAAAAAAACATAACATTAAAATTAAGTTCGCCAAAAATTATATTACAGGGCACCCGTCGCCGCAACACGCGGGTACCCTGCTAGTTATTCTATAACTCTACTATATATTAAAAGAAAATACCTTCTATTTAAAGAAATATTATAAAATTAACTTACATTTTATAATGTTTTATGTACAAATCAACATAACTTTAAAATTAAAAATAAAAATAGTAAATATCATTTAATACTCAGAATTAAAAATTTAAAACTAATCAATAAATAATATTAAAGGTAATAAATACATGATTTAATAACCAACTAGCGGTCACCAAGATTTCACTAAGTGGTGTTCTTGGAGAGATTTCTTGGAGGTCTTATGTTCAAGACTTGCCAAGGGCCCTCTCAGGCGAAGTGGATAATGAGTTTAACATAACTAGGCGAGAATACCAAGAAGACATTCTGCCGCTTGAATATCCTTGCACGACTCGACCCACTAACCACTAACATTTACCGTTCAAAAAAAATTAATACATAATTTAATATTCATATTAAAACTAATTAATACATAATTAATTAATACACACATAAAAATAAAAATAATTAATACACCCCATACGAAATACTATTATATATTCACATTGTACAATAATTAAAATCATATATCTACAAAATCGTACATATTGTCTACGTAAAATGATGATGTTCAACTGAGAACCGGAGTCACGGTCGGTTCAACTAGCCAAAAAAAAGTCAGAATACGAACCGGAGAGGACCCACTGAAACTAATAAAAACAGCACCGTTAAATTAATTTGTACTACTTTTTTGAACAACACATAAATTTGTACTATTTATAAAAACGATTGTACTCTCTCTCTCTCTCTAAATTTTAAGTAGTACAATGTTAAAAGGTTTTGGTACAAACATTTACCACACAAAAATTTCATAAATTTGTTTTTATATTAATTGGTGGTCAATAAACATTGAATGATAAAATTAATACAAATTAATATGCAACATGTACATATGATTATTGATATAAATAATAATTTTTTAGACTAAATTGTTTAAATTGTTCACTATTGTAAGTTTAATATAAGATTTCTATGTTTGATTTGAACCATGCAATTCGTTTTTCATTGATTTGTATTTTTAAAGACATATATCGTCTATGTATGCATTTTAATACAAATTTAGTGAAATATTGATCATTTTGCTAATGAGTTCGATTAAATCGTACACATCAAAGTAAGAAGATTTCAGGTTATTATGATGTATGAAAACGTATAAACAAATAAATTAGGAAGATTTTTTATATTTATATGTTATAATATTGCGACGAATATTGCATAGATTTACAAATACCTCTCACAGTCAATCATCACAACCCCGTGATATGAGTGATTTTACTCATATCATTTGTATCTATAAACAATGAATAAGTGCATAAAATGTACCAATGTTGCCTTGTATCTGCATGTTTCTTGTTTTTGTGTGTGTAAGTACCAAGTTCGCGAAAACCGGCAAAACCGACACAAGTTTGAAGAAAAGATCGAGGAAGCCAAAGACACGTCCGTTTTTAGTGGATTTAATATAAAATAGTAATGTGGGACCCACATTAGCTTAATGGGCTTGAAGGCCCATTTATGGGTGTATAGTTCATTTGCAAAGCCCAACTCTTGGCCCAATATGTATTAACACCTTTCGCTAGGAAGGGATCAGTTACGAGTATGAACGGATGGGAATATAGCAAAAATGGGCTAAAAGCCCATTTACACAAAAGAAGAAAAGACGAAGGAAGAAACGTATGGACCAAGGCCCATCATGGGTAAAATCTGTTTAAAAGTTCTATTAAATCGTTCCATTTAACTTGTTTGGTCAAATCCTTATTTACACCACCACACGTCTTTATCCACCACACACATAAATAAAATATTTACTTCGATACAACCCTTGTATTCCTTTTCTCCCACTTTTTCACCCTCACCCTAAAAACCCTGTAATATTACTGTTCAAAACCCTAGATGAATAAATTACCCAAATTAATTGGGGCTTTTCACTCACACGTGTGATTCACACTTGGGGAAATTAAATCCCCCAAGTTTTCGGAAGGCAGAGATGGAAAGGCTAGGATACGTGGCAGCGTTTAATTGGCTGTGACAGCAAATAATCTCCACTCCACCAATAAAAAGGAGACACTTCAGCAAAGAGAAAGCACAACTAGCACACTTGATTGCCACGTTGGCAATCCGTGTGCTAGTAGGCTTATATCATCCGTTGGATCAAGATTTGAAGAAAGAGAAGAAGAAAGATCCTCCTTGGACGGCCAAGATGATTTATCTGCCTCAACAAACTCCCCTCAACAGCCTAGGGGTTGGCTATATAAACCCACAAAATTACTTGTAATATTCATCCCTTTTTCTTTCTTAATGTTGTTATGTCAAAATAGATTTAGGTTCATGTAAATTTTCTTTCTATGGTATTGTAGTAGTTTGATTCGAATTAAATAAAAGTTCTTCTTATTTTGCATCTCTTGTTTCTACTCTCATCTTAAATTACTGATAGCTTCGTTATATTTTCATTCTCGTCATCAAAGTTGAATTTTAATGGAATGAATTTTTATTATTAATTTAAATCTAGTTGATTATAATGATTTAAATATTATTTGATTAAGCTTCTTTGATAGTTTTTATTAAATGATATAAGAAAGATTTGGGAAATAATCTAACCCACTGTTAGATTATAAAAACGTTAAGAATCGAATCGTTTGGAAGTTAGATTGAATCTGGTTCGAGATGATTGTTTAATGGTGGTTCGTGTGGTGATAAATGGTGGTGTAGATTCGGTTCATAAAGGTTGTTCAGCACAACCTTCTGCCTAATGGTTTCTTCAAAAGGTTTTAAGCTCTTTTAATTTTCTGTCTTAACTTTTAATTGATATATGTTTTATATTTAGTATGATTTAGCTTATTTGCATATTATCTGCGTAGTTTAATATGATGTAGTTGAATTTGTAGTTACTATTTCTGAAGTTTGTATTTGAATATTGATTGCTGTTTAGATATACTATGCTTTAGTCTATTATTTTTAAATCTGTTTAACTATCTAAGGTTGTTTAATTGTTAAGAAAGAATTGAGATAATGGATGATAAATGAATTGTTTTAGTTTGGTGGTTTTGTTCTGATTTATGTTGATCTATTGGGATGAGTTTATTTATCTGTCAAACTCTGAGAATTTAAAGTGATTTAAAGTGATTTATGTTTAACTTTTTAACGATGAGTAAAATGATTTAAAGTGGGTTTTGGATTTAACTGCACTCTGAGAATTTAGAGTAATCTGTTTCAGGAAAGTTTATTTGTATGAATTTGAGTATATCTTTGTGGTTAATGTGGAATTGGTTTCTTGCTGTTATAAGAATTCAGATGTGATGTTTGTCTGCATTTTATTCGAGTATTTGTTTAAGATTTGGTTTAAAACTGTTAAGCTTAGGTGTTTAGAGGTATATTAGGACATGTTTGTGTTACTGCTTGTTTTTTTATTGCTTGTTTAATCAGTTTTGCTAATTTTAGTTACTGAGTTATTTTACTTATGCGTAGGATTTGTTAGATTGTATGTGAATTTTTGTTTTATTCCATTTGTTCTTGCTGAATTTAAGTCTGTTTGGTTGCGTATTTTTGATGTTTTATTGTTCAAGCTAATAGTTTATCAGATCCCTTTGATCTGATTAGCTCATAAGCTGAAATTCTTTTCAGCTTTTCATAAAATCAGCAAAAGTCACCTCCTGTGACTGTGAAAAATCATATCTGTTCAAAAAAAATAATAACAAAAAATATGTCCCAAGTGGTCTCGACCTCGCGACCTCTCGTTTGCACTACCAGCGTGTTATCCAACTGAGCTATATGCTCTTTTGATTTTTCTATCAGTTTATTAATTAATATAGTGATATTATTTCTGGCAGTTTCCTTTAAGTTGTAGTTTAAGTAAATTTCGTCCAAATTAGTTTTAATTAAAATTTCTATTAAAGTAAATTTCAATAATTAATGGTTTTAAAAAAAAATTTAAAAAATAATGTTTTATCAATTTTGTATAAATTAAATTGGTATTTAGTTTTTATTAAAATAGGATTATAACTAATTTTAATTTTAGATATAGTAATCTTTTTAAATAGATTTTAAATTAGTTGAAAAGTTATTTTCATTAAATAGAATAACTTTTATAGATTTTTAATAGTTTAAATTTTATATAGATTTAAATAATTGTCCATTAGATAAATAATTTGGGGGTTTACGATTTATGCACTTTAGGTTAAAATTAAATAGTTTAAAATTGGTAGATTTAATTTCTAGTTTAAAAACCGAAAAACCATTCAAATCGATTGTCCTAATCAAAACGAAACGTCTCAAATTCACTCGATCTTCGTGTACAACGAACTTGGTTCATCAACGTGTTTAATTGAATTCGTCTTTGGTAATATTAGTCTATTACTTTTTCCTAAAGGTAATTTTCTAATTTACCATATAACGTATCTTAATTATCACATATACATATCTCGACACATCACCCCGTAATACTATTTATGTATGAAATGGTTTATTATTTCTTAAAGTTATCCCAACTTAAAACTATCGTCACTATTAATAGATATAATTATAAAACATCGCATTTGCAAAATTTTAGTTTCAGGGTAGTCACAACCGCAACGCGCGGATACCCTGCTAATAAAATATCAAAAAATTTAGCAAGTCACTAACACAAAACAAGATATTGACCTAATAACCATAAAATAATGATCACAAAATTACAACCGAGATAACCAAGCAACCTATTAGAACCTTAAAACCCCATAAGATATCAAATTTATTCATTAGGTATTTATAAAATATAAATCCTGTAAACCCTAATATAATGGACCCAAAACTCACAAATCGGGCCGGACCATATTTATCCACTAATACTCACCCGCAGTTCGAGCGGCGGAATCACAAAAGCTTGAACTGGAGTAGTAAACTAAAAAATAAACAAAATAAAACATTGAAAATAAAACATTAATAAGGCACTGCACTTTCGATTATCTTCCTAAACTCCTATCAATTCAACACAAATCCACAAAGCCCTGCATAACCTCTGATTCTTCTTCATAAGCGTCAACTGTGGATTGTGACATTTGCACAAACATCCAACCAAATAGACAACCGTGTGGATTTGTGACCTTTACACAAATCACCAACACACAAAGTTAAAATAAAAAAGTTTAGTTGTAACAACTTGAATTTTCGCGTTTTATTATTATAATAGAGACGTGCTCGTTATTAAACGTTTTGCTTATTAACGGTTTGTGCCGGTTATGAAATACTTACCATGTTGTCGAGAATAAACGTATCCACGCTAGTCTAAGTATTGCGATTTAAACTTCGTATGACATTGATTGTTATTAAGTATCAACGCATCTAAAATTTGCATCCGTTTTAAATTACCCTTGATGGGCCGAGATTTGCTAATCAGTGGGCTGAGTATTACTACTTGACGAACCGAACATCTCAATTAATAACTTATTTGGGCCAAACCATCTCTAAGATGATTTATGGGTTGGAAATCTAATCTAGGTGGAACATACTAAGTTGCCTAAACTGAAACTAAGAAGATCAACATTATGAACTTCACAGATTTGAAATTTCAACACAGTCAAACAAGGTCAAAACTGAAATTAAATAAAATGTCCACTCACCATATCAAGACAACACACATGCCAAAATGCCTTATATGGGCATATCACAAGACCTCCAATTCCAGATTAGGTTTTACCCTATGCCGAGAATAAAATGTTAAATACAGTCAATATTCACAGTCCAAATACAAAAACATAAACACTTAAGAAATTCTAGGAAGATTTTCAGGGAGCAAGTGATAAGTCTTGAGCAAGCCCAGCCGAAACCCCATATCCTTGTTCGAAACCACCAAGCCGAAACCAAAACCCTCGTTGTGAGTCTTTTATCCACCTTTTCTTTTACGGTTATGCATCTATATAGTTGTGCTTGTCCATGTTAGAACCACCTACGAAAGCAAACCAAACTAGTTAGTCTTTTTGAAACCATTCAGTTTAAGCAATAAAACATAATAATAATAGTAACGTGCTATCAATTTGTACTATTGACCCATGACCCAAACCCCCTATTTTCTGTCGAGACCACATGCCCCCCTTTCTGACCGAGACCCTCTTGTGCGTTTTCTTTATTGACCATATTTTGTTTAAGACTAATACTGTTGATAACAGTAGCAAATAAAAACCCCATTTGAAACCTTCATTAATCTGTCAAAACCCTAACTTATTCTAAAATCAGTACTGACATAAAATTAACACAATTTATCTCATAAAAATGCTAATTAATCTTAATTAAACTCGCGGGTATAAAAACCCCCAATTATATAAAAACCCTAATTTTCGAAACTTATTTTTGTTTGATAATTAACATCGAGTGATGTATAAAAACACTAGTTAATTATAATGAAACACAAGATTAAAGAAACCCCCAATATTTCCGAAACCCTAAATTTTATAATTTGATTTTATTATGTAACTGATACAAATCAATACTCAGAAACACTAATTAATCAGAATAGAACACAAGATTTAGAAAATCCCCAATTAATTAGAAACCCTAATTGGGTTATAATTGACCCCCTGGTTATATTTTAATGAATCAAACGTTTTAAACCCTTTTGACTTCGAAAAGTTATAAAATGATATTTCATTTAAACATTGGGAGAAGAAAGTAGAGAACTTATCTTGGAAACATAAACCCCCACCGAATCACCATTGAAGAACTCGAGTGAACTAAAGATTTGATGTGAGTGGTGAAACACACATCACACAGCCGATTCATAACTATATAAATGGATTGGATTTGCTAGAAAACTATGTTGATTTATTATCTTGAGGATGAATCTCGCACCATTCTTGTTATTGGAGAGAGAAGGAGATGAAAAATAAACTGATCCATATGTGTGTGTCGGCTGGGGAAATAAAAGAAACGTAAATCACAAAGTTAAATTACACATAGTTTGTATCGCCCCACTCCATGGGCTTAGGACTTGAATGAATTTGTAAAGTGGGTCGGGTAGATTGTAAGGCTGGAATGTTTGGGAGAGTAATCGGGCCTAAAGCCCCAAATGTATTAACTTGCTAAAAACATGCTATTAAATATCGGGTACCATCGGCCCATTTGGTTAAACAGCTTCGTTAATTTCATCGAAACAATTTGTCATGTTTATTTAAACAAGATTACACGTCAAGCACAACTAGGATGTCATGCATGCTTTCAGTATTATTTGTCATTTTCGTGACACAAACTTTATACTTAACTAGGTCGCGGATAACGTGATCGTATTCTCGAGCTACATTTGCATTTCCATCACTTTGCTTATTTAACGAGGTGAGTTTATAGCCCTACTTTTTAACTGCTTTTACTGCTTTTTGGGGTGAGACATTGCTTGATTTAACGTATGAACACAAGTGCATTAACTGATTTATATACTAGTCTAAGTCCCACTAAAAACCCAGTTGTTTTGGCCCGTGAATCGTGAACCGTTAATTACTTTGTGTAAGCGCGAATGTTATGGATATATCTATCGGGGTTGACGCCCCTGTCCGTCTTGGTCCAACAGGGGACAAGCGGGCACAGTTTCATTTGAGTCTGAGATAGGATGTCGTGGGTTTAGGCATCCAGTTGGGCTACATTTATATGATTATACTGCCGGTGTTGTTAACGCTTCGATGTCACGAGCTTAGACTGTAATAAATGCTTTTATGATGACTTTGTATTTGTTATATTGTCATCATGTTTGGGAAAATCTTGTGGTTCATTAAACACTTCAAATTAACTAAACCTATGAACTCACCAACTTTATGTTGACGCTTTAGCAATGTTTTTCTCAGGTATTAAGAACGAAGATGCTATGTGAGGTCTCATGCACTGCCGTCATTTCTATTGAAAATAAAGATCATTTGTACTATTTGAAAACTATGTTTTGTATCTGTGACCAGTTTTTATGCTTCCGCACTATGTTAAAACTCTTTATTTTATCAAATGCAAGTGATCAATTTTCCGAACGTCTCATTTAGAGGTCGTTCTTTGTAACTGTGTGTATGATAATCATGACGTCACCACTCTCTTGTTGCCATTATAATCTGATATTTTGGGAGTGTGACAGATTGGTATCAGAGCCATGGTTATAGAGAACTAGGTTGTATTTAGTAACTCTAGACTATAACTGTTATGTGTTTAGTTGATTATCATACGGATTGTAAGTATTAAGTATATATATATACATGGATATATATATATATGTAATGAACAATTATTATTGGAGTCGAGTGATTCAACATTATATAATATATGATAAATGGGATACATGTGATTTAACAATTACGAGATATAATTACATGGGGTACATGTGCAACAACAAAATCTTAGTTATGTTACATGGGATACATGTGGTTTGAATAATGATTGCTATATGTTATGTCGATGTCCCTTTCACGGACTAATTATATGAGATATTTACACACATCTACTCTGTTTATGTTACAGCGATGTCTTCTTCTGATGATTCAGCGTCTTCAGGGGCATACCACAACCGTAGTTCACAGTCGACTGTCAGTTCATCGATGGGATTACCTAGAGGATCACCATCAGGATATCCGTGGTACCGGATGGCTTCAGATGATGAGACTGAGAGAGAGACTGAGGAGGTTTATCATTCACCGATCCATATCCCTGATGCACCAGCGGATGATGTACTTAGCCTAGAAGGCGGAGGAGAGGACGACCTAGCCGCTGATGTGGTGCAGTCACCAGGGCAGGCATCGGTCACTAGGGGCGAATCAATGGAAGATACTGAGGATGATGATACGGAGTTCACCGATGGAGAAGGTGAACCCATGGAGGTCACAGACACTGAGGACCCACCTGCTACGTATGCTGCTACTCTTGAGGCTTCCGTCGCACTCATCTCCTCGTCTTCGTCTGAAGACGAAGGGGAAATGGCGGACATCTCTACCCCAGCACCCGACACTCTGCCTTTCTACTATGTTAGGCGACGTCTCCGAGGGAGAGCCGCCCGACCACCGCCTTCACCTTACCGACCCCTCATACCTTTCTCTGCCACTGACAGGCGTGCAGCCCGCACATCTGCCAGTCCTGCCCCAGAGGCGTCACTACCACCACCACCACCGCTAGAGACTGTACCTGTTGTGTATCAGGAGATGCTTGCCGATGTTGGTATCTCTACTAGACCGAGAGCTGCGACTCCTATTCCTAGGAGAGCTACATCATTAGTTGTGATGCTTGGAGCAGCGGATGGATGTGTGACGACCCGTTTGAATAGGTTGGAGGATGCTGTTGAGACTTTGGGTGAGGAGTATGAAGAGATGCAGGATAAGCTGGAGGCATTGACAAAGAAGAGTCCAGTTGAGGATGAGACGACATTGACGGTTTGTGTGACCCGTCTTCGAGGACAGCTCCATACTGTTCTCGACCAGATGGACACAATGCCGAATGCTCGCCTCCAGGAGATCGAGAGCCTGATGACCCGTTGGGGAGTGGAACCACAGGTTGAGGTGGGTGGAATAGAGGCACCTTTTTAGGACCCTATTGCTGACTTAGAGGGCAGGTTTAGGGCCGCTTGCCATGATACCGAGGTCAGACTTAGGGATGCCCAGGCTCGCGAGGACTTGGTTGAGAGGAGGCTGACAGAGATTGAGAGAGCACTTCACCAGCGTCGTGAGGGTACTAGTTAGACTTACCATGTACTGTTGACTCATTGTTGTACGACCACTAAGCTATGAGGTTTATCTCAGCTAGTTGGCATTTTCCATTTTTCCTTATTATGTATGTCGGATTGTGATGTATTTCAAAACATTTCTATGGATGTTAGGTTATGACATTATCTTATTTGGGTTACAAAATTTGTGCGATCATCATATATTGTTTATTATACCGTTGAGCATTTCATAATAGTATTGTGCGTGCCATGAATGTTATGTCTGGCAAAACTCATTGTCTTGTTTACCTTTTAGATTATGGCACCAGTTAGAAGATCTGAGACACAGAATCCACCAGCTGCTACCGGTGGGATTGACCTAGTCATGCTCAGTCAAATGATCGCGGAACGGGTGGCTGAGGCACTCGCAACAGCTGAAGCGATCCGTACAGCGAGCACGCAAGAGGAGACAAACCAAGGGGCCACTGTTGCCAATGCGCGGACCTGCACCTACAAGGAATTCCGTGCGGTTACACAAGTGAGTTTCCGTGGTACTGAAGGTGCAGTAGGTTTGACTAGATGGTTTGAGAAGTTGGAATCTCAATTTGGGATTAGCAATGTTGCTGAAGCTGATAAGGTGAAGTTTGCATCAAGCACATTGGTGGATAGTGCTTTGACTTGGTGGAATATCTATGCTCGTGCAGTGACCATTGATGTTGCCCAAGCAACACCTTGGAGTGAGTTCAAAGCTATGTTTGTTAGGAAGTATTGCCCACGAAATGAAGTCAAACAAATGGAGGTTGAGCTATGGAAATTGAAGGTCAAGGGTACCGCCCTTACTGCTTACAATCAGCGCTTTCAAGAGCTAGTCTTGTTGTGTCTCGAAATGGTGCCCAACGACGACCGATTGTTGGAGCGATACATTGAGGGCTTACCTTTGAGCATCAAGGGGAATGTGACTTCATCAAAGCCAAATGACTTGCATGAGGCAATCGATATGGCTCAGAGTTTGATGTACCAAGTGGTGCAAGAGTTGGGGGAGAATACTGGAGACAAGAGGAAGTGGTCTGGCAATCACTACAACAACAATAACAACAACAACAACAACACTAATAACTACAATCAAAACAAGCGTCAAGAGGTGGCTAGAGTGTTTACCGCTGGGCAAAGTAATGCTGGAAACTATGTTGGAAGATTTCCTTTCTATGGAAAGTGTGGCCGACACCACGAGGGAGCATGTCCCCCTACATGCTACAACTGTGGAAAGGCTGGACAAAGGCAAAGGAGTGTCGAGCATCACCCCGTCCTGCTAACCAAAGAGGACTGGGAACTCAAGGTGGTCAAGGAGCGAATGTTACTTGTTTTGGGTGTGGAGAGAAAGGGCATTACAAGAATAAGTGTCCAAGCAGTGGGAACCAAGGTCGTGGTAATCAAATTCGAGGCAACCAAAACCACAACCAAGTGAACCAGAAGCAGAACCAGGGGAATCAGGGAGGAAATAACCGAGCCACAACCAGTGCTCCAAGTGGATTTACGGCACCTAGCAAGGTGTATCATTTGTGTGCTGAGGCTGCGGTGCAAGACAACAATGTTGTGACTGGTACGTTCCTATTCAATAACAACTATGCTTCAGTACTATTTGATTCTGGTGCGGATAGGAGTTTTGTGTCATCTGCATTTAGTGAACGCCTAAATATCACCCCTACTGCGTTAGATACTAAGTATAATGTAGAACTAGCCGATGGGAAGTCAGTGACCACCGATGCTATTCTGAAGGGATGTAGTCTAAGGTTACAAGATCGTTCGTTCAGTATCGACTTACTCCTCATAGAATTGGGAAGTTTTGATGTCATCATTGGAATGGATTGGATGTCGAAGCATCACGTGGAAATTGTATGTCATGAGAAGTGCGTCCGTGTTCCTTATGGAAACGATGTACTAATCATATAAGGCGAAAGAAGTGGAGTGAAGAATAGATCGAGACTGGAAGTCATCTCATGTATTAGAACCCAAAGATACATTGAGAAGGGATGTCTAGTGTTCTTGGTTCAAGTAACGCGAAAGGAGGAAGAAGAAGATCATTAGAAGAAGGTTGAAGATGTACCGATCGTTAGAGATTTTCCAGACGTATTCCCAGAAGACTTACCGGGGTTACCACCAACACGACAAGTGGAGTTTCACATAGAGCTTACACCAGGAGCCGCACCTGTCGCTAGAGCCCCATACCGCTTAGCACCAGCAGAGATGAAAGAGCTAGCTGAACAACTAAAGGAACTTTCTGGCAAGGGTTTCATTAGGCCGAGTTCCTCACCTTGGGGAGCACCGGTCCTATTCGTCAAAAAGAAAGATGGATCCTTTAGGATGTGTATTGATTACCGAGAGTTGAATAAGCTGACGATAAAGAACCGCTACCCATTGCCAAGAATTGATGATCTTTTCGACCAACTGCAAGGATCTAGCATATACTCGAAGATTGATTTAAGGTCGGGATATCATCAGCTAAGGGTTAGAGAAGAAGACGTCCACAAGACGGCTTTTAGAACCCGGTACGGACACTACGAGTTCCAAGTTATGCCTTTTGGTTTGACAAACGCACCCGCGGTATTCATGGATCTCATGAACCGAGTTTTCAAACCATACTTGGACAAGTTTGTGATTGTATTTATCGATGATATTCTCATCTACTCTCGTAATGAAGAAGAACACAAAGAGCATTTGAAGACCATACTAGAGCTGCTGAGGAAGGAGAAGTTATATGCAAAGTTTTCCAAATGTGAGTTTTAGATGAACACGGTGCAATTCCTTGGGCATGTAATCGATAGCAGTGGTATTCACGTTGATCCTGCTAAGATCGAGGCTGTTAAAGATTGGGCGACTCCTACAACATCCACGGAGATCCGCCAATTTTTAGGTCTTGCTGGTTACTATAGGAGATTCATTGAGGGTTTCTCCAAGATAGCTAAACCAATGACGGAGTTAACTCAAAAGGACAAGAAGTTTGAGTGGAAAGAGGATCAAGATTTGGCATTCCAAACATTGAAGCAGATGTTGTGTGAAGCACCTATACTAGCCCTACCCGAGGGTAATGAAGACTTTGTGGTGTATTGTGATGCATCCATAAAAGGGTTAGGTGCGGTGTTGATGCAAAGGACTAAGGTCATTGCTTATGCATCAAGACAACTAAAAGTGCACGAGAAGAACTACACAACTCATAAGCTTGAGTTAGGAGCAGTGGTGTTTGCCCTGAAGATTTGGAGACACTACCTTTATGGCACAAAGTGTGTTGTATTCACTGATCATAAAAGTCTACAACACATCTTGAATAAAAAAGAACTCAACATGAGACAACGACGTTGGCTAGAGTTGCTCAGTGATTACGATTGTGAGATCCGTTATCACCCGGGCAAGGCAAATGTCGTAGCTGACGCTTTGAGTCAAAAGGAGAGAATTCTTAGAGTGAAAGCCTTGGTGATGACCATTGGCTTAGATCTTCCATCTTTAATTCTCAAGGATCAGAAGGAGGCAGTCGAGGAGGAAATTCTCAAGACTGAAGATGTTGAAGGCATGATAAAGAAGTTAGAAGCTCGCTCAGATGGGACATTATGCCTTGATAATAGGAGTTGGTTACCGTGCCATGGTGACCTACGACCTTTGATTATGCATGAGTCGCATAAGTCAAAATATTCCATACATCCGGGATCTGACAAGATGTATCATGACCTTAAGATGTTGTATTGGTGGCCGAACATGAAGGCGGACATTGCTACATATGTTGGCAAGTGCTTGACTTGTGCCAAGGTCAAGGCCGAACACATGAAACCATCAGGATTATTGGTCCAACCCGAACTACCAGAATGGAAGTGGGAAAGGATCATTATGGATTTCATTACAAAGCTACCTAAAACCTCAGCTGGATTTGACACTATTTGGGTCATCGTCGACCGACTCACCAAATCGGCTCACTTCATACCAATCAAGGAGACAGATGGAATGGATAAGTTAGCAAGAATATACTTGGAGGAAGTAGTCACGAGGCATGGTGTGCCTGTGTCTATAATCTCTGACCGAGATAGCCGATTTACTTTACAGTTTTGGAAATCGCTGCAGAAAGCGTTGGGAACGCAGTTGGATATGAGCACTGCCTATCATCCCCAAACTGACGGTGAACGTGAAAGGACCATTCAAACCCTAGAAGATATGCTGAGAGCTTGTGTGATCGACTTTGGAAATAGATGGGATAGGCACCTGCCTTTGGTGGAGTTCTCATACAACAATAGTTATCACACTAGCATTAAGGCAGCACCGTTCGAAGCATTGTATGGTAGAAAGTGTCGTTCACCCGTGTGTTGGGAAGAGGTTGGTGAGGCCCAACTCACTGGACCCGAGATCATACATGAGACTACTGAGAAGATCTTTAAGATCAAGAGCCGTATGCAAGCCGCAAGAGATCGACAAAAGAGTTATGTTGACATGAGACGCAAACCCCTTGAGTTTGAGGTTGGCAATAGAGTCATGTTGAAGGTCTCACCTTGGAAGGGTGTGATTCGCTTTGGAAAGCGTGGAAAGTTGAACCCTCGTTACATTGGACCATTCAAGATTATAGAGAGGATTGGCCCCGTGGCCTATCGTTTGGAGTTACCTCAAGAACTTAGCCGAGTGCATAATGTGTTCCACATTTGCAATCTGAAGAAATGCTTATCCGACGAGACACTCGTTATTCCTTTAGAAGAGATCCAACTCGACGACAAACTCAACTTCGTAGAAGAACCGGTGGAGGTCATGGACCGTCAGGTCAAACAGCTCAAGCAAAGTCGTATACCTATCGTGAAAATCCGTTGGAATGCACGTAGAGGTCCAGAATACACGTGGGAACGTGAAGACCAGTTCAAGAGCAAATATCCTCATCTTTTCGCTAATCACCCTACTACAACGACGTCTTGATTTCGTGACGAAATCTCTAAAACATGGGGATACTGTGACATCCGTCAATTTTTCATCTTTATTTTTTCCAGGTATTTATTTAGTGTGAGCTTTGAACCTTGTGGATTTAACAAATTGAGAAGTTATCTCATATTTATGAAGTATCCTCATTTGTTTACTAATGTAGTGTCGACTTAAATTATATTACTTGTTTTGCTTTGCGGACAAAGTCCTCTTTAGGGAGAGCGAATGTAACAACTTGAATTTTCGCGTCTTATTATTATAATAGAGACGTGCTCGTTATTAAACGTTTTGCTTATTAACGGTTTGTGCCGGTTATGAAATACTTACCATGTTGTCGAGAATACACGTATCCACGCTAGTCTAAGTATTGCGATTTAAACTTCGTATGACATTGATTGTTATTAAGTATCAACGCATCTAAAATTTGCATCCGTTTTAAATTACCCTTGATGGGCCGAGATTTGCTAATTAGTGGGCCGAGTATTACTACTTGACGAACCGAACATCTCAATTAATAACTTATTTGGGCCAAACCATCTCTAAGATGATTTATGGGCTGGAAATCTAATCTAGGTGGAACATACTAAGTTGCCTAAACTGACACTAAGAAGATCAACATTATGAACTTCACAGATTTGAAATTTCAACACAGTCAAACAAGGTCAAAACTGAAATTATATAAAATGTCCACTCACCATATCAAGACAACACACATGCCAAAAATGCCTTATATGGGCATATCACAAGACCTCCAATTCCAGATTAGGTTTTACCCTATGCCGAGAATAAAATGTTAAATACAGTCAATGTTCACAGTCCAAATACAAAAACATAAACACTTAAAGAAATTCTAGGAAGATTTTCAGGGAGCAAGTGATAATTCTTGAGCAAGCCCAGCCGAAACCCCACATCCTTGTTCGAAACCACCAAGCCGAAACCAAAACCCTCGTTGTGAGTCTTTTATCCACCTTTTCTTTTACGGTTATGCATCTATATAGTTGTGCTTGTCCATGTTAGAACCACCTGCGAAAGCAAACCAAACTAGTTAGTCTTTTTGAAACCATTCAGTTTAAGCAATAAAACATAATAATAATAGTAATGTGCTATCAATTTGTACTATTGACCCATGACCCAAACCCCCTATTTTCTGTCGAGACCACAAGCCCCCCTTTCTGACCGAGACCCTCTTGTGCGTTTTCTTTATTGACCATATTTTGTTTAAGACTAATACTGTTGATAACAGTAGCAAACAAAAACCCCATTTGAAACCTTCATTAATCTGCCAAAACCCTAACTTATTCTAAAATCAGTACTGACATAAAATTAACACAATTTATCTCATAAAAATGCTAATTAATCTTAATTAAACTCGCGGGTATAAAAACCCCCAATTATATAAAAATCCTAATTTTCGAAACTTATTTTTGTTTGATAATTAACATCGAGTGATGTATAAAAACACTAGTTAATTATAATGAAACACAAGATTAAAGAAACCCCCAATATTTCCGAAACCCTAAATTTTATAATTTGATTTTATTATGTAATTGATACAAATCAATACTCAGAAACACTAATTAATCAGAATAGAACACAAGATTTAGAAAATCCCCAATTAATTAGAAACCCTAATTGGGTTATAATTGACCCCCTGGTTATATTTTAATGAATCAAACGTTTTAAACCCTTTTGACTTCGAAAAGTTATAAAATGAGATTTCATTTAAACATTGAGAGAAGAAAGTAGAGAACTTATCTTGGAAACATAAACCCCCACCGAATCACCATTGAAGAACTCGAGTGAACTAAAAATTTGATGTGAGTGGTGAAACACACATCACACAGCCGATTCATAACTATATAAATGGATTGGATTTGCTAGAAAACTATGTTGATTTATTATCTTGAGGATGAATCTCGCACCATTCTTGTTATTGGAGAGAGAAGGAGATGAAAAATAAACTGATCCATATGTGTGTGTCGGCTGGGGAAATAAAAGAAACGTAAATCACAAAGTTAAATTACACATAGTTTGTATCGCCCCACTCCATGGGCTTAGGACTTGAATGAATTTGTAAAGTGGGTCAGGTAGATTGTAAGGCTGGAATGTTTGGGAGAGTAATCGGGCCTAAAGCCCCAAATGTATTAACTTGCTAAAAACATGCTATTAAATATCGGGTACCATCGGCCCATTTGGTTAAACAACTTCGTTAATTTCATCGAAACAATTTGTCATGTTTATTTAAACAAGATTACACGTCAAGCACAACTAGGATGTCATGCATGCTTTCAGTATTATTTGTCATTTTCGTGACACAAACTTTATACTTAACTAGGTCGCGGATAACGTGATCGTATTCTCGAGCTACATTTGCATTTCCATCACTTTGCTTATTTAACGAGGTGAGTTTATAGCCCCAGTTTTTAACTGCTTTTACTGCTTTTTGGGGTGAGACATTGCTTGATTTAACGTATGAACACAAGTGCATTAACTGATTGATATACTAGTCTAAGTCCCACTAAAAACCCAGTTGCTTTGGCCCGTGAATCGTGAACCGTTAATTACTTTGTGTAAGCGCGAATGTTATGGATAGATCTATCGGGGTTGACGCCCCTGTCCGTCCTGGTCCAACAGGGGACAAGCGGGCACAGTTTCATTTGAGTATGAGATAGGATGTCGTGGGTTTAGGCATCCAGTTGGGCTACATTTATATGATTATACTGCCGGTGTTGTTAACACTTCGGTGTCACGAGCTTGGACTGTAATAAATGCTTTTATGATGACTTTGTATTTGTTATACTGTCATCATGTTTGGGAAAAATCTTGTGGTTCATTAAACACTTCAATTAACTAAACCTATGAACTCACCAACTTTATGTTGACGCTTTAGCAATGTTTTTCTCAGGTATTAAGAACGAAGATGCTATGTGAGGTCTCATGCACTGCCGTCATTTCTATTGAAAATAAAGATCATTTGTACTATTTGAAAACTATGTTTTGTATCTGTGACCGGTTTTTATGCTTTCGCACTATGTTAAAACTCTTTATTTTATCAAATGCAAGTGATCAATTTTCCGAACGTCTCGTTTAGAGGTCGTTCTTTGTAACTGTGTGTATGATAATCATGACGTCACCACTCCCTTGTTGCCATTATACTCTGATATTTTGGGAATGTGACATTAGTTATTTTGTAAAATCGAGAGGAAGATTGAAAAGTATAAGGGTATTAAATCAAAAGGCAGTACAAACAATTGATCAAGACACAAATGAATTTATTTATTTTTTTGACATATAAGAGAAAAAAAAACCAAAATCAATCATAAGATTCGTTAGAGACGCGAGTCTCCTTTATGATGGCCATAACCAATTTCAAAATCTTCTTCATTAAAACAAGCAATCAACTTTGGATCTGATTGGTTTGAAGACTAATAAAACTAACGACAAATTTGATAAATATTTAGGGTGTTATTGACGATCATAGGGTTTGGGATGATGTTTGAAAAGAGGAAGCGTGTTATGGTTATAAGACCGGGGTATGGCCTGATACCATGTTAGAATGATTAAACCCTCATGATAGGTATTGTATTATTGATGTGTATATATAATGATACACAAAATATTCTAGAAACTCTAATCCCACAAGTCGTGCTTGGGCCACTTTATTGTCTAATACTCCCCCGCAGTCCGAGTGACGAAATCGCGAAAGCTCGGACTGGAGAAGTAAACTAGAAAAGAAAAAAAACATAATAAAAACATATTCTAGAAGCGGATCTTGAGAAGTAGCGGATCTTAAGAAACAACGGATCTTGAAGAAGCTGATCTTTAGGAAATCTGTAAAGAAAAGTAGTAACAAAAGAAAAAAAAATAACCAAAAAACAAAATAGTCGTCTCGGGACTTGATACCCTAGATTCGACATCAACAAAATTCGTCTCGGGACTTATACCCTTGATTCGACAAAAGCCGTCTCGGGACTTGATACCCTCAATTCGACAAAAGTCGTCTCGGGACTTATACTCTAGATTCGACACCAACAAAAGTCGTCTCGGGACTTATACCCTCGATTCGACAAAAGTCGTCTCGGAACTTAATACCCTTGATTCGACAAAAGTCGTCTCAGGACTTATACCCTTGATTCGACACCAACAAAAATCGTCTTCAGGAATTGAAACCCTAGATTCGACATAAAAACAAACAATTAAACAACGAGAATAAAAAAAAATAAAAAAAATTGAAGAACTTTAAAAGAAAGAAACAAAAAAACATAAACAAAGATAAACATAAATCACTTCAATGCAAATTCCAATTCGATCTCTTTTTCTTTTGTCTTCTGTCGTCAAATCTTTTTTTTAAAATCATACCTTTGTGACCTATAATAGCAAAACAGGGCGAGAAACACTTATTTTTCTTCAACAAGAACATGTTAATGATAGATAGGATGATGTTTTTAGGGTTCGGTGTACCAAAGATCGGTTTTGTTTGTTTTTTTAATTTGAAAGAATAGAGAATATGACAGCGGAAATTTTTATTGTGGATCTACAATGGCTGATACCATGTTAGAATGATTAAACCCTCATGGTAGGTATTGTATTATTGATATGTATATATAATGATACACATAATATTCTAGAAACCCAAATCTCACAAGTCGAGCTTGGACCACTTTATTGTCTAATACAACCAAGGAGGACGTTCCTGTCATCCAAACCAACAATTGTTGCATAACCAGTTAGGGCAATCACTTGGTAAGATGCATGTAAACGCACAAAGAACCAACTATGCTGACATGCTACACTGAGATGAAACCCGCCGAAATTTTAAGCCAACCAATTTTCGCAACACATTCGAACTTTGTCGACCCTTACCTTGCCGACACAACTTTTTCCGACCAAGACAACTCTTCAATGTCCGTGCTTAAAAAGCTACAAACCTCCACGCCATAAACAACCTAAAACAATTGGTTACATATATCATCACGGGTGGATCGAAGGGGTTCCCGGGGTTCACGGGAACTCGATAACAGTTTGTCACGGAGTGTAAATTTTTGCCAAAAATCACGATTTATTCAAAATAAACCCGATGTCAAATATATATGTTACGTAAAAAAACATTTGTGCACCTGATGGCTTAGTGTTCTGAGTCAGCCCCTATATATCATGTCATATATAGTTTTCAAACAGCAATTTGTTTAATTTCTACTAGTTTTAATACCCGTGCACGCACGTGACTTGAATATAAAAGATAAATTAAGTAATAATTTTGTTATTACGATTTTATGTATATTATATATATATTTTAAAATATTTAATGTTTATATGGTTGATTATGTTATACTTTTACTGTGCACAGTGTTAATTAATATAAGCTCACCTTAATTTTTATTTTTTCGAATTTCATACTCTTTTTACTTTTGATACTTTTATTCTAAATAATTATATCTTAATTATTAATCAAAAAACCATTTACATCAACCTTACACAACTTTACACCTACACGATTTACAAATTCATAATCTTGTAATGCTTAATATTATTCTATAAAAAAATATTAAACTTTTAATAGTTAAATAGTTAGGATGCCCATAGACTCACAAGTTTTACATAATTTTGCATTATGTGATAATATTAATAAATATTTTGTATAAATATTTGTTGCACAAAGAATTTGAATTTTTTAAGTCAAATGGTAGCTATCCTTTTCTAGACATTTGTGTTTAGTAACACATAACGACCTTGAAAATATTATTGTTGTTGTAATATATAGAATCTCATTTATTTATTTTCATCTCACACCGATGTCTGAGTTCCGACACTCATTTTGATATTTATATTAATGTTAATAATAATTTACATAGACTGCATTGCTTGACTTTGTTAAGTGTAAAAACAGAAATAGACAATAATTTGTGTCTTTATTTGAATATTTATAATTATGTGATTTTTTGATTTTTTGATATAACATAGATGTTGTATTTTTAACTAAAAATTTAAAAGGTATAAAGTTTAAGTATTTTGTTTATTTTATAAAGTTACTAAAAAAATATGAAAAATTATAAGTTTACTCTCAAGTCCACCTAATTTATTTAAAATTAAACCAATAAAGTTTTATCAATCTTTTCCTCTTTTTTTAAGTTTTTATTTTCAAAAATTTGACACATATATCTTTGTATGTTTTCATCAAATTCCTCCACAATTTTTTTTTAATTTTAACTAAATTTAATTTAACTTTGACTTTTTCCCACTAATCACATCGCTCGATTTTATTTATATGTTAAAATCAAACAATTTGATTAGACCAATTATTTTTTGTACAACCTCCATTTTTCATTAAAATTGTCAAAAAATTTACTTTTTTTATCATATAAAAGATTTGACTCTAATGTCAAGACAAATATGATATATGGTATCTAAAAAGGTCACGATAATACACATCATATTCCATTTATTTTCAAGTTTTTTTAAAAGAAAGACATGAAACCCGTTTTTCACGTATGACAGGTGAGCACGTACATTCCGTTGCCATATAACCCACTCCTCATTTTGTACGGCTGGCAACTTATTCCAAAAAAATATACACTTTTAATCTTAATAAAGAGCTGAGAATGGTTAGAGCCTAATAGTGGTGTCAAAAGCACTATGTATGACTTTGAGGGTTTGGTACTAGAATAGTGTTTGGTATCATATTTTTTGGAGAGTGGTTAGTACAATAAAAAAATGATGTTAAAGTGGAATAATGGGTTTACATATACCTACTTTTATTAAAAAATCTAATAGCTAAACTGGATAAGATGGCGCGAGACACGAAGTGATACACCAACCATTGTCTGACGCTAAAAAGCTACCAGCCAAGTGATGAGCCATCACTCCCCACTCTAACTAACTCGTATTAATAAAATGTGTATATCATTTAATCCCTCCATCTCATATTAATAGTTTAAATTACTATTTTTGTACGTTTCAAATTAATAGTCCAGTTTAAAAATAGATAAGAAATGTATATTAAGTTTACTATATCACCCTCACTTGAGGGTATTATTACAAACAATAAAGAAGTTGTAAATTAATTCGTTAAAGGTAAAATTATTATTACGTAAAAAGTAAGAGAGAAAACTAAAAAGTGATTTTTTATTAAATTGCATGTTTTTTTCGATATATTATTATTATAGAACGGAAAAAGTACTTGTTAAACATATTTACAAATGTAGTTGTACAATTCCATTTTAGTTAGAGATCAATTGACCTGGAAAATGGGATCCAAAATACACGTCTCAAAATGTCCTATGAGGAATAGTATTGCACTCGCTATAGAAAAAAAAGGGTGAACTTTCGTTTGAGATTTTTCTATATCAATAAGAGTTTTTTTTTTTTTTATAGAGTTGTTAACTTTTTGTTTTGTCAAAAAGATTTTTTTAAAATATTTTGATTTGTTAGTTTTTTGTTTAAAAAATAATTCTTTTTTAAAATAATTAATTAAGTTTGGCAAAATAATTTTTTTGGATCTGTTAGCTTTTTAATTTAAATAAATAACTTTTATATAAAAAGTTGATTCATATAACTTTTTAAATAACTAGCTTTATAAAAGCTGTAAATCAGTACCCTCTAAACATATTATAATTTATCTAAATATGTACTTATAAGTTATTTTACATTTAAATTTTATACTTAACAACTAATTCATCAAATACTTTTATTAAAAAAATACAACTTCAACTATTTTTACCAAAACTTCTTGAAGTTGTTATCTTTTTATTTTAAACAAGTAGCTAAATAAAAAATTGATTCATACAAATTTTTTAATAAAAGTTAAAAACTGTTAAAGTTATTAAAACTGTAAATTACTAATATACCCTCCAGTCATATTATAATTTATTTAAATGTGTCTTTAGAAATTATTTTACATCTTAATTTTACAAACAAAAACTAATTTACCAAACACTACTATTCAAAAACAATAACATCTTTATAATTAATAGCTTACAACTTAAAACTTATAATTACTTTTACCAAACATAACCCAAGTTACTTGACTCAGGTACAAATAGCATAGATATTTGTGTGATCATTTTCAACTCTTTTAGGCCGGATGTAGTGGGGGTGAGTTCTCACACTGAGTGAGAGACTCACGCGTGAGTTCTCACTCCGGGCAAAAAAGTCACTCGCGACATAGTGTAAAATGGGTGAAGATTTCACTTAGGTGACTTACAATTTACCGTTATATTAAAATATTTTCTCTTATTTTTTCTTTATAAATATCACATTATCTCATTTACTATCTACAAATACTTCTTAACTTTCAATATTATTCACACACAACTTTAACATCAAAAATCAAATGGCTTGCTCTTTTTTACACACCGTTGACGAGTTTAAAGATATGGTTCAGAAACAATTCATTGAACAACAACGTCGTCAGTTTACTCTTACGACATTGGCCTTTGAAATTTGATGTTGCTCACGATGCTAAAATCACAACGCGCACTGCGTATGAGAAGTGTCGTGATATTTCCTCAAAGAAACGTGTTTTAACTGACACGTTTCCTAAAAACTAATCTGACAATGATTTCAAGATGCAAAGTACCTTGTTTAGAAAGTCGTCAAAATCGGAGGCTCAAATTCAAAATAAAACTGAACGGCTCAATAACATCACTCCCCATAAAAATAAAGAAATTCCTTCCCAAACTCATATCAAATCTTCATCACAACAACACCGACGTCGATATGTTTCTCCCGATCCACCCTATCTATTTGTAAACAATTCAAACGGCTTACTTACTGACATGCGGCTACATCAAAAATTTCAGATTTTTTTTTAATTTTTTTTTAATCTGGAAAAAAAATCAATTTTTTATAAAATATTAATTAATTTTATTTTCTTCAAATTTTTTAAAAAACAAAACGTCATTTTTTCCAAATTTTTATAAAAAAAATCTTCGAATTTTTAGAAAAAGAGTAATTTTTTCCCCAAAAAAATAATTTTTCAAATTTTTTTAAATTTTATTTTATTTTTGAAAACTTATTTTTCTAAAAAAAAGTAATTTTATCAAATTTTTATAATTTTTTTAACTTTTATGATTTTTTATAAGTTTTTTGCATTTAGACTAACTTTACAATTATTTATTAATGGTCTAACTTTGCAAATGATTTTTATCGTTAAACGGTTATATTGCAAGTCCTTAACCGATAATAACAGGTTATATTAGGTTATATTGATAATAATAGTCGGTAACCAGAAGGTTTCATTGGTGATATTAGTATTTTAGTTACCATATTGGTAAAGTCAGAAAAAAAACCACGTTGGTATTTAATAACTTTAAACCTTTTTAAAAATCAATACCCTGCTATATATTTATATCTCATTGAACTATTTTTTTAAATTAACTATTTAATTTTAATAAAATTCTAATTTCTTATTAAAAATGTTTGATCCTCTGTGTGGTCATCATTATCGGTGTTTGGTTTGTGTGATCTAAAATACAGAAAGCTAAATTTACGTTGAATTGACGATCGCTCGTGATGTTAGCACAACGCTTAACCTAAGTGAAAGTAAAGAAAAGTTGGGTTTTTATATCAAAATTAACCCATAAGGCTGTTGTTAGCAAAACCCTTAAATAAAATTAACCCATAAGGCTGCAATTAGCTAAACGTAACGGATAACAGTGACTATCTTTTTCACTCAATGTTATATTCTACTTTACCAAGTTTGTAATTAAATTAAAGTTAAATTTTTATTAAGTTGAAAAAAACTAAAATTTGATAAAACAATATATAACAATGAAGGTTAAATTAAAGAGAATAGAATTTTAAAAAATACTGTGAAATTAGATTTTGAAAAAAAAATAGATAAAAAATATTTCAATTTAAAAGTAAAAATATTTTATTAATGGTTTGTTAAAAAGTTTATTAAAAAATAAATAGATAAGAACAATTTAAAAAAAACAATTTAATGGCTTAAATATCATATGTTTATTTTAATTTTTAACTTAGAGTTAGGTTTAAAGTTAAGAAAAAAATATAAATATAAATTTGATTTTATTATCAAAGTTAAAAAAGAAATATACATATTTTATATTGTAGTATAAATATAGATAATTTAAATTATCAATATGACTCAATAATTTTATTTTATTTTTAATTTTAAAGAAAACCATTCATGTTTTTTACATACACGTTTAGGCTGGTGGGAGTGGGCATGAAGCCCCCGCGAGTTGACCAAACCCACGCGCATCCCCCACCCCCATATAACTCGCGCGCGAGTTTGTAGCTGGAAACAAAAAAATAAGGCCAAACTCACCTAGGTGAGTTTATACAAACGGGTCCCACATTTTTATTATACCGTTATTTTTTAAAACTAAAAAAAAAACTTTTTTCAATACCCCTTTTTACTTATAAATACCTAACAAAAACTCTTATTTTTTCAACACACATTCAAATTCCATGCACATTTCACACATTCTCCCCACATAACTAAAAAATGGAAAATATCGCCGAATACGAGTTATTTTTTGCCACTGAAAATCCGGAAGTCGCAACGAAACGCAAGTGGGCTTTTATTAAAAAGCGTTCCATTTTATTAAGAGACGACGTATTGCTAATCGAGTACCAAGAAACGTCATAACTCGAGACCGAATAGGTGCTCATGATCGGTTAGTTGCGTCTTTTTTTTCGGCGAACCCAAGATACAATGCGAAAGAGTTCAGAAATGTTTTCGAATGGGTCACCCTCTTTTGAACTGGATAGTTAGTGAAGTGACTCACCATTCTGCGTACTTTCGTAATAATGTTGATTGTATCGGAAAAGAAGGTATTTCGCCGTTGTTAAAGTGCACCTCGTCAATTCGTCAATTGGCATACGACGTCGTTCCTGGTTTTCTAGATGAGTATCTGCAAATGAGCGTAAGAACTTCTCGAGAATCACTTGATCATTTCTATAGTGCTGTTATGGAAATATTTGGGGCTGAGTATATGAGAAAACCCACGTATACTGATGTTCAGAAACTTTATGCGCATCATGAAGCAAAGCACGGGTTTCCAGGGATGATAGGAAGTCTTGATTGTACAGACTGGGAGTGGTTCGGTTGTCCAACTGCCTTTAAAGGGCAATATGTTAGACGAGATCATGGACCGAATCCATTCATTTTACTTGAAGCTGTTGCGTCGTAGGACTTGTGGATATGGCATGCATTTTTTGGTGTTTCTGGGTCGAACAACGACATCAACGTTTTATATCGGTCCCCTTTATTTAATGATTTGAAAACCGGACGAGCACCCGAGGTGGAGTTTGTGGCTAACGGTGTACACTATCCATGGGGATACTATCTTACGGACGGAATATATCCGGAATTGGCAACACTTGTTAAAACAATTCCCGAACCATCATCCAGTGACCATAAGAGGATTTTATATAAGCAGAAATAAGAATCCGCAAGAAAAGATATTGAAAGAGTTTTTGGTGTTTTGAAGAAGAAATGAGCCATATTAGTCAATCCTGCACGACCTTTACGTAAAGAAAGAATCATGCATATGATGTACACATGCATCATATTACATAATATGGTTCGAAAGATAAAAAAAAAAGCAATATCTCCTAAATGGTTCCCAGAAGAAGAAATTCAACCGGATGATGTGTTTCAAACCCAAGAACACATGATACGAGTTATGCGGCATATCAGCTCCGCACAAGAACATCACAATCTTCGAGCAGATTTGGTCGAGCATTTGTATGTCAATGCTTAATTTATTAAGTTTTTTTTTATATTTATGTTTTTTTTAAATGTTGTTTTTAAATTTCCTATGTATCGTCTTTTAATTTCGTACTGTGTTTTAATTTTCTATGTACCCGCGTTTTAATAAAATGTATGAATAAAAAATATTTAATAAAAAGATAGGGTGATGTGGAATGAGTTTGGAGTTTGGGTGAGTGTCATTAGCTCCTGTGGTGGGTTTTGGCGAGTTTGATAAAAAGCTGAGGTGACACTAAGGTGACGATGAGTGAGTTTTCACCCACTCCCACCAACTTTAACAGATGATTTTTTACATACATGTTTTTTACAGAAAACTATCATGCTTATTCCGTTTACGCGGTAACATAAAAAACAAGTAAAACTAATAAATATTTTTCCATTTTAAGGAAGTAAGTAGTATTTGTTATTTCTCACACTATTTTTTTATTTTTTATTTTTGAACAAAATTTCTCACACTATACATACATGACTTATTTTGATAGAATCTTTATCCGTGATAGAAATATAAACATTCATATCTAATATTTAATTTAGGGTTTTTCTAATATTTAATTTACAAAGTTAAGCAAATAATGATGACAACTCAGCATCTCATTTGGACTCTATATATCTTCATTCTTCACCACTTCTACACCACTACTCTTATTCCATTTTCCTTGTATTAGTATTTCATAACCATGTTGACCTACAACAGCAACAACGTTGGACCATTTGGCGACACAACACTGACCAAAGTATTTGTCGGAGGATTGGCTTGGGAGACTCCTAACGACGCCCTCAAGAACCATTTCGATAAGTACGGCGATATCTTAGAAGCCGTTATCATCAATGATAAAGCTACCGGACGATCCAAAGGCTACGGATTTGTATGTTTTTCTTTGTCCGGAATGTTTACATTTTGTTTTGGTTTCGCTATACGGCTTAGTTACTTATGTTTTTGTTTTTAGGTTACGTTTAATGAGCCTGAATCGGCTAAAAAGGCGTGTGAAGATCCTGCCCCCGTGATCAATGGCCGGCGTGCTAATTGTAATTTGGCTTCTCTTGGTGCACGCCGGCCTAGATCATGTCCTCCACAACAAAATGGTATATATGTATTGTGTTACATTTTTCCAAAATGTACTTAAAACGTGTGTTACGTTTTTCTAAAAATGCACCTGTCACGTTTTAAATCCGAATAAAGCCTAGCTAATACGTGTTTTATAGTCGAATGTCTAATACATCGAACGTGATTTTAGGGCCGAGATCCACTGGTACGGTAACGCCACCACCAAGTCATCAGCAAGTGCAGTGGTACTATCAGCCTACCCCGGCTGTAGCGTCGCAGTACGTTCAGCGCCACCAGGCCGCCGTGCCATACTACGGTTATGGTCCATATGTTGCTGCCACCAATGCCGGTTACAATCACGTAAGTTGTTCCAGCTCATTTTGTAACTTACATGCATTTATGCGAATGAGCGTTAGGATATTTGGTAATGTCTATTGCTGTTACGTTTCTAATAAATTAAATATATTTGTTTCTTAATTTGTGAAAATATGAAGAATAATCCTTCATTTATGGTAAATCGTTAACTTTTATAGAAAAAGAAGTTTTAAGTTTTAATTTCTTGCCTATTTAAAAAATGAATAATTTCACGTGTGAAACATTATTAAGTTGGTTCTATTAAAACTTTATATATGGTAGTTAGGAAACTCTTTTTTTACTTAGGAAAGTCTTTTTAAACGATTTTTATTATAGATTTTGCTAAACAATTAAAAAAATTTGTTTGTATTAAATACCCGTTAAACTCTACCCATTAAACATTGTTTAGCAAAACACTTTTATTATTGCAACTAAAAGTAAAAAAAAAAACAACTGCATTTGACATTAATGATATTAAATACATCTTGTTTTTAAAACTTGGTGCATCGTAAATGATTTAAAATTATACTCGTATATACTTTGGATTAAAATAATGTTTGCAAAAGTATCGGTAGCGTTTAGCAGTAAAAGTGATAATTCCTCCGTCCTTAATTAAATGTTCATGTTTAACTTTCATAATCATTTTTTTTTGTAAATTTTGACCGTAAATTATTTTGTTTGTGTTATATAATACTTGGTGAAAGTTATACTAATAAAAATATATTTAAAACTCAGTTCATTCGTATGATTTGTATCAAGTATTATATAACACATACACAATAATTTAAAGTCAAAGTTAAAAACGATTGACTTCGAAAATTAACAGTGGATATTTATTTAAAGACGGAAGGAGTACTAACTAGTACTATCATTTCTATTAAAAACGTTTGATACGTAAATATAGTTGTAATAATAATATGAATAATAAACATAAGAAAAAAAAACAACAACATGAATAATAAAGTATAAACAAAACTATTTATTTGTATTTGACACTCAAAATGCATTTAAAATACATTAAATATATATTAATTCTAATAAAAATAATGTTTATATATAATCATTTATAAGTTTATTTAATATATATTTAATTTATTTTAATATTAATATAAAAAGTTTGTGTTCATTTATTATCGACTAACATATGCCCACTAAGCATTGATTAGCAAAACCTTATTCAAAATGCATTCATCACCTTTGATAGTAATATGTAATCTCCAAATGTTTTATTTCTTTTAAATAATTCACATAATAAATAATTGGAACATATTTTAATGTACAGAAATTAGGATATATGGGTGGGGCCTACATGAGTGGAGGCCACTACACACAGCTGTATCATCCTGGTCAAGCAGCCATGGTGATGTATCCTGTTTACCATCATGCTGGATCCATGGGCCCGACAGCCCAATCTTTTTCTGGCCCAATCACTGCTGTTCCTATTCTTTCAAAGCCCACCAAGATTACTCCTACTCCAGGTAAATGTCTTATTATCTGAAATTCCTGTTAACATACTTTCTTTTTTTAGATAATTTCTTATCTTAGACATTAGCAATGAACCCTATAGATGAATAAGTAACATGTAAATGGCTGAACCACATTCGGCTGGGGGTAATGGTCACCTGACCATCATCTACACCCGAGCGCTAAAGTACTTATATGTTGATGCTGCATGTACAAGAGTGACACCAAAATACAATGTATTGTTTTCTAGTCTTTTAAAAACATATAAACGAAAACTAAAATGTGCTGGCAGATCTCGTGATTTAGTATTTAGTTTTTGAAATTGTACATTCGTATGCATGTGTATTTGTAAATATAATTATATAAACTACTCCGTACATGAATTATTTCCTGGAAGCATGGATAATAATTTAGTACTTATTTCTCATTGGCCAACCAGGCTGAGACAGAACCACATGGTAATGAAGTATGATAATGCCCATTTGTACATGTTGTAGAAAACATAAAACCATTGGGTTCATGCTCTTTTACCCACGGGATAATCTTCTTTTGGAATTAAAATCTTATGCAATCTTGGTAAGGAAAAAGAATACAAATGTTTCATGATTAATATTAGAAAAATAGTCAAGATTAGTAGTACAAGTATCATCTGTCATAGATCTGTATTTTAGCAAAGAGAAAATTACCATGTTATCCTCCGGCGCACAAGGCTATAGTATCATTTTATGCGCCAGACATGACCAACCTGTACAAAGATACAAAGTGATTACTTTGTAATAGGGCAGTTTTGTATGACACTTTCATAACTTAAGCAAATATGTGAAATGATCAGTTAAGGTCATTTCATAATTTTCTTTGAGCATGTTTCATTGTTTTAGCTACATACTCCGATAACTTTACTTACTAATTGTTGTATAATCTAGCTTAGACAAAATTACATGGGTCGTCCTTGCGGTTTGTACACCAAATTGCAACTTTAGTTCCTCGAGTTTAAAAATCGCATGAGTGGTCTTTAACTTTTCAAAAAATAACACCGGCAATCCTTTTTAGAGACCATATATGCAAAATTTGGTCAAACCACAAATTTCAACGATGTTGTTCTTTGCAAAGTTAGAGACTGCCGATCTAAGAAGCTTGATCTCACTAACACATATTAGAGTGACCGTGCAATCCCTTATACACCCTCGTGATAGCATCTTTTTGTTTCTATCACGACGTCAGCAGTGCACCTGTTTCACCGCTACAGGTTCTTCACCAATCCCATCACCGCCGTTTTCTGTTTCTTTTCTTTCGTGAATGAGTGAAGTATTTTTGGTGTGTTATATGAAATTTATTTGAGAATTTGTTTGTGTTATAGTTGTAGTATTATAGTATTGTACATGCTGATGTGGCCGTGGATAACACACCTATAACATGGGAATACACATAGCTCTCTTACGTCGTGAGCCTGTGATAATACTTGTATATGAATTATTAAGTTTTCTTAGATATGTACATTCAAATGTGATGAATTAATCTGTTGCTTTTGTACTAATAACTGATGTTACAAAAACAGTTTGTTTGACAGTGGAATAGGTCCAGTTATGGGGGAGATGAGGAGGATGTGCAGGTGATCCAATGTGACAAGTAACGAAACAGGGATGGCAAGCGACATCATTAAGATTTCTCCTGATTCACTTTTTAAATTATTTAACTTAATCATAATGTAAACCTCTTTCTGTCTTAGGCATATAATAATTCGATTCATTCATTCATTTTTCCTTTTAAACGTCTTTCCTTTTTTTTTAGCTTAGGACAATTTGAAATATATCTCCAGATAAAATATGTTTTTAGCCTGCAATACTACTTCCTTGTATGTTTCAGTTGTCATGCTTGCCCTGCAAAAAGTTTTGGGCTGTATTGGAACTCATACCAGAACTACCAGTGAAACCTAAGCACACATTAGGTGTGAACCACTAATCATAATGGATTACTCACAGAACGATATCATGAACTCTAGACACTAAAGTCTCCAAACGCTTTGTTCTAATCACATATGAGCCTAACTACTATTTTGGTCTGATCACATACTTGTCACAGGCAGCGATCATTCTTACGTTGTCATGATCAAAATCCAAGGTTCGATAAATTTAGAATAAGGACTTGAACTTAATCTATTACTTATTATCTTGCAATTAACAAACGTCTTAAAACACTACTGGCCTTGCTCGCAGATATGACCCACCAGGAATATGCTCTTAAACTCCTTAACTTTTCATAAGTTTTGGACTTAAAATCTGCTGCTACCTCAAACTCACTTCAGCTGTGGTGACATTTTTTCTAGTCCTTTCAACTACAGAACACTTGTTGGGGGGTCTCTAATGCTTATAGTTGAATCAGTGATATCGTTCTTTAAAGTTAACATCCTTTAACAAGATTAAATTCAACACATAATCTGTTACGTAGTACTCGTATCTAATAAAATCTCACAAAGTATTCAACATAGTGGTGCTGCATTTGTATAAGAGTATTAAATTTTTATAAAAAAAACCAAATGCATTATTTAATTGTACACTTAGCTTGAATACTTGTACAATGTGCTAATACATTTCTCTCCCCAACCCCCAATTATATCCTTTACAATTTCATCACCCCCACCCCCAGATCTGTAACCCCCTCCCCTAACCTCCATTTTCAATTCAAACCCAAAAAAAAACCTAAAAACCATCGTCACTTTTAAAACCGCCCTCTGTTACCATAGTTTTGAGCAGAAGCTTTAAAAAACCTTCTCACCCTGAATATCTATTTTAATAAAAAATAATAGTAAAAAAGTATTAAGTTTAGAGCTTTGATGAGCACCAAGTGTTTGATAAAAAACTTGAATGAAAAACTGAGCTTGATCAAAAGCTAAAAAGCCTCGAAAGCAGTTCAGATAAGTGTGGTGTGAGACTTTACTAACCTTTGTATTTGATTGTCTTTAATCCTTTTAACTAAAGGTGGTAATTTAGGCGCAGTTACTTTTAAATGATTTGATTATACGAAGCACATATTTGTTTATATATTTGGAAGAAAATGTGTTGGTGACCCGACCCTACCCTACCTGCACTTCAAAATTGCCCATGTTGACAAAAACCCGTCTTGAACTGCTACCCAACTCAAACACTCTTCTGAAACATATCAACTACTCTACTAACTGCTATTATTGTTAACTACTAGTAGTACTTACTACTGCTGCTATTTTTGCTAATGTTTATTTATTTACTGAGTATATGCTAATATATTACACCCTGCTTGTCAAACATTTTGGAGCATTCCAGCAAGCGTTTAGAAAATCCGGTTTCTCTTTGTTTTGGCGGAGAATTTTAAAGAATTCCAGCAAGCGTTTAGAAAATTCTAACGTAACTTCTACTGTGAAGATTAAAGTTTAATTACTGCTACTATTGCTAACTGCTCTTACAACTGCTGCTATTTAATTTTTGCCATTGAAATATTATCCTTTTTTCTTGAAATATCTGTTTATTTCCTGCGTGTATAATTGCCTTCAAAATACCCGCTTTTAACTGAAATGGGCTATATGCAGATGACTGCAAATAATGCTAATGAGGTAGCTGTAATACAAGTAATTTTGGAGTTACTGAAAGTGGTATTCTCAGTAAGTTTAGAAACTGCTAAGTTTCGAACTTTACTTAAACGCCTTGAGAAAACTTTAAGAACCATTCAGCCGATATTGTATGCAAGTGGTAGATTGAGCAAAGTCTTGGCCCGGCCAGAAGACGAGATTAGGATGTTTATTTGCTACGATCAGAATGGTATATCTTTAGTTATCAAGTCTACGGCAATCAAATGTTGGAATGTTTATAAAAAGATTCTTCATGTGAGTCAATTAATTCGTTTGGATCATGAGTTATGGAGGTTTTTCGAGAGCGGGTTGGTAGGCAATGTGAGTCTGAGTTTGAGGACATTGAAGGAGATTTATGCCTTGGGAGATAAAATGGATCAAGTACTTTCTGCTGTTACTAAACGGGCGGGTGGTTTTTCTAATTCTTGTAGTGTCCCGGGGCTTCCGGATGTAGTTGTTGGTCTGGATTTTCATCTTCAAGAAGTGAAGCGTAGATTGCTTAATAATGATAACCAGGTATTGACAATTTCGGCTCCGGGTGGCTGTGGGAAGACTACCTTGATAAAGTTGCTATGTCATGATAATGATGTTAAAGGTATCCAGATTTCTTGTTGGCAGTTAATTATCGTATTATTTTTCTATTTATTGGAAATGTTAAAATTCGATATCATAACTTATCAAGCGTGTTGCATCAAATCGAGAACTCGAGAAGTATAGAAATGAATAATTAATGAAGCCTGTAAATCAGTAAATTGGTAACAATATAATCACTGAAAAATTCTGACTTTGATTAAAGTTAACAAAATTATAGCCATCTGTTAACTCCAAATCCAAATTTAGATACAGAACGCTAGGACGCCTGCCATCTGACTGGAAATAGTATGCTCCATGCCTTTTTATTCAGTTGCTAGACTTCTTTTAAACATTCTGATGAGACTCGTCTTTTTGTTTAGCTTTCATGGGAACAAACATTTATGTTTATGTTTATATATTTTGTACTAATATTACTCCTTGCAGCCATCCTGACACCGCCAGCATCTGTGTGCCCAGTACCATTACGCGCCCCCCTGTTCCTGCTAAGAAAAAGCCTAAGGACTTTCCTCGTACGCATTCCCATCTATTTGGCCTTTTTTATTTGTTGATGTTACCTGCCAGAAATAATAATACCACTTCTGCAATTTCATGAACGAACCAAATTAGACACTGGGTGTAGGAGAATAGCTTTACAAACCTGGATTTTCTAGTGTTACACGAGTACTATGTATTCATTTTTATGCTTTCTGTCGGCGCATTCGGATTAGGTTCGAGTTGCATTTCTTTTTATCAACCACGATGTCTAAAAATGGACATAGAGATGGATCTGCTCTAAATCAACACACAAATTTTTGAATGTTTTTTTTTACATCCCTTCTTTGATGTGCCAAACTAGTCTAATATCAAACGAAAAGTAAATTTGTTACAACAGGTATATTTCATGAAATAGATCCATTTGGAAAAGTAAATTTGTTAACTGTTTTAAGGATGGTTTGTTTATTTGCAGATGAAGCATTCTCGTCTATGTGGTTTGATCTGAAGGCCCCGAAACTGGAGCTGGGGCAGAGCTGGGGCACATGCAGGTCTATCGATTCAGGCTTAGGATGACTTGCAGAAGAATTTCGGCTACCATGTGATGTTGTTTTGGTTGTGCATTCTTTCAGGGGTTATAAACCATTTGACAGCAATTTACTTGATTCTATTTTTTGGTACCGTAAGTACATGAGTAGTGTACGCTGGATTTGATTCACACGTTCATTGATGATATCATTGATAGATGTAGTTAGTAATATCTTGTAATGAATTCTGGCATTTCAAAACTGAGAATAGTGTGGCTATGGGATTAAGACCATGAGATACAATGGAATTTCTTAGTTCATAATGGCCGAGACTGAGACTGATATTGATTGAATTATGTGTTGTGTATCGAAATATATTAATATTACTTGCATATTAAAGTGTGTGTAGACAAATGAACACGTACGTTCACCAAGTACCTGTAATGAGATCATGGCTAGCAGAGGCTAAAATATCAAGCTTTTCTGATGTGCATACAGCTTTGCTGATATGGAGATCACTGCGGTAAGGTGAGTTCTCTACAGATAACATATCTGTCGATCTCATAAATTCAGAAACATAAATAGACATCAAGTTTTGTCATGTGATGCTGCTGAGGATTTTGCTTAATGAACAATTATGGTATTGCACTTGGTTAGTAATGGTCAATGCCACTATGTTATTTAGCACTAAATAACTGAAAATATGTAATGGCTGTTAGCTCAAAGTGTGACAGTGAAATTCTGCAGGCGTTATGAACCATATATGTGGATATAACTTGACCTGCATAAGAAACTGAGTTGAGAAATTTACTAAAAGAAATTAAAGTTGAGAAACACTTGGATTACAGCTGCAATTCAGAAATGGGGATCATTACCTAAGCATTTCTCATGCCTGCGGCGGATTTATGAAACATATAAGTGGTGTGCTCTCTCAGCTCTCCTTATCGAATGTGTACTTTTCAAGTATTTCAGCATTCAAAAATAGGAACAAAACAACTTCAAAGTAAGGTCTTAAACTCTTACACTCTTATGCACAACTATGTGACGAAAAAAACCAAAACAATCTCAAAGTACCATTCAACAGATTCCAGAGCCAAACACAGGAAACTTGGACTCAACCTACTGTACCTCGCAACCATTGGCAACATTCAGATTCAAAACAATCATACTAACAAAAACATTGAGACATGACGACACGACTATACTACCAGAAGTAACAAATAACAGCACTCTAAACGGGGTTGACCATCCTAGTTCTTGGACTTGAACGAGTTGCTTGTGGTCCAGCTGCAGCTCCTGCTCCATCCTTATCAGGTTCATCATCACGCTTTCTTTCCTTCTTAACCTTCTTACACACTTCCTCAGTATCTGCTTTCACACTTCCGAGAACAACTTCGGCATCAGATATCTTCTCCTTTCCTTTACGCTTTTCTTCTTTTGTTTGAACAACATCCTCATCCATCACATCCATCCCTTTTTTGGCTGATCTGAGATCATACGAACTTTTAACAACAGGAGGCCTGACATGTCTTGGGACTTCAAGTGTCAATCCTTTAGCTCTTCGTGTTAGCTTATCCACTTCTGTTCAGGTCTTCTTTAACACTTTCTCTATACTGCCATATAAACATTATACACGATAAAGGGAATTTGGGTAGTCGTAGCCACATGCTGAAATAACAGTTATCCCAAAAAACAAATGAGTATAATAAGTAATTCTACCATAAAAGATCCTCTTCGTGGTTTCTAATATATTCTACTGTTAACAGCTAACTTCTAGCTCTAAACTTATAAAAGATCCTAAGGTGACCTGGTTTAGAGAAGTCGATCGGAATTTGGGAGAAACTAAGCACCAAGGTGTGTCAAAAGTCAAAAATCAAAAGGACAGGCCAGATGAATGGCCAAAATGGTTACGGAGGACTAATTTGGCTTGTAAAGCAGAGCACTATTTCCAATCCAACTTCCATTACGATTATGACTGAAAGTTAGAAAGCATATCTGTCTAATCTCTATTCTGTCACAATTTTCATAATCACATGAGCCTACCAGTTCTGTTTTTAAGATCTGCTACTAAAGTTCGTAAAGAACGATAAGAATTCTAACAACATAAGCAACTTGTTGAAGCAAGTCAATAGTATAATGCATGAACCATTTAAAGGAATGTGAACTCACTGTAAGCATTCAGGTGGCGTTTTCTACTTCACGGGGGTTGGACTTCACGTATCTATGATTAAACGTACAACCCGTATGCATATCTACTTTATGGTCATCTCTGAGATGAGTAACCAGAAAAGGTATGTCTCTTGTAACTGAGCACTCTGATCCAGCATATGGACAACTGTATGGTCTAAAGTTGCACAATGCTTCATGCTTGAGTTTGCTGTAATATGGGAATATCTCAGGACAACCCAATGAAAGATATCTACAAGTTCTAGCGACTCCATGACTTTTTCCAAAGCTAAGCACCTAATATCTCCCAATTCTTTCCGGCAGATCTCTACGGATCAAGTATTTATAAAAAGAAGGCAAATAAATGTGTGAGGGTCAATCTAATCTGACCCGTTTCAACCTGAACCTATTAGTGACCAATTACCCAGCCCGCCCATTTATCCAGCTCTAAATCTTGGAAGCCAATTTTCTCTTTTAGGTTGCCTTCCTATTTCTAAATGTTGGAAACCAATTTACTAAAAATATAATGTCAAATCCTTTCAGTTAGATCAGTGATCTAAACCTATAACCTTCCTATTCCTATATAAATAACCAGCTAGACTCATGCTAAGATTGAAGTAACTGAGGTGCCAGGGGAATATTTACGCAACTCACAGAACTTATATAATCCTATAACTATGTCCTACATTGTGTTAATACATCTAATAAGCTCTCTTATATAAGTTTATTATGATATGATAAACTTATATAATCCCATAAGTCCCAACATAACCCAGAAAATAGATTTCGACTATAGCCATCTAACTTTTCAAACGGTTTTTTTTGTTTACACGTTTCATCAAACAGTTAGTGTATATCAGTTGGTTAAGGAATACTCAATTCATCTTTACCTTTTTTCCGGATTGAAACTGCACATTATCAAAGATCGATACAGATTTAGGGATATCGATATTAATTAGGCAGATTAACAATTATCAAAACATTGTGAATGATGAATAGTGGGGTAAGGGTTGGGGTAAGGATTGGAGATGAACGGTGGATGGATTGTAAGATGTAGCATAAATCTTTTGAGAGAAATGTGTTTGTGTTTGTGTGAAATTAATGTGTGGGTTGGGTTAAAGGTGGCAGAAGCCTAGTGTGCAAATACTGTTCAAATCACTGTGCAAAATACTGTGCAAAAACAAGTACAACCGAAAGTCGCATAGAAATAAAACTAGTTTTAGATAATTTTTTTTAATTATAATATAAATTAAATTCAATTTTAATTAATTAAAATAAAAGTAGCATAAAAAAGTACACTTACACATTTCTTACACAAAAAAGAGTATTTTCTTAGGATGAATAGTAATTTTATTAATTTAATATTAAAGTCGCTTAGGTAGCTTAAAGTTGCATAGTGTAGTTTAAGGTAGCATAAGGTAGCTTGAGGTCGCTTGGTCTATATATGGAACTTTAAAGTCGCTTAGGCTATTTTGGCAAATCCACTTAAAAAATGGTCTATTTGGGTAATTAGCCCAATTAACATTAACAATCCATACAAAAAACAATAACAGAAACTAGCTTGTCTTCCAACAAAATTCAATAGAAAACATCCTACACAAAAGCCAGAGTAAGTAGACTTAATCTACTTCTTCAATCTTGGGACCTGCACCACTTCCACCAGTAGCCGGACCATCGGCATCCATGCCACCTCCCATTCCGCCCATATCAGGTACACCACCAGACCCTTGATACATCTTCGCTATTATTGGGTTGCAAACACTCTCCAATTCTTTCTGCTTATCCTCAAATTCCTCAGCCTCTGCAAGCTGATTCACATCCAACCACTTCACAGTCTCATCAACAGCATCCTCCACCTTCTTTTTATCTTCAACTGGAAGCTTGGATGCCACCTTGTCATCATTAATGGTGTTTCTCATGTTGTAAGCATAGTTTTCAAGTGCATTCTTTGCCTCCACTTTCTTCTTATGCTCCTCGTCTTCTGCCTTGTACTTCTCAGCTTCTTGCACCATCTTCTCAATTTCGTCCTTCGACAACCTTCCTTTATCATTAGTGATAGTGATCTTGTTCTTCTGACCACCAACCTTGTCTTCAGCAGAAACATTCAAGATACCATTGGCGTCAATATCAAAGCATACATTGATTTGTGGGACACCACGAGGCGCAGGTGGAATTCCAGATAAATCAAATTTTCCCAACATGTTGTTATCTTTTGTTCTTGACCGCTCGCCTTCAAAAACTTGAATTAAAACACCAGGTTGATTGTCAGAATAAGTTGAGAAAACTTGTTCCTTTTTGCATGGAATTGTGGTGTTCCTTTGAATCAAAGTGGTCATGACTCCACCAGCAGTCTCCAACCCGAGAGACAACGGAGTGACGTCCAATAGCAAAAGGTCTTGAACCTTCTGGTTACCTTCACCAGTCAATATTGCAGCTTGAACCGCAGCACCATAAGCAACAGCTTCATCAGGGTTGATACTTTTGCATAGCTCTTTCCCGTTAAAGTAATCTTGCAACAATTGTTGTACTTTGGGGATTCGGGTTGATCCACCTACAAGCACGACATCATGAACAGAGTTTTTGTCCATCTTAGCATCACGCATACACTTCTCCACAGGCTCCATACACTTTCGGAAAAGGTCCATGTTGAGCTCCTCAAATCGTGCACGAGTAATGGTTGAATAGAAATCAATCCCTTCATACAATGAATCAATCTCGATTGTAGTTTGCGCGGTAGAGGAAAGAGTCCTCTTCGCTCTCTCACATGCGGTTCTTAATCGTCTAAGGGCTCTCGGGTTTCCACTGATGTCTTTCTTGTTCTTCCTTTTGAATTCCTGAACAAAGTGATTCACCATCCTATTGTCGAAGTCCTCACCACCCAAGTGAGTATCACCCGCAGTCGCCTTAACTTCAAAAATACCTTCTTCAATGGTGAGAAGAGAAACATCAAAAGTACCACCACCAAGGTCAAAGATAAGCACATTCTTCTCCCCAGCAGAAGATGCCTTCTTGTCAAGACCATATGCAATTGCTGCAGCTGTTGGCTCATTGATAATACGAAGAACATTAAGACCAGCAATTGCACCAGCATCCTTTGTAGCCTGACGTTGTGAGTCATTGAAGTATGCAGGGACAGTCACAACAGCATTCTTGATTGACTTTCCAAGATACGCTTCTGCGATCTCCTTCATCTTTATAAGAACCATGGAAGAAATTTCCTCCGCCGAGAATTCTTTCTCTTCAGCTTTGTAATTAACCACAATCATTGGTTTGTCAGCTGAACCAGGGATAACCTTAAACGGCCAATGCTTCATATCACTTTGGACCGTTGCATCATTAAACTTTTTACCCATCAAACGTTTTGCATCTGTCATAATAACAAGCTTTTTGTAAGTACAGTGCGCAATTCAAATTAAACCATGTATACTTAAAAGTTAAATCGTGTTTCAAAGCCGGAAAACTATAAACAGTATATAAAACAGATAGTTGCTAACCTAAGATTGTGTATGTTAAGATAAAACATCATAGGATATAACAGATCAACGTATTCTAAAAACTTAATGTTACGAATTCTAGTACTCGATTCGATTATGTGCATGCTATTATTAACTTTACACAAGCTAAAAAACTACATCAACACATTCATAATAATCATACAACCTAATATAAGCTATAAGCTTACCAAAAACAGTGTTGATGGGATTCATGGAAACTTGATTCTTAGCAGCATCACCTATCAAACGTTCGGTATCAGTAAACGCAACGTAAGATGGTGTGGTTCTATTCCCTTGATCATTGGCTATGATCTCAACTCGGTCGACTTGCCAGCAAGCCACACACGAGTAAGTGGTACCTAAATCAATACCGATAGCTGGTCCGTCACCGTTTCCTGCCATATCTTAAAGGCTAAAGCTTAGTATAAGTTTTCGAAAGTAGATTAAACCGAGGGTTGTTAACTTGTTACGAGAGAAATCGATCGAATTTGTTTTCGTTTTTTCATGATGTGAATAGGTTGTTCGAAGGTTTATATAGGAGTTTGCATGTTCTTTACGACCGTCAGATTTGATTTGTTGATGTAAATCTACGGTTGCCATTTTATGGTATTTAAGGTTTGACTCTTTTGACTTCGAGATCTAGACATCTAGTTCCTTCTAGATGATTCTTACAGTTATGGATGTTTTAGTGCGTGTTAGTTACTTTTGGTCACGTGGATTATAATTTTTATCTTTTTGTATCCTTTTAGTTATGTGGTAGTAACTAGTATGTGTTACCTAATTCTTACAGGACAGGATTTGTATAGCCGATGATAACAAAGTTTTAAGGGTGTGTTTGATATGCATCTTGGAATCACAATCAGTATATGAATAATAATAGGATGGTATGCAATCAATAAGGAGGTACGGGAAAATTAGATGATTAATTTTCATGACTTAAATTTAAGCAATGTTTTTAAACCCGGATCGACTCGGCCGGGTCAACCGGTTGACCCGATTTCGATTGAAAAAAACGGGTCATTTTGACCTAGGTTTCACATTTTCGAAACCCGGTTAGACCCGTCGGGTTTGGAGTGACCCGGGTCAACCCGGTTCTCCAGACCCGGCCGGGTTTCAATTTTTTCAGGGTTTCTTTTAAAGTATGTAAAGTTTACGTATTTGCGATAAACGATCCCACGCGTCTCTAAACGACTCATTCGGCTTTTGTTCAAACCTCGTGATCTCGTTTTTGAAAGATGTGCTCTTAGACAGTGGAAAGAAATGATTAACGAATTTGGAAACGAGATCCTTCCACGTAATTATGGAATTAGTTCTTTCTCGTACTAGTCCTTGGCGACACCATCGAGCGAGTATGGAAAAAGCATAAGCTTAATGACATCGGTGTCAACGTTCTTAAATGTGAGACCCCCAAAAATCAGGCAAGGAAACACGTAGGCAGCAAGGGGGTGCCACGTCATGGTACAAGAAACAACGAAATATTGTTGACACAAAGTTAACGTAATAAAAACATATACATTACATCATAAAAGATCAGATTTTTTTAAACAAAGGTCCCAGAGTTTTATAAGCGAAAAAATATATTATTTAATTTGGGTTTTGTAACATACAGTTACCAAGAATATATGATAAACTTCTGACAGTTTTTACCAAAACCAAAGTTAAATATACACAGATATCTCCAAGTTGCGATAATATCTTGCGGGCTCCCATCCAAGCAAAGCTAAGTATTAATACCTGAGATTAAACATGTAAAATCGTCAACATAAAGTTGAGTGATATTCAGAGGTTTAGCAGTAAAGGTGTGAAACACAAGCATTCAATTGTAAAACAAGAAATAGGGAAAATGGTTATGTACATTAACCATAGTCCGAAACCATTATTATTGCTATTTAGTTCATGAACCGAAGCTTAACATCAATGTAAGTTCCTCTAGGGAGTATTCAGCCCAAATACTCAAGTAATAAATCAAATGCAATACGTCAATGGTTAAACAACCGCAACATGGGACGGGGATAGTCAATCCCGATGGATCCACCCACAACATTCGCGCTTAGCAACACAAGTCAATTAACGGTTCATAATCAAGAGTGGAAACTTAAGGGCTATAGACTAAAAGCAATAATATCAATGAAAACTGTTGGAAAACATACAAGTTCTGGATATCATACAGTTTTTAAATGGATGTGTTCCACCATGTAAAATCTCACCCCGCGTTTAGAAACAGTGTGCAAGTAGTAAAAAGGGGCTATGAACTCACCTTAGCCACGAGGTAAGTGAATCCCGGAACTCAGAAGCTGAGTAGGATCAGTAGTGGTAAGACGATCGCCGACAATATGGATGCCCGGTAAACACGAAAGCCGCAACCTACCAAATAAGACGCGCACTTTATTAATAATTGACTCAAGTATAAACCATACTTAATAACATAAAACTAAACATTACAAAACCATGACAAACCCGAAAGAACAACAATGCAAGTGGTACTACAATACCCTTCTATATGTTCACTTTATTAAACTACTTTCTCGATAAAAATCTGCCGGCACATATCAAATGTACAAGCTCATTTCCCTTACTTAGACAACTCGGATTTTTACGAAACTTGGTGAAAAACTCAATCATAACCTGAATAAAACTCAGTTTAAATTTCATACAAATATTCACATTTTAGAACCACCTGCTCAACACATTTCTAAACTTGAAAAACCGGACAGATTTGAACACTTTACTCGTGAAACCAATTTTTTTTGGTATACCTAGGTTTCCAACTCGACAATGCGAGCCGACTAATCCCAGGGCGACTACCCTTTTGGATAGCCCGGAGTCGTCGCAGGTGAACCTCTGTGGCCACCCCCAAGTGTACACACCTAGTGAGGTTTGAACCCTTGACCTCTCCTTTGAGAGTCAAGGACCTTACCACTAGGTCAAAATGGTTTTACGTCCATGGTTTCAATGGACGTGAAACCATTTTGACCATCACAACCTTTACCATTTGTAAACTTGACAACTAAATTTGAAAATAGACTCAAGATACATGGTTTAGAGCCTAAGAACAGCCCTTGAATCTTTTTGAAACTCATTTTATAGTCCGCGAGATTTGACCAAATATCGACAACAATTTCGAATTGTGTCGATACTCGTCTCCCGGTACACGAATAATTAAACTATCGTAACTTCTTCCTCGTTTTGAGTTAGAAGCTCTAATTTATACCAAAACGAAGCTAATGAAAATCTCTAAAACACTATCTCATTGGAACAACAATAATTCAAGCTTAAGATACCCAAAATCAGCCTCAAACCTACTGCCCTAAATCACTACTCTAAAACTCATGCAAAATAATCTTTTCAACTCATTTTACCCATTTTTCTATCATAACTAACATCCTATACTTACCCAATATCAATCTTAACACTTGCGTGTTACATATAACAAAATCAAGATAAAAAACTCAAACTTTTAATCATCAAAACATCATGATCTAATCAAGATCATCACATGCATGATCATCAAACCATTTTACCACCGTTAATCATATGAAAACTTGAAACATGATGCATGTAAGAAATTTTTGTATCAATGAGATCACCTTTTGATTTTTAGCTAGGGACTTGAATTAGTTTAAGCTAAAACAAGTTAAAAATCAAGATCTATGGTGGTTTTTGTGTGGGTGAGGTCACGTCAAAGGGAGAACAAAGAGGGAGGGAGAGAAAATTTCTTAGTGTGTGTTTTTGGAATGAATGAAATGAAGAAAAGTTGGTAGAAAATGAATACATAGTGGGGTGGAGGGCTTGTTTTGCCAATTTTGTAATCTTTTGGACTTAAAATCATTTTAATAGTTTGAAGGGTAGAAAATGACTATTAGTCAATTTTGAAAATATTTACGGGATTCGGGTTTCGTAAAAATAATTTTCAAAAGTTAAGACGCATCATAAATATGATAACAGAGTCTCCCGACACGACTTAATACGTTATTAAAAGAAGACATCAAAACGTCAAACATTGAAACAATTGACAACGAAATGTAAAATATCGGGCATCCGTCGGTATCGCGATCATTAGTAGTTCTCGTTATTCATTGATTTTGAGTATACTCTTTGTAAAATGCACACGGGTGCTTTTAAATCAAAAACTTTGATTTAAATAAATATGTAAAAATAAAATAAGAAACTGTATAATTCTAAATAAAGTATTATCAATGATCAGAAAAATATAATTCATTAAAATTATCAAGATCATAAATAATACAAGAAATGTAACACGTTGGAAAATTCAAGAACTTGAATAAAAGAATAAAATAATGTCGGGAAAATACGAGTTCTCACAGTCGACCCCCCTAATGGAATTCTGGTCCCTCAGAGTTCAACTAGTGACAGAAGAAGATGCAACCAAAAGGAGATACATAGTTTAGAACTGATTCATTGCTTCCCAGGTAATTTCTGCACAACGGCGTACCTTAACAATTAGAATAAACTATGCTTCAGTTTCTTAACTCCTTTTCGAATAAATTTTCAAACTTGGATTAGAATAATGATCTTTGAGTACAGAGAAATGTCAAGAGATATAATGAACACAAGAATTGCTTAGACGGACAAGTTGCGCTAAAACAAGTTAAGACTGTAATCGACAAGAAATCGCAAACCGTGCAACTGTAAAACATGACAAATCTTAAAACCTAACAATCTATTTACTAGCGAAATAGAGGGGAAATATGAATTACATATAGACATTTGAAATACAAGTTGTCACAATTATCTGTCTAGGATTTGGTTTTACTTTCAAACTCAGCTTAAGTATTTTCTTGATAAGGATTTCAAAGTAAAAGTAACTCAGTTCAAATAATTATTTCGATCAGCTTATGAGCTTTTGGATGACTGTATGAAACTATTGTTAAAACTCAAGTTTATTGTTACCATTAGAGAAAATCAAATTTCCAAATTATTTAGTATCATTGTTAGAAATTATAAATTAAATTGATAATTTCATTAGATTGAAGGTAAAGTATGATACAATCAAATACTTTAAAATTTAAAGCTTGACATCCTTTTAAACACTAGTTATAAATCTACAAAAGAGGATGTATAGATTCGACATTATACTTGAAACGGTTATTTTGGTAATTTAAACACTTGATAAAGTGTGTAAAACGTTCTTAAAAATTCAGAATAATTTATAGAAATCCAAGAAAGTGTTTAGTGCAACAAATGGTAAACATGTGACATGTTCGGATTTTCAAAAAGGTGACAAGATAGCAAATAACAGTCAACAATTAGAATACAAGTAATAGCAAGAGGGAATAAAACGAAATTCGTATCAATTCTTAACGAACATGATAGAGTAGATACGTCAATGATAAGAAAGTAAGAAACTCAAGGTTTAACAAGTAATCAATTCTCGAGTGGGGTTGGCGTCACCAACAATGGCTTATTAAGTTCTCGGTGGTCGATACACGATCGGAAGAGAAAAGGCACACAATAAGAAGTCACTTAAGAGTAATCCTCGTAAAATGAACAACATTAGCAATGAGAGGCGAACTCAATACATGGTTCACACGAATGAATTTCAAGACGATAGAGTCTAACACATATCATGACAAATACACGAAATCATTGTTCCCTTTTAGTCATAAATCACTATTCGCGTCCGAAGATGTTTCGAAGGTCTACCGAAATAAATAGAGAAGGTTGATCGATGTAGAAGCATAACAACATTGAAACTTTCAAGTCTGGTATCAATGGTAAGAGATTAGACGAGTGGTAACGAGAATTGTATCATGGGGATGATGAGGTAACAAGTAAAACAAAGTTCGTTGAGTAAAGAAATATGTGCTTGCAGGCACGTAATTTGTTCAAGAAAGAGGTAAGGAAACATGTGCATATGTTACGAACGGGTGCTACTCGCATAATACGTAAAAGTTTTCAAAATTTTCATTTATCTAACTTTTTCCCGAAACACAAGTAAGAGTTGGTTCTTGGCCAAATATTTAAGGTGACTACTATTCGGCCTCGCATGGCTCCTTCTAAATTACGCATAGGTGATCAGGCCATGCATAATTTAGGACTAGCAATGCGATGCTCAGCTTCGTCAAACCAGTATTACATGTCATATGATTTAAAATATGTATATAATGATATTTGTAAAACATGATTTAAAATGATTTATGAAACTTTTCACAAGTAAGTAACTGACTAGATATATAATTCAACGGTTTTAATGTTACAAAATTTCTTCATAAGACCAAGGTAGAACAATTTATGAAAATACATCGTAAAATTAATGTCAAATTAATTTTATAGGGTAACATTCAAGTATTTTGTAAAGTCTAAGTAGAACATTTTGTAAAATGATTTGCAAACAATAATAATTTCGGGTTATATTGTGACATCTTATAAAATAGCGAGTGGGTTACACGAGAGTATTAAATAGTAGTTCATAAGACCATCGATGAAATGGTTACAAGGTGATAAAGTTTCACAAGGTTTAGTCGGAATCGCCATGAGACACGTGTCAAGATGATAACGAACGATGTGAAAGCAAGAACTTCAAACCTCGACCCAAGTTAGTGGTACGATAGAAGCAAAGAAAGACAATATAGAATGACAATTAAGTCATATATAAAAGAAAGGATAAATGAATCCATATGTGTTCACATCGTAATGAATTTGACATAAATATGATTTTAAGAAAGTAGAGCATTAGTTCCCAATTACTACAACTACTCCGAAAAGTTTCTATTTTAGGAAATTTAGGAATTTAACACGTAAATAGTGACGCATAAAAATGTACACATTTTTTGAAACATGTAGTTCATCATCGGTTTATCAAATCACTTGTTTCCAAAAGTTCAAGATATATGTATGTATGACCGAACTCAAAGTTACTATTTTTAAACGTTTTCAAACGCAATCAATGTGTGGTAGTAGTAAAATATCACTCGTTAAAGTTTTCCGAGCTCAAACGAACTCAACAACGCTTCAAACCATATTTTTAAAGTCTATTAGCTTTGACTTTTAAGTTTGACTTTTGGGGTCTGACCAGACCATTTGACTCGCTAAATGACATTTTTAAGACTCGAAGTCTAAAGCAATTTGGTGTAAAACGATGTTTTGGATAACTTTCTAGTTTTACTTGAGACTTGAAACAAATAAAAATAGACGAAAATGCTCTCGCATCAAATCTGTCAACAACATGATATTTTAGAAATACGCAAAAATAAGTTCTTATATTTTACAATTTCAAATGAGCGTAACTTGCTCGTTTTTTTTTAAGATTTACAGGTCGATTTTATGTCCTAAACAAACGTCTCACAAGTGGAAACATATTTTTATGTCTAAAGTTTATAAAAATATTTTCTCGGCATCGTTAGATTACATGTAACTTTTCTAGCAGAAAGTATATTTTTTCGACACACCTTGAAATTTAATCAAACTTCATAACGACCTGGAATTTATGTACACATATGACTTGTGGATTCCATAAAGACGAAAGAGAATAAATTGTATAATTAAGAATGTAAAGAAAAACATAGTATATAAATGGTTCAATAATGTCAATAATAAACTAAGAAATCAAAAACGGCGCATGACATTCGTGTCTTCGATTTCAAGATGCTATGCAGTAAGGTCTCTTGGTGGCGTGATTTTCCAAAATCACAAGACATACCAAGAAAGAGATGGAACATTAATGGGTTGCACTCCCGGAGCGAGGAGGTTTAATGAAAGGGGATGATACAAGTTTATAGAAGTAGAATCGTATTCCAAACAAGCGCCACATTATATTATAGGCTATGTATGACAAGATGACGATGGCGTTTCCAAGGTACAAACGAACGTTGAAATTCGAAGTCGAAACGTAGAATGGTCAATGAAATAATATTTAATCAATATACGAGGGCCATGTAAAACGGTGACGTAAAGGTCAGTCAAGGTTACGAAAACTCACGATATTATTCAACACGGATTCAAGGAATGCTTCGAGATGAGTGACTCACACAGTGTTCTTTATTCTTTTTCGGAGACACATTGAGCTACACAATGGTCTACAGACTAATTTTCAAGGCATCCAATCACAGATGGTCGGAAAACAATTTGGATATCTAAATAGATATCTTAAAGAGGTTTAATCAATGGAAGTAACACACAGGATAGTAAAATGAAAATCGGAAGTTTCATTGAAAGCACACTTCTTAATCCCAAACAATGGTATCACGAGAGTATGCACAACATATAAAAGTGAGTCAAGAAAAACAAGCGGTTCAAAATGAACGAGTATATGAGGTCAGTCGTATCACGCATAAATGAAATAGCAATAGTACTCAGAAAAGTGAGTATGAAAAGTCGGCAGCATACGCACTCCGAATACAAGTATGTAACGTCATAACAATATAAAATCATGGTAACAAGATCAAGTTTACATGAACAAGAATTCAAGGAATACAGTAAGGGTAGATGTAATCACAGTAATATCCAATGATAATTTATTAAGCACAAAGGCTTTGAAAAGAGATAATCATTAGTATCGTCATGAAAGTAATATAATATTTCAAAATGTAATCAAGGAATGAAATATTATAAGAATAATTAAAGTAAATTATAAGGATTAGAGAGTTACTCGCGCAGACATCGAACAACATTGGCAGATTCTGTGTTCGACACTAAGAAACCTAAAATATTTGAACTTTCAGTTATAGACTAAGTTTTGAAAACGACTCGGTTCCCTATAATCATCGTTCTGATACCAATCTGTGAGATCCCCAAAAATCAGGCAAGGAAACACGTAGGCAGCAAGGGTGTGCCACGTCATGGTACAAGAAACAACGAAATACTGTTGAGACAAAGTTGACGTAATAAAAACATATACATTACATCATAAAAGATAAGCGTTTTAAAACAAAGGTCCCAGAGTTTTATAAGCGGAAAAATATATTATTTAATTAGGGTTTTGTAACATACAGTTACCAAGAATATATGATAAACTTCTGACAGTTTTTACCAAAACCAAAGTTAAATATACACATCAATCTCCAAGAGCGATAATATTGCGGGCTCCCATCCAAGCAAAGTTAAGTATTAATACCTGAGATTAAACATGTAAAATCGTCAACATAAAGTGGAGTGATATTCATAGGTTTAATAGTAAAGGTGTGGAACACATGCATTCATTTGTAAAACAAGAAATAGGGAAAATGGTTATGTACATTAACCATAGTCCGAAACCATTATTATTGCTATTTAGTTCATGAACCGAAGCTTAACATCAATGTAAGTTTCTCTAGGGAGTATTCATCCCAAATACTCAAGTAATAAATCAAATGCAATGCGTCAATGGTTAAACAACCACAACATGGGACAGGGATAGTCAATCCCGATGGATCCACCCACAACATTCGCGCTTAGCAACACAAGTAAATTAACGGTTCATGATCAAGAGAGGAAACTTAAGACCATGTAAAATCTCACCCCGCGTTTAGAAACAGTGTGCAAGTAGTGAAAAGAGGCTATGAACTCACCTTAGCCACGAGGTAAGTGAATCACGGAACTTAGAAGTTGAGTAGGAACAGTAGTGGTAAGACGATCGCCGACAATATGGATGCCCGGTAAACACGAAAGCCGCAACCTACCAAATAAGGCTCGCACTTTATTAATAATTGACTCAAATATAAACCATACTTAATAACATAAAACTCAACATTACAAAACTATGACAAACACGAAAGAACAACAATGCAAGTGGTACTACAATACCCTTTTATATGTTCACTTTATTAAACTACTTTCTCGATAAAAATCCGCCGGCACATATGAAATGTACAAGCTCATTTTCCTAACTTAGACAACTCGGATTTTTACGAAACTTGGTGAAAAACTCAATCATAACCTGAATAAAACTCAGTTTAAATTTCATCCAAAGAATCACATTTTAGAACCACCTGCTCAACACATTTCTAAACTTGAAAAATCGGACAGATTTGAACACTTGACTCGTAAAACTATTTTGACCATCATAACCTTTACCATTTATAAACTTGACAACTAAGTTTGAAAATAGACTCAAGACCCCTGGTTTAGAGCCTAATAACAGCCCTTGAATCTTTTTGGAACTCATTTTATAGTCCCCGAGATTGACCAAATATCGACAACAATTTCGAATTGTGTCGATACTCGTCTCCCGATACACGAATAATTAAACTATCCTAACTTCTTCCTCGTTTTGAGTTAGAAGCTCTAATTTATACCAAAACGTAGCTAATGAAAATCTATAAAACACTATCTCATTGGTAAAACAATAATTGAAGGTCTACGATTTCTTGGAATTTGGCAAGCTATGAATAATCTATTGATTGAATTGAGGAGGAGGAGGAAGAGGGATTTGGCAAACTATGAATAATCTATTGATTGAATAGAGGAGGAGGAGGAAGAAGATGGGTATAGAGAGAGAAAGAAGAGAGGAAAGAAAGATAGAGAGAGAAAGTAAATTTATTAAAATGAAAAGTGAGAAAATGAAAGAGCCACCCCTCCTAACATGCTAGGAGGGGATATATATAGCCCACCCTACATGTGGGCTATATGGGCTATACTGTTTACAACTAGATCACGAGCCTAATACATTAATATATCGTTGGAGCGATCGATCCTTCATAAATACGTAAAAACGTATTTACAACAATCTCCCCCTAAGGGAGGTCGCTCCAAGTTACAAAGTTCTAAATATTCTATATCTCGTGATCTATGCTAACTAAGATGTGACCGAGACTTTATTGGGAAAAACGTATTTCCAACAATCTCCCCCTAAGGGAGGTCACATCTTTTTACAAAATCTTAAACCTAGCATCTATGCTTGAGTCTTCGACCTTGTTCTTGTGAATATGCTTGATGTGATCTTTGACTTAAGTCTTGAGCATGTTTTCTTGCCTTGACCTTGTGCATTCGTCACTTGTGACATTCGCCTCTTCGTGACTTCATGTTCCACATACTTATACCTTTAAATTCTTGAAAGCTTCAGAGTTTGATACAGCGGAAGACTTGACCTTCAGACTTTCTTGAATTTGTTGAAGTACTAATTGTATGTAGTATAAGCATGTGGTGACAACTTCTTCTGGATTGTACATCGCAATGCCACCTTCTTGTTACGCTGCATAAGACAGTTAGCAACAAACAATATACACGGATGAAATGGCCTTGAACATTTCATTCTATTTCGGTAGCATTTTACCTCCGGTCGGTGAAGACCGTTGGACGATATAAAATATCGTACTTGTGACAGATAGTTTCAATTAAGAACCTCCTTGACAAGATTTCGCGGGTAAAGCCGTTCTCTTTATTCGACCGTCCAAAGCTGACTGCGAACATAAAGAGTGAATCATTTGGATAATAATATCCGCATGATTTGAAGCCGTCAATTCATGTTCCTGGAACAAGTGAAGTTCAATTAAGAACCACACCATCGTTGCTTTCCAGTTGTCACGAGCTTGATTCGTATAGAATCTTGCAAGTTACCTACCAAGTGTTGTTTGAGGTTAACACTAGAAGGATTTCCACTCATCACTGTGAACACTATAGAGTGTCACTATAAGTGTTCTGGCAAGATCACTAAGATATTGCGTAGAGGCCTGGAACGTGTTTAAGTTCAGTTAAGAATTAAACCACTGTTGCTTTCCAGTTATCACAAGTTTGATTCATAAAGAATCGCACAAGTCACCTACCATGAGCTTTTTGATATTCGCTCAAAAAGGATTTCCATCTTCATTGTAGATACTTTCGTATTACTCGGATGTTCAGATCATGAAGATTTTTCGTAGGACTCTTAAGAACTTTCTTACTTTTCACAGTGTGTGAAGAAGCAAGGAATTTTGAAAGTGTGTCCTAATGAGATATATGATGATCTCAAATGGCTCTAGACTCGATCGTGCATTTTGGATTTTAGTGATCGGAGGCTGGAGAGGAGTGCCACCTTTTCAATACCAATTTATTCGGAGTGAATAAATCAATAGATAATGTGTTGTCTCCGTGTGATTAAAACGAATATCTTTTGAGAGATATCTGAGTTAGCTGGGATGGGTTGTGCCTTGCATCACTGGGTCCATGATGTCTATCTTTAATATCGAGAATCATAAATGATCTCAATAGCATATGAATTGACCCGGTTTCTGCCTAAGTTGTAAGGAGGGCTACTTTCTTTACACCCTTTATCTTTACAATTCTTTTTCATTCTTAAACCCCTTCAATGCTTACCAATACGTCATAACTAGCACCTTGTTGTGATTGTTCCAGTGCTAACTTAAGTACTTGGTCGGCATTCAGCTGCGTTCACAATCTTTCTCCATCTTTCCTAAGGACTACTATTTCTAGCTATGGAATGTCCTTGGGAAGATTCCTCCGGTTCTAGTGGAATCATTGGACTTTAACCTATCCTACCATCCTTATGTCACCACAATCGTCATCGTCGTGAATTAAGATGTTGTGGGTAAGTATACGTCACCATGAAATCCATTTTAATATCCAAATCCATTTTGCTCCCTCTTAACATATGCCACGATATTCGAAAACATTTCGCACATGTTGGGATGAGCCAGCACATTAAGTCAAACCATTGAAATAATTGATCTCATATTAAATCACATTTCTCCCCCATATTAAAAATATTAACCCAATCGATGTTTTTAATATCAATTAATTTAATGAGATTTTAAGAAAGTTTGGGAAGAAAAATGCAAATCAGATAAAATCCATCTATCTTCATGATTTTTACAAGCTCCCCCTCAAATTAATGAGGGTATACTTGAAACGTAAATTAAATACCTTTTAAACACAAGTGTAAGGTATTTATCACGTGCAAAGATCATATATGATAATGTATTCACAAGATTAGTAGTTTATGAGGTTGGACCTGAATGATGGAGAACATCATATGAAAGAAGCACATGGTTCTTGTTCACGAGTGTTGGTCGCCTCATCACGTCTGAAGTTATCTCTTGACTCCATGTGTATGATTGATATTGTTGTCTTGACACCAACATGTGAACTTGGCACTTTCGGCGTCAAAGATTCTAAACGCTTGACAATTGCTCCCCCTCAATTGTTGACCCGTGTTCTACTTAAAGAGCTGTAGTCGTCGTTTGAGTAGTCGCATCGTCTAGTATGTAGATATCAATTGCAACGAACTTTGGATTGTGGAGTTGATAACTTCGGATTCGGAAGTCAAAGCTTTCCGGTGAAATGCTTGACTTCAATGTGAAAAGCGGGTTACTATCAGAAATAATAGCAAACCATGTGGAGCATGTTTTAAATCGTTTAAACTTCTGATCGAACTTTATTTACAACCCCGTGTCATTATTGAACGACATTTCTAGGTTCGTAAATATTATCGATTCCAGAAGACATGCTCTTTTTATCAAAACATATTTGGACACACAATTTTAAAAGATTTAGAAAAACCTTTTGAAAAATTCTTGAAAAATTGTGTTCATAGTTTTGAAAACCACCAATTACTTGAGCTTAAGATGTTGAATATCTTAAAAGCGAGCTCAAGTCCGAGAAGTTGTAAACTTCTGTTGGAAATACGTTTTTCCAAGGAAAGTCTCGGTCACATCATTATTAGCATATATCACGAGCTTTAGACTATTTAGGACATTGTAACTTGGAGTGACCTCCCTTTGGGGGAGATTGTTGGAAATACGTTTTTACGTATTTAGAAAGGATCGGTCACTCCAATGATATTGGGCTCGTGATCCAATATAGCCCATATAGCCCACATGTAGGGTGGGCTATATAAACCCCCCTCCTAGCATGTTAGGAGGGGTTGTTGGTTCACTTCCATTTTTACATAATCACATTTCCATCTTTCTTATTTCTCTCCTTTCTCTCTCTTCTTTCTCTCTCTAAGTTCTTCCCATTTCTCCATCCATTCAATAGATAATCCATACAATGCTAAATCCTTAGAAAAACAAGATCCTATAATTGGTATCAAGAGCATGGTTGATTCATCGGATTAGCGTGTTTTGATCTATTGATTTGATAAAATTTCATTTTTATTTTTTTTTATTTTTTTTTCTTCTTTCGTTTTTTAAAAAAGAAGGTTATCTTCCTTCTCGATTTGTGTTTTTTCTCTGTCTCAAACAGTTCCTTAAAATTATCAGTTTTTTATTTTATTTTTTTACTTCATTTTTTATCAATTTTTTTTTGTTTCATACTGTTAAAAATATTTATTTGATCTTCTTTATCACCTTATTTTATCTTTACTGTCTTTATCTTCAAAAGTATCAGTTGTTTATCAAAACTATCAGTTTTTTTATCAAAAGTATCATTTTTTATTCTAATATTTTTGTTTTTTAGCATTTTTTTGTCCCTGTCTTGAAACTTCACCCGTCGGAAAAGGGTTTTAAACATTCCGACAGATTGGTCTTTCCGATCACATTCGGACTAGGGTCTTTCCGATCACATTCCGACAAGGGTTTCCGATCGATCATTTCGATCGGACATTCAGATTGGTCATTCCGTTTGTGACTTTTTAATTAGATTATTCCGATCGTTCATTCCGATCGGACATTCAGATTGGACATTCCGATTGACTGTCCAATACTCGTATCTTACACACTCAACAACACACTCTCGACTCACACCTAGTCTCGACATCCACCCACACCCTCGTCTCACCTTAGCATTCGAATCATCCGAGACCAAAAAGACACTCATCAGACTCATAAAACAAATCTCAAGACTCTAACACTCAAACATAGTCTCTCGATCAAAAAAGGATATTCAAACACAACGGGAAGTTAACAAAGACACTAGACTCGAAAGACTCATTTCAAAACAAACTGTCCTCTTAAAAACTAACTCGTTTGACTCGACAACCTTGATAACACCATCAAGTCTCAAACACAATCCCTCGAACACATCTCAAAAACTATCAAAAACCGACTGACCAAAAAAAAACCCGACTCGAGACCCACACATACTGACTTACAACACCCTCCACAAAAACCAACCCCCTCACCCTCGACTCCAACGAACACAACTCGACTCAAACACTCGTAACCGCAACAACAAGACTCGACTGTCACAACTCCTTCAACATCACACTCAACCCACCCTCGACTCAAAACCTACTTCGATTTCAACCCACAACAAACTCAGACTGATTTTAACAAAAGACTGATTTTTCAAGAAAGAGATTGAGTTTTTAAACATCCTCAAACCTACAACACTCGGACTCAATTCTTCAAGATCTCAGTTTTAAAAACTTTCATTGATCCAAATCTGGAATTAAAAACTGACATGCAATCATTTTAACACCTTACCCGAGACCATTTCATTGATCTTGAAGACAAATTGTTCTTGATTATTATCTTCTTGGTTGGTTTTTGGTCATTTCGTGGGTTGATTTATCACAGAGCTGAAACGGTGGTTCGTTTTTGGCTGCGTTTGTTTAAAATAGAGAGAATATTAGATGTTTGTGTGAAGTATTTTGGGAGAAGAGATAAAAAGAGACGGAAGTTTTATATGAGTTTTGAGAGAAAATAGACGGTGAGAGTGTTTATCTGTGAGAGAGAGACGGAGAGGTTTTTAAATTGAAGAGTTATTGGTATTAGGAATTGATTTGTTTGAGATAAGTATATTTGTGGAGGAGAAAGAGTCAAGGCGGAGGAAACAATGGATTATGGTCAACTAGGGCCACTGTTTTTATAGATATAGCCACACGTTTTTTTTAACTCTTTTGTATAAGTGGCCACGTCTAATCCCATATCTACGCAAGTAAATCCACGTTATCAAAACAAAGGGGTGACAGTTGTTTTAAGTTATTTTATTTTTCTATTTTTGTTTTCTATTTTTTAGTTAAGTTAATTTTTAAAGTTAACTTTTTATATTTATATAATTTATAACTTTTTAAGTTAACTTTTTATATTTATATATTCATATAGTTTAAAGATATTTTTTTTAGTTTAGTTTATTTTGTATTTTTGCCAATCGATATATTTGGATTTGGTTCATCGTGTTGAGGCGGGTATTTCGAGAGAACCAACGTGGTAAAATATTTGACTGGTTAAAAGTTTTTGTGGCCGGATTTGAAGTCAAAAGTGACGAGTCAAAGTGACGGGATTTATTTTTAGTGGCTACGGATTTTTGATCGGGTTTGTTTTATCAACGTTTGAGCCGACCCGAAACTCTTAAAAAGTTATATCATCAATCGAGGATTTTTCAGATTTATTTTTGGATCGTTTCGTTGGTTTTGTCATATTCTGTGACTTTCTGTTTCTACGTTTCTTCACGAATTGTTTAATTCCGAAGACAACTACATCCATAATTACCTTTCATCGACATTCAATGGAATCGTCGAATTCGACAGTTCAAGAGGAAGAACTGCAACACATGGAACTCAACGAGATCAAATTGCGTCAAAAAACATTGGAAATCTTTCACGCGCTCAAGACACATCTTGCACTTCTTTATCCGCACAACATGCCTGAACTTCCAGCCACGGTTCAAATATTCTTTGGCAAAGTGGATAATTTTAAAGAGAAGATTTTCAATAATTTGGATGAGTTACGGTTGCAACTTGAAAGGGAAAATCTTCATGAGGTTAAAGCAAAGATATGTCTAGAAATCCTTCGCACTCAGTTTAAGGATTTCTTTGCCTCAACAATGGTACCCCCTTTTGATTATTCGACTTCAGTTCTTCACCAGCTTTTCAACACGTATACGGGTTTCCAGACTGAAACCTTTAAAAGTGGTTTACTCAATCACATCAATATACTTGAGAAGTGTATTGAGGTCAGGTTAGTTAATTACAACGAGATACTGTTGAAAGAGGGTCAGATTCAAAGAATCAAAGAGTCGTCTAAATCATTGCATGAACATGAGAGAGAGACACGCTTCACGCTATCGTCAATAGATGATCAGATAAGCAATGGCAAGGAATCAGGAGGAACGCATGAACCGAGCAGCAAGTCACAAGCACCAACTGTTCAGGTGCCAAGTTTCAACAATATACAACATGTTGAGCATTCTAAACCTAATTATGCCAAACATGGGATGGAAAAGAGTGATAGCGATACCAGTTCTGATTCATCCGATGTGAGTCATAATGGGGGAGAAAGTGTTCAAAATGCTAAACATCATGATAAGTGTCTTATGACTGCTTCGTTAAATAATTATGATTCTAGGATTAAAGAGCTTGAAACGATTGTAGCTCAGCAATCCAAAGAGCTTGAGGATGCCAAAATTGAATTTTCAAAGAAAACGGAGAAATTTGAAACTTATTTTGAAAAACTTGAAAAGTCAAACGTTGTTCTTGAACGAAAATTGGATCAAACTGTTCTAGATTCTAAAGCTGAAAAGGATAATCTTTTTAAACAAATTAAGTTGCTTGAATCTAAGTTGGCATCCCAAGATGAATTGCTCAAAGAGAATGAGACATTAAAAGCTCAAGTACAGGAAAAGGTCTTCGCTATAGCTGCGTTGAAAAACGAATTGAGGAAAACCAAAGGAACTAGTGTGGACACTAAGCTTGAAAAACCATCAATCTTGGGGAAACCGCCTACAAATCAGTTCGTTAGACAACCGACCGCATTTAGATCCGAGCGATCATAATTCTCGAGACCGCGGTTTGCCTCCCAAGTTGATATGGCTCATATTTCTAGAACAATCACTCCACCAACTAGGCCCAATATGACCAAAACAGCTTTAGCAAGACCTAATCACATGATTGCCTCTAGTTTCTCTAAAAATACCAAGACCACGTCTAGAACTAGTTCAGATGACGTTCACCATAAATCTGGTCTGAGGGAAGTTAATCAAAAGACACAAGTAAGAGATAGGACTTTCAAACCTAGACAGATGCCTTCTAGATTACCCAACACTGCTAACCGTAGCATGTCAAATCCTATGAGCATCAATCAATCGTCCAGGAATTCTAGATCTTACTCGGACATTAAATATGATACTTGTAAAACATGTAGAAAATGTGTCTTTACGGCAAATCATGATTCTTGTATCAAGAAACTACTTATTGAGGTGAACTCCCGTGCTAGACTTAAATCCCAGTGGGTTGCTAAAATCAAACCCATTGGTAAAATGTGGCACCCCACTGGTAGAACTTTCACTATTGTAGGAAACGAGTGCCCTTTAACTAGGATAGTCTCTGATTCTACTAAGACTACTAGGGAGGAAATTGAAAAGGAGGATACATCACTTAAGCCTGAACTTAAGGTTTTCTATAAAAGGAAACGTTTACCAGCTAAGACAAGTGAATCATTTCCTCAGGTTACCTCTAGCACAAGAAAAGAAAATTGTGAACCCCCACTTGCTTCTAAGATAGATATCGCTAACCCATATCAAAGCATGCAAATTCCAAATGAGAATGCAGGTACCAAAGAGGATGTTCCAAAAGAACGAAGCGGTCCAATCATTGTATACCATTCAATTAAGGACACTCTCAGAGTTTGGTTGCTGAAGAAACTGATATCTAAGAAACAAGTGTCTCAGGGGATTTGCAGTTAAGCTTATAGTGTAAAGGACTTATAGTCACATCGCAGACTGTAACTCGCTCATCAAAGAAAGGAAAGTTTATCGCCGATGATAAACTTATCCTAAAAACGAGAAATTCATTTTTCTCGGGCATGAGCTTATATCAAAAACATTCCAAGTTTTTAAGCTCATGCATTAAGGCTTATAGATAAATGACAGTCTGTAACCCGTTCTTCAAAGGCAGGAAAGTTTATCGCCGATGATAAACTTATCCTTACAACGAGAAATTAATTTTTCTCGGGCATGAGCTAATATTAAAAACATTCGAAGTTTTTAAGCTCATGCACAATGACTTACAGTTAAATGTCAGACTGTAACTCGGACTTCAAATAAAGGAAAGATTATCTTTTATGATAACTTATCCTCATAACGAGAAATTAACCTTTCTCGGTCATGAGCTTGTATTAAAACATTCGAAGTTTTAAGCTCAGAAAGGAAAGTGTATCTTTTAAATAAGAGAACTTTTCCTCATAACGAGAAATTAACCTTTCTCGGTCATGAGCTTTCCGTTAAAACAGTAAAAGTTTTCAAGCTCATGAAAACGACTTCTAAGTAAATGTCAGCTTAGGACTCGTCCATCAGATAAAAGGAAAGTTTATCGCTGATGGTAACTTATCCTTAACAACGGGAAGTTTACAACTTCTCGGACTTGAGCTTGTTTTGTAAGATATTCAACATCTTAAGCTCAAGTAATTGGTTTTCAAAACTTTGAACACAATTTTTCAAGAATTTCTCAAATGGTTTTTCTAAATCTTTCAAAATTGTGTGTTCAAAAATGTTTTGATAAAAAGAGCATGTCTTCTGGAATCGATAATATTTACGACCCTAGAAATGTCATTCAATAATGACACGGGGTTGTAAATAAAGTTCGAGCAGAAGTTTAAAACATTTAAAACATGCTCCATATGGTTTGCTATTATTTCCGATAGTAACCCGCTTTTCACTTTGAAGTCAAGCATTTCACCGGAAAGCTTTGACTTCAGAATCCGAAGTTATCAACTCCACAATCCGAAGTTCGTTGCAATTGATATCTACATACTCGACGATGCGACTACTCAAACGGCGACTACAGCTCTTTCAATAGAACACGGGTCAACAATTGAGGGGGAGCAATTGTCCAGCACTCAGAATCCTTGATGCCGAAAGTGCCAAGTTCACATATTGGTGTCAAGACAACGATATCTATCACACACATGGAGAAGAGATAACTTCAGACATGATGAGGCGACCAACATTCGTGAACAAGAACCATGTGCTTCTTTCATATGATGTTCTCCATCATTCAGGTCCAACCTCATAAATCGCTAATCTTGTGAATTCATTATCATATATGATCTTTGCACGTGATAAATACCTTACACTTGTGTTTAAAAGGTATTTAATTTACGTTTTAGCACACCCTCATTAATTTGAGGGGGAGCTTGTGTAATTCATAAAGATAATTGGATTTGCATCTTTCTTCCCAAATTTTCTTAAAATGCTATTAAATCAATTGATATTAAAAACATCGATTGGGTTAATATTTTTAATATGGGGGAGAAAATGTGATTTAATATGGGAAATGATTAATCACAAATGGTTTGACTTAACGTGCTAGCTCATCCCGACATGTGCGAAATGTTTTCGGATATCGTGGCATATGTTAAGGGGAAGCAAAATGGATTTGCACTTCAAAATGGATTTCATGGTGACATACACTTACCCAAAACATCTCTATTCACGACGGTGAAGATTGTGGTGCCATAAGGATGGTAGGATAGGTTAAAGTCCAATGATTTCTCTAGAACCGGAGGAATCTTCCCAAGGACATTCCATAGCTAGAAATAGTAGTCCTTAGGAAAGATGGAGAAAGATTGTGAACGTAGCTGAATGCCGACCAAGTACTTAAGTTAGCACTGGAACAATCACAACAAGGTGCTAGTGATGACGTATTGGTAAGCATTGAAGGGGTTGAAGAATGAAAAAGAATTGTAAAGATAAAGGGTATAAAGAAAGAAGCCCTCCTTACAACTTAGGCAGAAACCGGGTCAATACATATGCTATTGAGATCATTTTTAATGATTCTTGATATTGAAGATAGACATCATGGACCCAGTGATGCAATGCACAACACATGCCAGCTAACTCAGATATCTCTCAAAAGATATTTGTTTTAATCACACGGAGACAACACATTATCTATTGATTTATTCACTCCGAATAAATTGGTATTGAAAAGGTGGCACTCCTCTCCAGCCTCCGATCACTAAAATCCAAAATGCACGATCGAGTCTAGAGCCATTTGAGATCATCAAATATCTCATTAGGACACACTTTCATATTTCCTTGCTTCTTCACACAATGTGAAAAGTAAGAAAGATATTAAGAGTCATACGCAAAATCTTCATGATCTTGCCTGAACATCCGAGTAATACGAAAGTATTTACAATGAAGATGGAAATCCTTCTTGAGCGAACATCAAAAAGCTCATGGTAGGTGACTTGTGCGATTCTTTATGAATCAAACTTGTGATAACTGGAAAGCAACAGCTGTTTAATTCTTAACTGAATTTAAACACGTTCCAGGCCTCTACGCAATATCTCAGTGATCTTGCCAGAACACTCAGAGTGATACCTTTGTGTTCACAGTGATGAGTGGAAATCCTTCTAGTGTTAACCTCAAACAGCACTTGGTAGGTAACTTGCAAGATTCTATACGAATCAAGCTCGTGACAACTGGAAAGCAACGATGGTGCGGTTCTTAATTGAATTTCACTTGTTCCAGGAACATGAATTGACGGCTTCAAATCATGCGGATATTATTATCCAAATGATTCACTCTTTATGTTCGCAGTCAGCTTTGGACGGTCGAATAAAGAGAACGGGTTTACCCGCGAAATCCTGTCAGGAAGTTACTTAATTAAAACTATCCGTCACGGGTACGATATCTAATATCGTCCAACGGTCTTCACCGACCGGAGGTAAAATGCTACCGATTTAGAATGAAATGTTCAAAGCCATTTCTTTTGTGTTTACTTATGTTGTGGCATTTGAAGACGGTGGCGTTGCGGAATCCAAGAAGAAGTCGTCCCCAAATGCTTATACTGCATACACTCAGTACTTCAACGAATTCAAGAAAGTCTGAAGGTCAAGTCTTCTGCTGTATCAAACTCTGAAGCTTTCAAGAATTATAAAGGTATAAGTGTGTGGAACATGAAGTCACGAAGAGGCGAATATCACAAGTGATGAATGCACAAGGTCAAGGCAAGAGAACATGCTCAAGACTAAAGTCAAAGATCTCATCAGCATATTCACAAGAACAAGATCGAAGACTAAAGCATAGTATGCTAGGTTTAAGATTTTGTAAAATGGTGTGACCTCCCTTTGGGGGAGATTGTTGGAAATACGTTTTTCCAAGGAAAGTCTCGGTCACATCATTATTAGCATAGATCACGAGCTTTAGACTATTTAGGACATTGTAACTTGGAGTGACCTCCCTTTGGGGGAGATTGTTGGAAATACGTTTTTACGTATTTAGAAAGGATCGGTCACTCCAATGATATTGGGCTCGTGATCCAATATAGCCCATATAGCCCACATGTAGGGTGGGCTATATAAACCCCCCTCCTAGCATGTTAGGAGGGGTTGTTGGTTCACTTCCATTTTTACATAATCACATTTCCATCTTTCTTATTTCTCTCCTTTCTCTCTCTTCTTTCTCTCTCTAAGTTCTTCCCATTTCTCCATCCATTCAATAGATAATCCATACAATGCTAAATCCTTAGAAAAACAAGATCCTATAACTTCCCGTTGTTAAGGATAAGTTACCATCGGCGATAAACTTTCCTTTTATCTGAAGGACGAGTCCTAAGCTGACATTTACTTAGAAGTCGTGTTCATGAGCTTGAAAACTTTGAATGTTTTAACAGAAAGCTCATGACCGAGAAATATGAATTTTTCGTTATGAGGAAAAGTTCTCTTATTTAAAAGATACACTTTCCTTTCTGAGCTTAAAACTTGGAATGTTTTAATACAAGCTCATGACCGAGAAAAATGAATTTCCCGTTACGAGGATAAACTATCTTTAAAGATAAGCTTTCCTAAAATTGAAGTCCGAGTTACAGTCTGATATTTAACTGTAATTCATTGTGCATGAGCTTAAAAACTTGGAATGTTTTTTGATATAAGCTCATGCCCGAGAAAAATTAATTTCTCGTTGTAAGGATAAGTTTATCATCGGCTATAAACTTTCCTTTCTTTGATGTACGGGTTATCGTCTGATATTTAACGATAAGCCATTTTACACGAGCTTAAAACCGTTGAATAGTTTTAAAGTAAGCTCGTGTCTGAGAAAATTTAATTTCTCGTTTTTGAGGATAAGTTTATCATCGGCGATAAACTTTCCTTTATTTGAAGATCGGGTCATCATCTGATATTTAATGAAGAGCCTTATACACGAGCTTAAAACCTTTGAATGGTTTTAGGATAAGCTCGTGTCTAAGAAAACTTAATTTCTTGTTAAGAGGGTAAGTTATCGTTGCGTAGATAAACTTCCCTGTCTCTGAAGTCCGGGTCATCGTCTGGCATTTAACGAGGAGCCATATACACGAGCTAGAAACCTTTGAATGGTTTTAATGTAAGCTCGTGTCCGAGAAAATTAATTTCTCATTTTGAGGGTAAGTTATCGTTGCGTAGATAAACTTCACTTTCTCTGAAGATCGGGTCACAGACTGTAATTTGAATGTGAGCCATATATTAAGCTTGATCATGAATCCCCTGAGACACTTGTTTCTCCGATATATGCTTCTTCAGTAACCAAACTCTAAGAGTATCCTTAGTTGAACGGTATACAATGATTGGACCGCTTCGTTCTTTTGGAACATCAACTTTGGTACCTACATTCTCATTAGGAATTTTCTTGCTTTGACATGGGTTAGCGATATCAATTTTAGAAGCACGCGGGGGTTCACAGTTGGCTTTACTTGTGTCAGAAACGACCTGAGAAGATGATTCACTAGTCTTGGTTGGCAAACATTTCCTTTTATAGAAAACCTTAAGTTTAGGCTTAAGTGAAGTATCATCTTTATCAGTTTCCTCCCTAGTAGACTTAGTAGAATCGAAGACTATCCTAGTTAAAGGGCACTCGTTTCCTACAAGAGTGAAAGTTTTACCAGTGGGGCGCCAAACTTTACCAAAGGGTTTGATTTTAGCTATCCACTGGAATTTAAGTCTAGCACGTGAGTTCACCTCATCAAGTAATTTCTTGACACAAGAATCATGATTTGCTGTAAAGACACATTGTCTACATGATTTACAAGTAGCATATTTAATGTCCGAGTAATTCCTAGATGATTGATCGATGCTCCTAGGAGATGACATGCTACGGTTAGCAGTGTTGGGTAATCTAGAAGGCATCTGACTAGGATTGACATTGCTATCTCTTACATGTGTCTTTTGCATAACTTCCCTTAGACCAGATTTATGGCAAACGTCATTTGAACTAGTTCTAGACGTGGTCTTGGTAATTTTAGGGAAACTAGAGGCAATCATGTGATTAGGTCTTCCCCAAGCTGTTTTGATCACATTGGGCCTAGTTGCTAGAGTGACTGGTCTAGGAAAATGAACCAAATCAACTTGGGAGGCAAATCGTGGTCTCGAGGATTGTGGTCGCTCGGATCTAAATGCAGTAGGTTGTCTGACAGTCAGTTGTCTGACGAACTGATTTGTAGGCGGTTTCCCCAAGATTGATGGTTTTTCAAGCTTAGTGTCCACACTAGGTCCTCTATTTTTCCTTAATTCGTTTTTCAACGCAGCTATAGCAAAAGCCTTTTCCTGAACTTGAGCTTTTAAGGTCTCATTCTCTTTGAGCAATCTATCTTGGGATGCCAATTTAGACTCTAGTAACTGAATTTGTTTCAAAAGATTATCCTTTTCAGCTTTAGAATCTAAAATTTTTTGATCCAATTTTCTTTCAAGAACAACGTTTGACTTTTCAAGTTTTTCAAAATATGTTTCAAATTTGTCAGTTTTCTTTGAAAATTCAATTTTGGCATCCTCAAGCTCTTTAGATTGCTGAGTTATGATCGTTTCGAGCACTTTAATCTTGGAATCGGAAGCAGTCAATGAAGCAGTTATAAGACAATTATCATGATGTTTAGAATTTTGAACACTTTCTCCCCCATTATGACTCACATCGGATGAATCATAAGTGGTATTTCTATCATTCTTTTCCATCCGATGTTTGTCATAATTAGGTTCAGAATGCTCAATATGTGGCATGTCATCAGCATATACATCATAAACAACATTACATTGTACCATGTTTGCAGGCTCTTCGTCATAAACGGGTAAGGTGTCATCAAAAGAGATCTCGTGAACATTCCCTGACGTGCCACTGGTATCATGTTGTCCTCCTGATTCTGTGCTCTTGCCATCGTTAGGCTCCAAGTTGTCAACCGTATGACCATTCTCCTGTTGCATCTGCATCATAGATTCTTGCACTCCATTATCATTCGCTTGCTGAAGTCTAGATCTTTCATTAATCGAAGACGAGACCGATGTCATGAGTTTCAATATTGTACCACGGAAATCTCGAAGCTCGGTATGTGTATCTCGAAGAAATGATTGGCAAATCACTGAACTTTCAGACTTGATGATATTGTATTGGAGGAAAGGCGTGAGTTGTGTCATAAGAGTCTTATATGAAAGTGCCGATGCAGAGTGATTAAAGTTTTCATGGTTGAGTTGCTCGGCGAGTTGGGTCAAAGTGGTGAATATTGAGTCGATGAATATATGACGATCTTGACCAAAGATTGTCACAAATTCGCTCCCTCCTTGAATCCATGAAAGAGTGACAAGATGAGACTAAAGCATTCGAAATGAAGTGATGCCACTTTCTCTAACTTTGTCTTGCAAATTATGTGATGCTCCCCTTTGACATGTCGAATCGAACGAAGCCATTGAATATCGATGGAAAATAAGGAAGGATTACTTAGCGATGAAATAATTTGTCTTCACTTTCAAATAATCACACCCAATAAAAAAAATAAATAAAAAAAATAAAAAAATCCGTAGCCACTAAAAATAAATCCCGTCACTTTGACTCGTCTTTTTGTCTACAAATCTTGACACCTTTGTCTCGTCACGTTTGTCTTCAAATCCGGGCACACAAACTTTTAACCCGTCGAATATTTTACCACTTTGATTCTGTCGAAATACTCACCTCAACACGATTTACCAAAGCCAAATATATCAATCGACAAATATACAAAATTCACTTAACTAAAAGTAAACTTTGAATAATTGTTTTAAGGAGAAAATAAAAAACGTGACTTGTGGCTAAAAGTAGACTTTGAATAATTCTATCTCGACTTTACGTAGCAAAAGAGAAACTTTGAATAATTGTATCCCAACTTTTCGTAGCAAAAGAGAAACAAGAAACCGTAGCAGTTGAGGATTAAAATATAATAAATGGAGCCCAAAACGTGGCCTATGACAAAGAAACGTGGCAAGCTTGTTTTCTCCGTGTCCCTTTGTTTCTTGTAACCTCCGCCAACCACTTGTTCTTTATACAAATCTCAAATAACTGCTCTTATATCTCTCTATATCTCTCTCTCCTCAAAACCCACTTGGCCTACTACTGATTATAGTTTACTCCGTCTTTTTCTTCTTCTCCCAAAACAGTCAAACTTCCTAAACCCTAATCCTCCCTTGTTTCCTCGCCACCCAATCTCACAAAATCAAGTGATAACAATCAAAGAGTTCAAATTAAATCAAAGAATTCGAATCACAGCCACCACCGTATTCATATCACTTAGCCATAAATCTTGAATCCCAACACTGAAAAAAATGGATACGCGGCCATAGTTAATTACATCCTTCATTCGAACCAACCATCTAAGATCCATGCGAATGATAAATCGTTCATATGATAAACGAAACCCAAGAAGACTGAAAACGTGTGTAGCTTCAAGATCTTGAACGATAAGGTCTCGGGTAGGTTTTTCTCTCTTTGTTTTCTGAGTCTGTCGTGGGAAGTCAAAATGGTTTTTGGGTCGAGTCGAGTTGAGGGTGTTTGTTGGTGTGTGAGTCGAGGGTTGTGTTTTGCTGAGTCGAAAATGTGAGTTTTGAACGAGTGTGTGGGTGGTTTGTGGGTCGAGGGTGTGACGTGAGAGGGTGTTGGATTGTTGAGTCTCTGAGTTTTTAAGTCTAGTGAGGGTTGGTGTGAGATGTTCGAGGATGAGCGTTTGGGAGTGTCTGAGTTTGCAAGTTTGTGTCGAGTCTGGTGGTCGTGAGATGATTGAGTGAGTCGAGAATCGAGTGTTTGTGTTCGATAGATTTGGGTGTTTGGTTTTTCGAGAATGGGATTGAGTCAAATGAGGTTGATGTTAGTGAGGTCTGCGAGGGGGAGAAAGAGTTTTCGAGACTGAGTTTAGGTGTCAGTTTGTGTGTTTGTGTGTTGTGGAGTCCTCAGTTTGTGTGTTTGTGTGTTGTGGAGTCGAGGTGATGTGGGTGATGATGTCGAGTGAATGTAGAGTTCCGTTATGTTTGAATAAAAAATGCTTGGTTCGGAACACGTTCGTTTGGAACACGTTCGTTCGGAACACGTTCGTTCGGAACACGTTCGTTCGGAACACGTTCGTTCGGAACACGTTCGTTCGGAACACGTTCGTTCGGAACACGTTCGTTCGGAACACGTTCGTTCGGAACACGTTCGTTCGGAACACGTTCGTTCGGAACACGTTCGTTCGGAACACGTTCGTTCGGAACACGTTCGTGCGGAACACTTTCGTGCGGAACACTTTCGTTCGGAACACCGATGAGTCTGTGTGTCAATGAAAGGCTGTTGGACAAGATTTGTTGGAACAACGAGGTTGAAAGAAACCCAGTTATCTAAACTGATTGGACAAAAGATACGGATTGGACAAAAGTTGATAGAAACAAGAAAAACTGATAAAAATAAAATATAAAATATAAAATATAAAATATTAAAAAGCTGATATCAACAAACGACTGATAAAAAAAAACTGATTGACTTAACAAGATTGATAAAAATTGATAGATTGAAAAAACTGATTATTTAATAAAAATCCTAAGAATCAAAAATTGATTCACAAAAAAGTATATACGATCCAAAAAAAATTAAAGTAAAAAAAATAATAAAAAAAAATAAAATATAACCACTAAATAAATAGATAAAAATATGCAAATCCTAAGATTTAACCTGGCTCTGATACCAATTGAAGGTCTATGATTTCTTGGGATTTGGCAAGCTATGAATAATATATTGATTGAATAAAGGAGGAGGAGGAAGAGGGATTTGGCAAGCTATGAATAATCTATTGATTGAATAGAGGAGGAGGAGGAAGAAGATGGGTATAGAGAGAGAAAGAAGAGAGGAAAGAAAGATAGAGAGAGAAAGTAAATTTATTAAAATGAAAAGTGAGAAAATGAAAGAGCCACCCCTCCTAACATGCTCGGAGGGGATATATATAGCCCACCCTACATGTGGGCTATATGGGCTATACTGTTTACAACTGGATCACGAGCCTAATACATTAATATATCGTTGGAGCGACCGATCCTTCATAAATACGTAAAAACGTATTTCCAACAATAATTCAAGCTTAAGATACCCAAAATCAGCCTCAAACCTACTGCCCTAAATCACTATTCTAAAACTCATGCCAAATCATGTTTTCAACTTATTTTACCCATTTTTCTACCATAACTAACATCCTATAATTACCCAATATCAATCTTAACACTTGCATGTTACATATAACAAAATCAAGATAAAAAAACTCAAACTTTTAATCATCAAAACAATATGATCTTATCAAGATCATCACATGCATGATGATCAAAACATTTTACCACCTTAATCATATGAAAACTTGAAACTTGATGCATGTAAGAATTTTTGGTATCAATGGAATCACCTTTTGATACCTAGGTATGGACTTGAGTTAGTTTAAGCTAAAACAAGTTAAAAATCAAGATCTATGGTGGTTTTTGTGTGGGTGAGGTCACGACAAAGGGAGACCAAATAGGGAGGGAGAGAAAATTTCTTAGTATGTGTTTTTGGAATGAAGTAAATGAAGAAAAGTTGCTGGAAAATGAATATATAGTTGGGTTGAGGGCTTGTTTTGTCAATTTTGTAATCTTTTGGCCTTAAAAGCAATTTAATAGTTTAAAGGGTAGAAAATGACTATTTGTCAATTTTGAGAATATTTACGGGATTCGGGTTTCGTAAAATACTTTTCAAAAGTTAAGACGCATCATAAATATGATAACAGAGTCTTCCGACACGACTTAACACGCCATTAAAAAAAGACATCAAAAGGTCAAACATTGAAACAATTGACAATGAAATGTAAAATATCGGGCATCTGTCGGTATCACGATCATTAGTAGTTCTCGTTATTCATTGATTTTGAGTATACTCTTTGTAAAATGCACGTGGGTGCTTTTTAAATCAAAAACTTTGATTTAAATAAATAAGGAAAAATAAAATAAGAAATTTTATAATTCTGAATAAAGTATTATTAATGATCAGAAAAATATAATTCGTTAAAATTATCAAGATCTCAGGATTTAGTATAAAGAATACAAGAAATGTGTAAAACCCGCATGCTTTTACCATGAATAGTACCCTTAGGATCGTACGTACTAGATTAAAACTTTTCTAATATAGCATGATTACGATTACGTGTTAGGATTTTACGTATTACGTACGTGTTAGAACACGATAAGTATTTACTACGCACGATCACGTAATAATTATTTGACGATAATTAATCACGAACATGCGATCATGAAATCATGAACGTAATTAAAACACGAACTATTATTAATTACGTATATATATATTTATTACGAGCGTAATTAAATATATTAGATCACGGTATTTACGTAACGAGAACACTTAAAACACGAACACAAATAATCACAAACGTATAACTTAACATCGAGACACGAAAAAAGGTACGGGTACCCCAAGTGGGGCCCCTACCCGCGACTACAAGGGCAAATGGGCCAAGCCCATTTGTCAAATTTACTAAAAGGGAAAAAGGGATTTTCACTACTCATTTAGTTTTTATAGAAGATTTTTAGAAAAACCTAAAAATCCTCCTCCCTTGTCTTCTTTGTGCCGCCACCCTAAAACACCACAAGGAGGTGGTTTGTGATCTTGGATCTTGGAATTTTGCTTGGTGATCGTGTTTGTTCTTCATCCTTTTGATCCACGATTTCGGTAAATCCTTTTTAAACCTTTTCTTTTGATTTAATCTTTTTATAAATCAAGAACATGTTATGTTTTTACAAAAACCTAATAATTAAACATGGATCTAACATGATTTGGGGTTAAATAAAATCAAAAGTATGTTTAAGGGGTGTTTGTTTTTGGCCGCAGGCTGCACCGAACCCGAAGGGGTTTCGGTTTGGCCAAACCGACCACCACCAAGACCATACGGTCTTGGTTGGTGCGTGTGGGTCCCATGGCAGCAGTAAGACACGGGGTACCCCGAGTTGGTTCGGGGTACGGTGTCGATTTCATGTCCGGTTCATTGTTTTTAGTTTGGATCCGGTTCATGGTGTATGTTTAGTTTTTTTTTATGTTTTATGATCTTAGGTTAAAAATTAAATTAATAAAATGATATGATTAATTTAATAACATGACTTAGGTTATTTAATTATTAATAATCATGAAATTATTTAACCTAAGTATTTTATATTTTAGACTTATAATTAATTAATTATTTTAAAACCAAGGATATAATTAATTAATTAACATGACTTAAGTTATATTATTAATATATAATAATACATGTTTTAACCTAAGTATTTAACTTTATTTAATTAAAAACATGTTATACTTTAATTAAATATTTTAACCTATAGTTTAATTAAATTACATGAAATAATTATTAAACTATACATTATATCATATGACTTAGAAAATAATCATGAAAACACTTAGGCTTATATACTTAGCTTATTTAACCAGCTTATTTCTAATTATGGAAACTTTCTATTTTTTAGAAACTTACTTAAATAAGGCAGCTAATCTATTTATGGAAACCTTCTATTTTTAGAAACTTATTTATTTCAAGCAGCTAATCTATTTATGGAAACTTATTTAATTAAGGCAGCTAATCTATTTATGGAAACTTTCTATTTTTAGAAACTTATCTATTTTAAGCAGTAAATCTATTTTTGGAAACTTTCTATTTTTGGAAACTTTCTATTTTTGGAAACTTTCTATTTTAGGAAACTTTCTATTTTTGGTAACTTTCTATTTTTGAAAACTTTCTATTTTTGGAAACTTTCTATTTTTGGAAACTTTCTATTTTTGGAAACTTTCTATTTTAGGAAACCTACTATTTTTGGAAAGTTACTTATTATTACACAGTAAGTATAATAACACATGAAATACCAGAAATACTTAATCAGATTAAACAGAATATAAGATAAAACACAGTTAAGGCTTTAAAACAGTAAAACATGGTAAGAACACATAAAATAAGCTAAGACATGACATAAAACCAGCTACGTATTTAGTAAGTGGATACTTATTCAAGTATGTATTTATGTAGCACTAGTGATTCGGAAGTAGGATTCCTCTCAGTTCATCTTCTTCGTTCATTAGACATAAGGTACGGATTCCCGTCCTTTCAGTATGGACAATCTTTCCTTATTAGGATTCCCCGTATGCAGCCAACTGTTTTCTCGTAGTATAAGTTATGTGTTTGATTGCTTATGTTTAATTTAGATTACATATAGCCATATACATGCATGACCAGTTTCACCTAGTTATGAAGGTACCATAACCATAACATTAGAGGCACTGATGTTATGACTTCACCACGGCGGAGTGATTGCTCGTGGCGTCCCTTCAGCTTTTGGCCAATTATTTATATTTATCATGTGGGGCGTATGGGTGCATCCTAGTTACATATTTTTATTCAGGATTTCATGGTTAATGTGGTGTGTGCCTTGCATCCTTCACAAGGAGCTGATCCCTCCTACCCAAAAACCAGTATATTAAATTAGAGGCAGCCCCTCTAATTTGCATGATGAGGTCACCCCTCCAAGTATTCATGCACGGTGGATTTTCATGACCTATATTGGCTAATGGTAAAATATGACAAACAGTTTTTATAAGATAAACATAAGACTTTCAAACTATTAAACCAGTTTTATCAAGACTTAACCAGGTTACTCGGGACTTAGTTTTCTTTCGTTGTTATTATGTTATATGCTTATCCTATTCATGCTTTATTGTACATCCGTGCACGGAGCGTATTTGCTCAGCCGTTTTCCTTTTCTATGTTCCCAAAACGGCAGGTACTCAGGGACGCTCGTAGACACTAAGAGTACGTGCATATGAATTGGAAGCTTTCTAGCCTTCTTTACTTTATGCATTTCCTTTCTTATGATACTTATGCTTTGGACATTGTTTAGTCCTTTCCTTTATTATACTGTGTTGTGTGTGATGAGCTTTACTTTTGGACTACCGATGTTTGATTTCGGTATTTTCCTTTTATGGTCAAGTAATGTTTAGACATTTTTCCTTGTATGCTTTGCTGACACGCCATAATTGCTGTGACATTTCCATTTCCAAAATGGGGTGTTACAATTATGGTATCAGAGACAAGGCTTCGACCTGTAGGCTCTCAAATATGACATGTGATTAGTGGGTAGTCACTACGGTCTTCTTAGAACTGACAGTTGTTTTCATGCACTCATCGTTTTTAAGCATACATATACATGTCATTGTCGCAGATTTTTGACTAAGTAATGGTTGGTACAGGACTGGCCTTATTTAGTCGCATGTGTTTTATCGAAACTTTTAGATTTGGGACCGACCCATAGGCGTCCCCTCGCTATGTCTTTTGTTTTGGGTGAACTGACCAGAGGCGTTCACTCTCGAGCATACAAAAGTTTTCATAAAACTGCATCATGCATTCATATAAAAAATTTTCTTGCATAAAATTTTTCTCGTGAAATTTTGGTATAAAATTTTTTTTCATGTATATATATAGATTTTATGTTTTGATCTGTTTAATCATATGTTTTTATGTTATATTGTCAGATGGTTCTCACACGCGAACAGGAGCAACTCAATGCTGCAATTCAGGCTGCCATGCAAGTTTTTCTTCCTCAACTGAGGAATGACATCAGGGCTGAAGTTTAAGCTGCCAACAATCAGCAGCATAATCAGCCACCTCCTCCTCCTCCTCCAGTGACGTTAGCAGTATGGCTGGAGAGATTCAACAAGCTCCGCCTTCGAGCTTTTGAGAAGATAGATAGCCCCAGCGATGCTGAAAGCTGGTTGGCACACATCGAGAAGATTTTCAACGCTATGGGTTGTGACCCCGCTTACAAGGCGAGGTTGGCATGCTATCGGTTCGAAGGCGATGTACTCAATTGGTGGTTAGCATTGATGCAGTCTGAAGGTGGTGACGAGTGGGTTGCTGCTTTGACTTAGGCTCAGTTCAAGGACAGGGTGATGGAACAGTTCTTTCCCAAGGCTGAGTAGAACAAGCTCAAGAGAGAGTACCATGGGATCCGACAGAGAGCTGGGGAGAATATCAACGAGTTTATGCAGCGCTTTCTTCGCTTAGCTGGTTTCCTTGGTGCGACAGCAGGTATTCCTGAAGAGCAGGCACATCACTTTAGGTGGGCTCTTCGCACATCGGTCGCAAACAATCTGGTGTGTGCTACGTTCAACACTGTAGCACAAGTGGCCGACACAGCACGTAAGCTGGAGATGCTGCAGGAAAGAGATGAGTTCGGGGAAGCTGAAAGACCCGACAAGAGGTAAACCTTCGTATTCAAGCGGTGATCAATCCGTATATTTTCCATATGTCAATTATTCATCTCTTAAATGTATCTTCCAGGCAGAAAACTGGGGACCGGTCTCAGCCGGCTACTCAGCAGCAGCCTCATCAGCCCAAGGGAAACTGTCAGACTAACGACCGTTCTGCTACGGATAGGCGTGACAGTAATGATAATTACCGTAACAACGCTGGGCACTCCAACAGCAGCAGGTCCTAATACTTACGCATTTCCTTATGTTTTCATGTTATAACTCATATTCTGACACTTTAGCAAACTTCTACCAGGAACCATGGAAACGGTAGGGACCAGAACCAGAGAGGTTCGCAGCCTAGCCGTCCAGCTATCACTGGTATTCAATCTTACAATTATCCGCTTTGTCCTTTGTACCCAATTACCATGTCTTATGTAAAATGTTTTATCAGGTTCTCAGCCAGCCAGAGCACCTGCTGGAGGATACACTCATCCTCTTTGCTCTACTTGCCACCGTAGGCACCCAGGACCATGTCGCCGTAATACTGATGCGTGCTTCAAGTGTGGTCTTCCTGGCCATATTATGAGGGATTGCCGTAAGGGCGAGATGGAGGGTACATCAGGACATGCTGATACCAAGCCGCCTCCTACTACCGGGCGTGTCTACACGACATCTCGAGACCAGGCCAACAAGTCTACAGGTACCATCACTGGAATCTTGTATATGTATGGTCAAGCTGCATGTGTTCTTTTCGATACGGGTGCTACTCATTCGGTTATTTCTACTGCTTATGCTAAGAACATTAGGATGCCTCCATTGCCACTAGAAAATAGGCCTACTATTTCCACGCCTTTGAGGGACTCTGTATTAATCACCCATGTATACAAGAGTCTTCCCCTAGAATTTGACGATAAGGTTCGACCTTTCGACGCACTTCCGCTAGACATGAATGACTTCGACATGATTTTGGGCATGGATTGGCTATCCGAGCATCATGCTACCATAGACTGCCATTCATATCGAGTTATCTTCGGTGATGTTAATGCACCAGAGTACATTCATAATAGGTTCATACCCGGATGGTCTGTACAAGTCATATCTACCCTGCAAGCGCGTGCACTACTGTCACATGGCTGCGAGGGTTATCTAGCTACGGTTCACGACGTGGATGCTGAATCTCCATCAATTCAGGATCAACCTATAGTGTCGGAATTCCAAGACGTTTTTCCAGCAGAACTTTCGGGCATACCACCTGTACGAGAAGTGGAATTCAGTATCGAGCTAATTCTAGGAGCTGAACCAATCTCCAAGGCTCCTTATCGCATGGCTCCCATAGAGCTGAAGGAGCTGAAGGATCAACTGCAAGAACTACTTGAACGAGGTTTCATTCGACCGAGCGCATCTCCATGGGGCGCACCGGTCTTGTTTGTTAAGAAGAAGGACGACAGTATGCGTCTTTGCATAGACTATCGCGAGCTTAATAAGATTACCATTCGGAATAGATATCCATTGCCACGCATCGAAGATCTGTTTAACCAACTCCAAGGGGCCAAACACTTCTCCAAGATTGATCTTAGGTCAGGCTATCATCAGCTACGGGTCAAGGAGCAGGACATCTCTAAGACTGCTTTTCGTACCCGTTATGGCCACTACGAGTTTGTAGTTATGCCATTTGGTCTAACAAATGCTCCAGCAGTGTTCATGGATTTGATGAACATAATCTTCCATGAATTTCTGGACAAGTTCGTCATTGTCTTCATCGATGACATCCTGATTTTCTCAAAGTCCAAGGAGGAACACGAAGACCATCTTCGTACAGTACTACAGATTCTTCGCCAGAAGCAGCTGTATGCTAAATTCTCCAAGTGTGAGTTCTGGTTAGACAAGGTGGCATTCTTAAGTCACATTGTATCAGCAGAAGTAATCACTATGGATCCAGCAAAGGTTGAGGCCATTACTAAGTGGCCAAGGCCGACATCAGCGACGGAAGTCCGCAGTTTCTTAGGCTTAGCTGGCTATTACCGTAGGTTCGTGGAGAACTTTTCCCGCCTAGCACTACCATGGACCAAACTGATGCGGAAAGGGGAGAAATTCGGCTGGACTGAAGATCGAGAGAAGAGCTTTGAAGACCTGAAGCAGAAGCTAGTAACCGCACCTATTCTTACTCTACCATCTGGTACGGGTGGATTTTAAATCTACAGTGATGCATCAGGGAAGGGACTTGGCTGTGTTCTCATGCAACATGGGAAAGTGATCGCGTACGCTTCACGACAGCTTAAGCCTTATGAAGAAAATTACCCCACGCATGACTTGGAACTTGCTGCAGTCGTGTTTGCATTGAAGATATGGAGGCACTACTTATATGGAGAATCATGTGACATTTTCACGGACCACAAGAGCTTGAAGTATATCTTCACTCAGCGTGATATGAACATGAGGCAAAGGAGATGGTTAGAGCTGTTGAAGGATTATGACATTAATCTACAGTATCATCCCGGAAAGGAAAATGTAGTAGCAGATGCTCTTAGCAGGAAGTCCGGAATGATCAACGGCATTAGAATCGAAGAGGAAATCATAAGAGACTTGGAGCGACTAGACATCGAGTACATGGTACGTGGACAGCACGGTTACTGGGCTAATCTTAGAGTAGAACCCGAGTTACTATCTAAGATCAAGGAAGCTCAGAAGGATGACGGAGAAATCTGGGCGATAGTACAAAATTTGGAGAAGCAGACAGAATTCAGAGTAGATGCAGATGGTATCGTATGGCAGGGCACGAGACTTTGTGTTCCTGATGACCAAGAACTCCGGGAAGCTTTGTTAGATGAAGCTCATATCTCCCCATTCTCTATACATCCTGGTTCGACTAAGATGTACCATGACATCAAGCAGCACTTTTGGTGGAGTGGTATGAAACAGGATGTGGCCACTTACGTCTCCAAATGTCTTACCTGCCAGCAGGTTAAGATCGAGCATCAGCGATCTGGCGGTCTCCTTCAACCGTTAGATATCCCAGAGTGGAAGTGGGACAAAATCACCATGGATTTTGTTACTGGTCTTCCGCCTACCAAGAGGAAGCACGATGCAATTTGGGTTATCGTTGATCGACTTACCAAATCAGCTCATTTCTTACCAATCCGCAAGGAAGATCCAATAAGTAAACTCGCAGATACGTACAGAAGAGAGATCATGAGACTCCACGGTGCACCATCCAGCATCGTCTCAGACAGAGATCCTCGATTCACTTCGCACTTTTGTAAGAGTCTGCAAAAAGCTTGGGGTACACAACTTAAGCTTAGCACGGCTTTTCATCCTCAAACGGACGGACAGTCAGAGAGAACCATTCGGACATTAGAAGATATGTTGAGGTCATGTGGATTGGAATGGACGGGTGATTGGGACGAATATATCTGTTTGGTGGAGTTTTCATACAACAACAGTTGGCACGCAAGTATCAAGTGTGCTCCATTTGAGATGTTGTATGGCAGAAAGTGTCGCGCCCCAATCTGCTGGGATCAGGTTGGCGAGCGAACACTTGAAGGACCGGAAATCATAGATATGACCAATCACAAGATCGCAGTAGCTAAGCAGTAGATTCAGGAGGCACGGTCACGTCAGAAGAGTTACGCCGATAAGCATCGTAGGGATATACACTTTAACGTAGGAGATCACGTCTTCCTTAAGGTTTCGCCGGCACGTGGTGTTAGACGCTTCGGGATTAAAGGGAAGCTCAGTCCTCGTTTCATCGGACCGTTTGATATCATTGAACGAGTCGGTGAAGTATCTTACCGATTGGCGTTACCACCGCAGCTTTCGCATGTGCACAATGTGTTTCATGTGTCCTTACTCAGAGGGTACCAGTATCATCCCCTTCACATGGTTCAGTATCCACTGGAACAGATACGTGAAGATCTCACTTTTATAGAAGAACCCGAACGAGTTCTTGACAGACAAGAACGAGTCATGAGAAAGAAGACGATTCCATTCGTCAAGATTCTATGGATGGATCATACCGAGCGGGAAGCCACTTGGGAAACAGAGGAGTCTATCCGGGCTTCTTACCCTCATTTCATATTTTGAATTCGGGTATGTTCTTCTTTTCCAGTTTACTTTATTTATAATTCGGGGACGAATTATTCTTTTTAGGGGGGAAGAGTTGTAAAACCCGCATGCTTTTACCATGAATAGTACCCTTAGGATCGTATGTACTAGATTAAAACTTTCCTAATATAGCATGATTACGATTACGTGTTAGGATTTTACGTATTAGGTACGTGTTAGAACACGATAAGTATTTACTACGCACGATCACGTAATAATTATTTGACGATAATTAATCACGAACATGCGATCATGAAATCATGAACGTAATTAAAACACGAACTATTATTAATTACGTATATACATATTTATTACGAGCGTAATTAAATATATTAGATCACGGTATTTACGTAACGAGAACACTTAAAACACGAACACAAATAATCACAAACGTATAACTTAACATCGAGACACGGAAAAAGGTACGGGTACCCCAAGTGGGGCCCCTACCCGCGGCTACAAGGGCAAATGGGCCAAGCCCATTTGTCAAATTTACTAAAAGGGAAAAAGGGATTTTCACTACTCATTTAGTTTTTACAGAAGATTTTAGAAAAACCTAAAAACCCTCCTCCCTTGTCTTCTTTGTGCCGCCACCCTAAAACACCACAAGGAGGTGGTTTGTGATCTTGGATCTTGGAATTTTGCTTGGTGATCGTGTTTGTTCTTCATCCTTTTGATCCACGATTTCGGTAAATCCTTTTTAAACCTTTTCTTTTGATTTAATCTTTTTATAAATCAAGACCATGTTATGTTTTTACAAAAACCTAATAATTAAACATGGATCTAACATGATTTGGGGTTAAATAAAAGCAAAAGTATGTTTAAGGGGTGTTTGTTTTTGGCCGCAGGCTGCACCGAACCCGAAGGGGTTTCGGTTTGGCCAAACCGACCACCACCAAGACCATACGGTCTTTGTTGGTGCGTGTGGGTCCCACGGCAGCAGTAAGACACGGGGTACCCCGAGTTATTTCGGGGTACGGTGTCGATTTCATGTCCGGTTCATTGTTTTTAGTTTGGATCCGGTTCATGGTGTTTGTTTAGTTTTTTTTATGTTTTATGATCTTAGGTTAAAAATTAAATTAATAAAATGATATGATTAATTTAATAACATGACTTAGGTTATTTAATTATTAATAATCATGAAATTATTTAACCTAAGTATTTTATATTTTAGACTTATAATTAATTAATTATTTTAAAACCATGGATATAATTAATTAATTAACATGACTTAGGTTATATTATTAATATATAATAATACATGTTTTAACCTAAGTATTTAACTTTATTTAATTAAAAACATGTTATACTTTAATTAAATATTTTAACCTATAGTTTAATTAAATTACATGAAATAATTATTAAACTATACATTATATCCTATGACTTAGAAAATAATCATGAAAACACTTAGCCTTATATACTTAGCTTATTTAACCAGCTTATTTCTAATTATGGAAAATTTCTATTTTTTTAGAAACTTAATTAAATAAGGCAGCTAATCTATTTATGGAAATCTTCTATTTTTAGAAACTTATTTATTTCAGGCAGCTAATCTATTTATGGAAACTTATTTAATTAAGGCAGCTAATCTATTTATGGAAACTTTCTATTTTTAGAAACTTATCTATTTTAAGCAGTAAATCTATTTTTGGAAACTTTCTATTTTTGGAAACTTTCTATTTTTGGAAACTCTCTATGTTTGGAAACTTTCTATTTTTGGAAACTTTCTATTTTTGGAAACTTTCTATTTTAGGAAACCTGCTATTTTTGGAAAGTTACTTATTATTACACAGTAAGTATAATAACACATGAAATACCAGAAATACTTAATCAGATTAAACAGAATATAAGATAAAACACAGTTAAGGCTTTAAAACAGTAAAACATGGTAAGAACACATAAAATAAGCTAAGACATGACATAAAACAGCTACGTATTTAGTAAGCGGATACTTATTCATGTATGTATTTATGTAGCACTAGTGATTCGGAAGTAGGATTCCTCTCAGTTCATCTTCTTCGTTCACTGGACATAAGGTACGGATTCCCGTCCTTTCAGTATGGACAATCTTTCCTTATTAGGATTCCCCGTATGCAGCCAACTGTTTTCTCGTAGTATAAGTTATGTGTTTGATTGCTTATGTTTAATTTAGATTACCTATAGCCATATACATGCATGACCAGTTTCACCTAGTTATGGAGGTACCATAACCATAACATTAGAGGCACTGATGTTATGACTTCACCACGGCGGAGTGATTGCTCGTGGCGTCCCTTCAGCTTTTGGCTATTTATTTATATTTATCATGTGGGGCGTATGGGTGCATCCTAGTTACATATTTTTATTCAGGATTTCATGGTGAATGTGGTGTGTGCCTTGCATCCTTCACAAGGAGCTGATCCCTCCTACCCAAAAACCAGTATATTAAATTAGAGGCAGCCCCTCTAATTTGCATGATGAGGTCACCCCTCCAAGTATTCATGCACGGTGGATTTTCATGACCTATATTGGCTAATGGTAAAATATGACAAACAGTTTTTATAAGATAAACATAAGACTTTCAAACTATTAAACCAGTTTTATCAAGACTTAACCAGGTTACTCGGGACTTAGTTTTCTTCCGTTGTTATTATGTTATATGCTTATCCTATTCATGCTTTATTGTACATCCGTGCACTGAGCGTATTTGCTCAGCCGTTTTCCTTTTCTATGTTCCCAAAACGGCAGGTACTCAGGGACGCTCGTAGACACTAAGAGTACGTGCATATGGATTGGAAGCTTTCTAGCCTTCTTAACTTTATGCATTTCCTTTCTTATGATACTTATGCTTTGGACATTGTTTAGTCCTTTCCTTTATTATACTGTTTTGTGTGTGATGAGCTTTACTTTTGGACTACCGATGTTTGATTCCGGTATTTTCCTTTTATGGTCAAGTAATGTTTAGTCATTTTTCCTTGTATGCTTTGATGACACACCATAATTGCTGTGACATTTCCATTTCCAAAATGGGGTGTTACAAAATGTAACACGTTGGAAAATTCAAGAACATGAATAAAAGAATAAAATAATATTGGGAAAATACGAGTTCTCACATTAAACTTGCTCGTGGCTAAAAGACGATCAAAATTCCGAATGTGATCATGAGGATTATCCGCCTCACGACCCTTAAACTTTGTTGCTTGTATTAAAGTCAACATTCCGCTTTTGATTTCAAAATTCTCCGCGTCGATTGCGAAAATTATGATCGCGTCTCCATAACCCTCGGTGGGTGCTTGGAGCAACTCCATCATCATACGATTCTCGACTATCTCGTCTCTAGTTTCAACAACGAAATTAGGAACGTTCGTTTCTAAATCACGTCTTCGTTGTCCATTCCTTCGATTTCGATTTCGTTTATTTGAAACGTTGCTAGAATTTGGATAATCACTCGAACAAGTGCACATGCACTACTCGTAGAATGGGGGGTAGCAAAGAAGATTCTTTTTGGGGTTTTTTAATTTTTCAATTTTTTTGGTTTTTGATGTTTTTTTTTTTTACTTTTTTGGATTTTTGGTATATTACGTAGAAATTAATCTACAAAAACTATCCACTAATCAAAGGTCTCGATTTATGAATCCAAGAAGAGTGAAGGAAATTACGACAAGTAAAAACATTCGTTCGACTTTGAAACATTGGCGGAACGCCAAAACGTTTCGAGGGTTCAATAATATAAACTCACAAAAATAGATTAATAATACTTGAATGGCAAACCCTTAATTAATCGTCACTAAATCAATACGAACAAGCGAGCAGAGAAAACGAGGCGGCGCGAAGCATTTAAGAGCCTTTTTTTATTAGGTCGTGATATACAAGCGCCTTATACCCACCTTATAGTTTGTATCAATCGAGATTAAATCAACTATGAGTATTTATCTATTTTGCCTTTGATTTTTTGTTTGAATTCGATACACTTAATAATTACCGGAACGCCCACCATTAAGGTGCGATTTCTCGCGTATTTGGATAATTATTGTGTATTAATTGTGATACGTAGATACAATATAGTATTCACAAGAAAATGAGAAACTATTTTTTTTGTTAATAGAGTTCTATTTAACACTTTTTATTTACTTTTATGGCTAATATATATACGAAAAATAAGAACGAGTATGCACGATATTTACTCTTTTCCAAAATAGAAAGTAAAAAATGCACTACTCAAACAAATAAGATAATATATAATATGGCCAAACACCTCCTCGGCAGCGGTGCCAAAATGATTGTAGGTAAATTATACTTCTTTTAGGAAAAAGAAATATATGTGGCAAGTATTAGAAGTTACGATTTAGGAAAACCGTAAAATCCGATATGTAGAGTTCGTTCTCGGCAGAGGTGTGTGTATGTTGGCCAATATTAAAAATCAAAGTTTAGATTAGTAACGTCTTTATAATAAAGATATTGGAAAATAAATGACGAGTTATGCTACGAATTAATCTACGACGTACAAAACGTAAAATCATAAAATACGACGAAAAATAAATTTAACTAAAAATTCTCAAAAAATTAAAATAACTTCCTAAAAATATATCTAGGGTTTACAAATCAAGAAAAATTGTTGAAACTTTTTAGATTAATTTATATTTAATTTTAAAATGCTAATTAAAGCCCTAAAAATCAAATAAATTAATAAAAATCCCAAACCAAAATTTTATAACTTGTAAACCTCAAATATACTTAATAAACACTAAAAAAAATTCCAAAATTTTTCAACAATTAAATCTATTTTTAAAGCCTAAAAACAATTTTTAAATTAAAATATTCATAAAAAAAAAGTAAAAAGAGGAAAAATCTGAAACCTTTTTCAAAAATTCTAATTTACTTAATACTACTGGTGAAAAATAAAATTGCACGAAAAAGTGAAAAATTGCCTAATAAGACAAAAACAGTAAGCTAGTTGGTTAAATTAGCTTGTCAATGGCAATTTTGAGAGGTCAGTGGGTAGTTGGTTCCCACTGTCAGGCTTAATTGCCCAGACAGAAAAAACAGTGGACTTTTTGACTTGTTTGGAGTTGTTTTGGTGGTTTCTTTGGGCACACAAGGCACCCTCACAACCAGTTGGCTTGTGGGGAGTCAAATAAAACACAATAAAGCAAATCCAAACACAAAACAAGCACACAATCACCACAAACCACTTGGACAGATAGAAAAAAGAAAGAAAAATGCAGAAAGATAAGTTGCTGACCTAATACGGCAATACAGTGACGATAGGACCACCAAAACTTAATCAATTAACTACAAAACCTCAAGTTAACTACTCATAAGCCTCAACTAACCTATGACTAAGCTGTGCTCAAAATTATAGGCCACAAACACACAAAACAAGGCTTCAAAACCCACTGTACAGACAGTGAGTTTGATTGCTGATGTTTTGGGTATGATAGTGACTGTCTATGGGCTCTAAAAGCTACAAATTGAATCTAAACTAATAACCACCACCATGAAAACCTAAACTACCCTAATTGTTAACAATATATCAAGATTCAAGCCTAAAATCATGGAAACCAAGTCCAAAAACCCACTGTCTTGATATAGCAGACAAAATGGGTGTGTTTGTTGGTGTTTTAAGCGAATTGGTGAATTTCTACAGCTAAATAAGCCATAAATTCTTACTAAGCTCTAAATAAATACTTTGTAAACCTAATCTACCCTAAATCCTAGCTGTTAACAAGATCTCATTAATCAAAACATTAAAAAAAAGCAAAAGCTATGAGCCTATTGTATGATTGTAATATTTTTACCAAAATATGCACTTTTGATTAACCAACTACACCAATTGAAACATTACTAAAAATCAATGAAACAGACCATAAGAGACTTGTCTAGGCTATTTTTGCCAAACACTTGTATCACCCAATGTGTACAATAAGTAGACCCAAACACCCCTATATTTTCTGAAAACAAAGATTTTAACAAAACAAACCTTATCAAACCAACTCCAAATCAATCTTAAGTTATAGAAACATGGAATTAAGAACTAAATAATAACTAATTACCAAGAAAATCACAGGTTTAGCATGCTAATCATATAATCATCATAAAAGGTCAACAAGAAAAATAAATGAACAAGGGTTACCACCCTTTGCTTTGTTCAAGAAAAGGACACACCAAAACTTTTTCCCTAAACTTGTGGTGTAAAGAAGTTAATATGGAAGCTGATGAGGTCTCTTAGCTTGTGGTTCAAAAACTGAACCCAATAACTATGGAATATCTTCAAAAAATGAAAGGAAAGAAGGAGAAATGCATGGTCTTTTGCACCTGCACACCACAACCAACCAGCAAACAACAAAGTGGCAGAAGCTAGTCACAAGCTTGTGGCTAGCTAATGCTATAGTTAAGTTAACAGAAAAAAAGATAGATAAAGATTTTGAGAAATCTTAAAAACTTTACTTGAAACAAATCTTTACCAAATTTAAAGTGGAACCAATAGGGTAATATAACACTGCTGCTAAAACCTATAAGACCATTAAGTTGTCAATTTAAGGTTTTATTGGCTTAAGAACAGTGGATCTCAGAAAAATCAGAATTTGTCAATATCTTTTTGAACAAAAAACTAACTTTTGATAAACACTAAAGTAATTTTTGTAAGAAAATAAATATTCATTACACTAATACAGATAAAGAAGGGAACTCAGCATTCGCACAAGGTTTAAACAAATTTTTCATTAATTTAAAAAAAGTTACAAAGAGGATGGAACAAATAATATGGGTACATACTATCCATATTTATACAACTATCTAAACATTCTAGAATTAAAATGAAGAAAAATAAACCCTAGCTGTATAAATTCCTAAAAATCCCTCAAGTCTTGATCATTTAAAAATAGTCAATGAGGCACCATGTGATTCTGCTGTTGTAACACCCCACTTTGATAAGTGGACCGTTACGCGTATTTATGGCGTGTCATCAAAGCATGTGACCATAGGTAAAACCGGAATCAAACATCGGTTCCCAAACATAAGCCCAAAACATAAAATAAAGTAAATGAACTTGGAGGACCAGGCAAGTGTCAAAACAAGCATAAGTATATGAAGGCAAAAAGGAGAAGAAGTCTAAGGCAGCTTCCATCCTATACACGTCCTCCAAATGCTCGAGTCTGTCCATGGGTACCTGCCGTTTTGGGACATGGAAAGGAAAATAACGGTTGAGCAATACGCTCAGTGAACGGATATATGACATGGTAAGAATGGCTAAAATAAAGTAAAGACTCAAAAGCAGCGGAAATATATAAGTCCTGAAAAATCTGGAACATGTTCATAAAACTGTTTTTATAGTTTGAAAAGACTTATAGTTTAATATGAAAACTTTATGAATTAGCCAATAGCCTATACAGGTCATGAGGTTCCACTGTGCATGAATACTTGGAGGGGAGACCACGTCATGCAATTAAAGGGGTTTCCTCAAATTAATTAGTCTGGGTAGGAGGGATCAACTCCTTGTGAAGGATGCAAGGCACACATCACATTCACCATGAAAATCTTGTAAAACATATAACTAGGATGCACCCATACGCCCCACATGATAATATATATATATATGGCCAAAACTGAAAAGAGACGCCACGAGCAATCACTCTGCTGTGGGGAAGTCATAACACTAGTGCCTCCAGTGTTATGGTTATGGTACCTCCATAACTAGGTGACACTGGTCATGCATGTATATGGCTTAGGAATTTAAACTAACATAAGTAATCAAACATATAAAACATATACTGGGAAAACAGTTGGCTGCAAACGGGGAATCCTAAATGGGGAATCCTAAAACATATACCAAAGGACGAAAAATCCGTACCTTGTGTCCAGTGAACAAGGAAAGATGAAAGGATGAATAGTCCTACTCCGACCTCACTAATGCTACATAAATAAAGGACATGTATAAGTTATCTGATTACTGAGTACGTTACGGGTTATAGCATGTTCTTAGCTTGTTTTATATGTTCTTGTCTTGTTTTACTATTTTAAATCGTATACTGTATTATTCATGTATTTCATGTATTTCTGATTAAGTATTATCGTGTATTCTTGTATTATTATACTTGTTGTGTAATAATAAGTAACTTTCTAAGAATAACAGGTTTCCTAAAATAGAAAGTTTCCAAAAATAGAATGTCTCCAAAAATAGATCATTTTCTAAAAATAGAAAGTTTCTAAAAATAATAAGTTTCTTGAAATAGAAAGTTTCCATATTTAGAAATAAGCTGGATTAATAAGCTAATACTATAAGATTAAGTTTACTGGTTAAAAATCATAAGTCATGTAGTTAATAGTATAGTTTATTAATTAAATGTCATGGTAATTTAATAAACTATAGGTTATATGATTTAATTAAATAAAGGCATGATTTAATTAAATTAAGACATATAAAATACTTAGATTAATTATGTATTAATAATTTATTAATTATAACATAAGTCATGTTTTATTAATTAATTATAGTCCATGTTTTAATTAATTAATAACTATAGTCTAAATTAAATGATAAAATACTTAGGTTAAAACATGTATTATTTATTAAAAATAAATATAACTTAAGTCATGATTAGATTAAATTAATTATTAGTCATGTTTAATTAATCTAATTTTTCCTTGTAAAAGAATATAACTTGTAAAAATATAACTTGTACGAAAATATAACTTGTAAAAATTATCCCGTGCCCGTGTTTTAATATAAGACGAACATATAACCCGAACCAAACCGCCCCTTTTTAATTCCTTAAACTGTCAGCCAAACACCCTAAATAAAACCATCAGCCGAAGACCCCTGTCCCCTTTTGTGTTGTTGCTGGCTGCCACTGCCTGACCTGGGTTTCCCACTGGCAGTGGTCGTTCCCCCCCCCCCCCCCCCCGATCGAACCAATTTCCCACCGAGAGTCAAAGACTCTCGATTCCCACTGCCTGATCAACAGCAGCCCTTGCTGCTTGCCACTGTTTATAGTAAACAGCCACTAAGGTCGTTTGGTTTACGGCTAATAGAAGGAAACCACCACCGAGAGTCTAATACTCTCGGTTTGGGTGCAAGCCGAACCAAAACACAATCAAGCCCGAATCCCTTTTATGTTTTAATCATTATAACATCATGTTTTCATGGTTTCATTAAATGGGTTCTTGAATTAAAGACAAATAAATTAAAAGGTTAAGGATTTAGAATACCGTATGCGTAACCATAGAAGGTCAAGAAACACGAACACATACATGAACCCGAATTATAGATCAAACCAACTTTTCCCTTCCCTTTTCTCTTGATAATGTTTGCGGCCATATATGCCCTAACTAGGGTTTCTCTAATTTTTAGAAATCATGAAAAGTGAAGAGTATTTGGTCCTTTCATGTGTTTTACATTCTATCATGGGTCGGGCCTTGGGCCCTTGTTTCCTTTCTCTTTTGGCCACGGCAAACCCCAAACCCAAACTAAGTTTCACTTTTAAATATCGTGTTATAATATTTATCACATGTTTGTGTTTAATTATCGTGTCGTGTTTAATTATTATACGGGTGTATCCTTGTTTCAAATGTTCGTGTAGTTCATGTTATAATACTTATACGTAATAATTATAGTGTTTTACATGTTCGTGATCATATGTTCATGATTGTAATTATATACTAATAAATATCATGTATCATCACGTACTTAATAGTTATCATGCACTAACACGTACGTAGTTTCTGAATTTAATGTTCACGACACGTGTACATGATATAATGGAAAGTTTTATTTTATTCGTAACTTCGTATGATGTACTGTTCATAGTTACTGTTCATGGTATTTTAATATGGGTTTTACAACTCTTCCCCCCTAAAAAGAATAATTCGTCCCCAAATTATAGATAACGTAAACTGAAAGAGACGTGGACATAACATGGACCGTAAAGGACATGGAACGTGACATGACTGGAGAGAACATACCTGATTCAAGAACGGAAAAAGAGGATAGAAGGTCCAGATGGAACCTTCCGTTTCAAGTGGCTTCCAACTCAGAACGGTTCCTCTAAAAGATCTTGACGAAGTAGCAAATCCTGATCTTCATGACCCTAACTTGACGGTACCTAAAAGTTCCTGATTTATCAACATAAGATAGATCCTCATGAATCTGATTGAGTGGATACGAGTTGAAGTGCAAGGGTAACTAGAACATTAAGAGGAAAAATAACCCGAAATAACTGTCATTAATAGCATCTTAGCAGTGATGCGCGAGACATAGTGAAACGTAGTACATGAACAATTGTGAATGTGATACGTGAACAATTATGAACGTGATACGTGAACAATTGTGAATGTGATACGTGGGAATATGATGAGTGTAATATAAGACCATATGGTGGATGATGATACGTGCAACTTATCGTGAACGTGATATAAGAAACGTGGAATGAAATGACATGTGAAACATATCATGAACATGAGATACCATAATTATAACACCAATGATACGAGGTGATGGAAAGTTTATTAGACTTAAGTCTGGTCTCTCAAGATTCTGCAAAACTTCCAGAACGAAAAAATGAAATGTAAATTGTAAACTAGGATACGATCATGAACGTGACAGTGTCATGAATATGAGCGCGAAAGCAAGTCGTAAAATTAGAACAAGGACGTGAACGTAAATAAGGAGTACAAATGTGAACCTTTGTCTGGCCTGATGGCTGAGGGAGTACCAAGTGATCGGAGGAGCCTTGGCTGGAACATGTCCGATCAATCTGCTGACTCTGAAATCCTTGTGGATGTAAGGATTCTGCAGACTTGGTCAAATTGTTGACAATAACCCAGATAGCATCATGCTTCTTCTGAGTTTGCGGTAATATGGTAACCAAAATCCATGGAGATCTTGTCCCATTTCTGTTCACAATTTCTGGTGGTGGAAAAACATCCTAGTCTGTTGGTGTTCTGTCGTAGCCTGTTGGTATGTCAGGTACTTAGATATGAACGTAACTGTATCTTGCTTCATAGAAACTTGATACATAGGAGTTTGCAAAACTATGAGTCTCCGAAATTAGACTTCTCTTAGCGTAGAATTTTCTGGAACACCTAATGTAGTGTAGGATTCTCACATTTACGCATAAGCTGAGTCATGGTAAGATTAACTGTGAGAATCCATGTGATTCAGCGTACAGTAATTAACCATAATTTATATTGTAAAATTTCAGGGTGAAATTCCTTCTTGTGTAACATAGAGTGAAGATGGTCTTCGTGCTCTTCTCTAGACTTAGAAGAAGATTAGATTGTCATAGAAGAAAATGATAACGCATTTGTTTATGAGTCCCTGGGAACGCGATCTATCAAGTCCATAATACTGCTAGAGCATCCATAAGGCTAAAATAAAATCATGAATTTAGCATGATCATATCATGTACGAGTAGCAGTCATGGAATGTCCTGTTATTTCTCTCGTCACTGTTGGCAGCATGATCATGAATCCGATCTTGGAAAAGTGCTCAACACCCTAAAGTCGAATGGACACGTCGTCAATGCATGGAGGAGGATAACGGTTATGAAGGGTGATTTGTTTAAATCGATGGTAGTCGACACATAATCTCATGTTACTGTCTTTCTCCTTGAAGGTTATTCTGGAATATATGGGAAGATTTTGGACTAATCGGTTGGTTATGCATAAAGGGAACTTCAATGGTCGTGTCTTAACCGACAGCTAGAAAATTTTCGCAGCCATGGCTAACAAAAATGCGTGCTTGTAAAGCATAGATAATTTGTACAAATTTTCCTGATGGAAAACCATGATGAATGTATTCAGGAGCCTGAACATTACTGTACATAATCTGATATAAATGGCGACCAGTCGTAGCATGGTGTGTTGTTCATAGTCCAAAATCAGAATCATATTAACTCGCATATGTACAAGGTAAGTGCATTAGCAGATTGGATCTTATCATTAGACTGAAGGAAAAACCTTCGTGTACATGGGTGATACGAATAATGGTCATGGATATATGAAATATGAAATCAAGAAATGAAGGTGTCATGAAACAAAGGTAACAGATCTCACTAAATGTGTTTTACCTGCCTCACGTAGAACGAATCCTACGTATCAAAACGCGAATAATACGCCGGTGTTGGTACTGAAATTCTTGTGGCCTAATTAATATATGGCACAACAAAATGTATATACCCCTTGGAGGGCACCCTGAATTTCTTAAGGATGTTTCATAAATGGACGTGATTCATGTGTCTTGACTCGTGTCTCGAGAAATATGTGTATGACATGTGACTTGATTGGTGTCCTGACATGTGTCTTCAGAAAATATACGTGAGACATGTGTCTTGACTGATGTCTTGACATGTGTCTCGAGGTGTGAAATGAATAAAACTAAAACTCTTAGGTTATCATGAAAGAATTGGCGGATCGGTTGGACTGCTGACCCTTTGTATTTCTAATCACGTCCGTTACCGGTGTTCTGTTGTGATTGCTAGGATAGTTGCTGTCACAGTAGTGGTTACTATCGTCTTGCCTGTCAGTTCCATAATGGGTCATTCTCATGACGATGATTCATGTAACTATTCAGCTGAGTGGCTGGCTGGTACCGGTTCTCACTCATATGACTGAAAAGACAACTGAATGACGTGTGACATATAACTAAAAGATAGGGACATGGAGTGTGATAAAATTTTTTTAGTCGTGAAGCATCTTATCGTCCGATCGCTTTAATCTAATGCCTTTGTCTTCGTCGAACAACATCGGCACCTCGTAGCGTCTCCTAGCAACCAACAGCATCAACGTTTAGTAACATCTCCAAGTTATGAGCCACATCAGCATCTTGTAGAATATCAACAAGTGGAATACGCCTGAGATGATTTTGAATCGACGAGTATTGTAAGGGAAATACACATAGATTATGGTACGTGTAATACACATGGGTTACGGTACATGGGGTACACGTGGAATACAATACATGGAGTACACGTGGAATGCACACGAAATGATGGATATGGGGTCGATCATCTGACATGAATTAAAAGGACATAATTGGTTAAACGGTTAGAAACCGAACTGGAACGAGCATCATGATAACCTGGCAATGCTAGCATAAACATCATTCTGGTTGAATAGAGAAACGCTAAAAGTGTGGTTAAACGAGATTCAACGATGATTTGCATGAAAGCATGATTAATGAAAACCAACCATGACTATCATGAAAGCAGGATTAAATGAAATCCATCTATGTCTTGTATGAAAGCATATACAACATAAGCGACGTAAGACATAATTAGCATGATGACGAAATCAATCATGAAGAAACATGGAACGATATTAACATGAAGGAGTATAAAACATAACAGCATGAAAACAAAGTTAACCATGATAGTATGAAAACATAATTGACATAAAGACATAACAATTTATTAGGGGACATGAAATTTTTTTATGACTGTAATGACATGAAATCTGAAATTTCGCTGGTGAGAACGACCATCGGTCGGTTCACAAAATAAGCTTGACATGATTAATCTGATTAGTACATAAGATGAACATAAGAAAATGATGCATGGAATAGTTTATAAAACATGGTCTATTAAAAGTTTTTGTATGGGCGAAGGTGAACGCCTATGGGTCGGTTAACCAAAATTGACATAAAGAGGGTGGACGCCTACGGGCCGGTCCACCAAAACAAAATAGTTCGAATAAAAGCACATGCGACTAAATATGGCCTGTCTTGTACCAACTATTACTTGATCAAAATACCTGCAACGATAATACATGAAATAAATGAGTGAAAATCATCTGTCAAAACTTAACAGAAAAAAGTTTATGTGACCAATTATGAACTACTGGGGTTAAGTCCACATTAGCCACAGTTCACGAGGAACACCATGCATGAAACAATGACACATAACTAAGTATGGATGACGGTTGTTCGTCCATATTAGTAAAAAAAATACCGATGGACACATCATGGTTAAAACAACAAGGTGCTGAAAACATTAATATGTGGAATAACAAGCGTTGACTTAGAAAGATTTTGGTGACTACCCACTGGTCATAGGTCGAGTTTTAGAGCCTACAGGTCAAAACCTTGGGCTCTGATACCATAATTGTAACACCCCACTTTGATAAGTGGACCGTTACGCGTATTTATGACGTGTCATCAAAGCATTCAAGGTAATATGTACTAAAACATACATGACCATAGGGAAAACCGGAATCAAACATCGGTTCCTAATCATAAGCCTAAAACATTAAATAAAGTAGATGAACTAGGAGGACCAGACAGTTGTCTAAACAAGCATAAGTATATGAAGGCAAAAAGGAGAAGACGTGTAAGGCATCTTCCATCCTATGCACGTCCTCTAAATGCTCGAGTCTTTCCATAGGTACCTGCCATTTTAGGACATGGAAAGGAAAGTAACGGCTGAGCAATATGCTTAGTGAACGGATATATGACATGGTATGAATGGCTAAAATACAAGTAAAGACTGAAAACCAGCAGAAATGTATAATTCCTGAAAACCTGGAACATGTTCATAAAACTGGTTTTAAAGTTTGAAAAGACTTATGTTTTAATATGAAAACTGTATTAATTAGCCCATAGCCTATATAGGTCACGAGGTTCCACCGTACATGAATACTTGGAGGAGAGACCTCGTCATGCAATTATAGAGGTTACCTTTAATTAATTAGTCTGGGTAGGAGGGATTAACTCCTTGTGAAGGATGCAAGGCACACATCGTATTCACCATGAAAATCCTGTAAAACATGTAACTAGGATGCACCCATACGCCCCACATGATAATATAAATATATGGCCAAAACTGAAAAAGGACGCCAAGAGCAATCACTCCGCCGTGGGGAAGTCATAACACTGGTGCCTCTAGTGTTATGGTTATGGTACCTCCATAACTAGGTGACACTGGTCATGCATGTATATGGCTTAGGCATTTAAACTAACATATGTAATCAAACATATAAAACATATACTGGGAAAACAGTTGGTTGCAAACAGGGAATCCTAATAAGGAAAGAATATCCATACTGAAGGACGAAAAATCCGTACCTTGAGTCCAGTGAACGAGGAAAGATGAAAGGATGAATAGTCCTACTCCGACCTCACTAATGCTACATAAATAAGGGACATGTATAAGTTATCTGATTACTGAGTACATTGCGGGTTATAGCATGTTCTTAGCTTGTTTTATATGTTCTTGTCTTGTTTTACTGTTTTAAATGGTATACTATATTATTCATGTATTTCATGTATTTCTGATTAAGTATTATCTTGTATTCTTGTATTATTATACTTGTTGTGTAATAATAAGTAACTTTCTAAGAATAGCGGGTTTCCTAAAATAGAAAGTTTCCAAAAATAGAAAGTCTCCAAAAATAGATCAGTTTCTAAAAATATAAAGTTTCTAAAAATAATAAGTTTCCTGAAATAGAAAGTTTTTATATTTAGAATTAAGCTGGATTAATAAGCTAATAATATAAGCTTAAGTTTACTGGTTAAAAATCATAAGTCATGTTGTTAATAGTATAGTTTATTAATTAAATGTCATGGTAATTTAATAAACTATAGGTTATATGATTTAATTAAATAGACGATTACCCGCGCATAGCAGCAGAATTATCTAAAAACATCTAATTAACTATATGCTAATTGACTTGCCTAGCGAGATAGAGTTTATGATATGCTAATTGACTTGGTGGTTGAACCGGTAACCCGATAACTTGGCCGGGTTAAACCGATGGTCAGACTTGTGCCCGGTGACTCGACCGGGTTGACCTAGAGGTCGAACTCTTGATCTGGTGACTCGATCGAATTGACTCGGTGATCGAACCCGTGACTCAATGACTCTACCGAGTTAACTTGGTGGTCGAATTCGTGACCCGATCACTTAGCCAAATGGACCCAATAGTTCATCATATGACCATGTATTAAATGTTTAACTACATAATTATATCTATTATATATATACGGAATTTAAGTTTTTAACTATTTTTTTATTTATCACTTTTTTTCATTTTGGAAAATCATGTGTAAACTTTATATATTAATTTACACGAGTACCCGCGTATAACACGGACGAAAATGTTAAAAGATAACCTATATGCACAATTGCTAATCCGGTTCACATTCATTACCAAACACCTTTGTAATAAAATACGAATTTTTTATGAACACCAATTGGCAACTACTTTCTATATAAGAAACTTTTGAAGATTCCACCGAAGATAATTAATTACTAAAGTTTGCTATCTGGGAGGCATGCTATCATACCAATAGATGAACTGCGTGATAGACATACTCGCATAAGACTCATGCTTTGACATACGCGTGCTAGACACTTGTACGGGTATCACCGAATCAGCAAGAAAAAAGGCAGAGGTAACAAATTAAAATTCAACATGTGATTCTATAACAAATCAAGAAATTAATACACAAATTGAAACACCGTGAACATTGTTATATGGACTCCATGCAACATATCCTAAATTTTCAATTGTATGTGCCTAGACCGTCTCCAATAGAAAAATGCACGCATGGAAATTACTTTAGAAAGTTTTATTACTTGAAACATCTACCAGCCGCGATGAAAAAGAGCAACAATCTCTCCCTATAGGCAAAGCTAGTCCACAAGAAAAATGGAATAGCTAAAACTGCAAAGCCCACAAGAGTGATTGCAGCACGTCACTGGCTCGTTGTTTATTGACTCAAACATGCATGTAAGCATCTATATGTTCCTCGGGATCAAACTTACCCTTTGTTTCAGGCTGTCGTGTGTTTGTGGAGTTATTGCGCGTCAAAAAATAATACTGTAATACGTTAAAAAAAACGTGGACATTTATTTAAGATGATCGAAAGTGTGAACCAACCAAAAAGTTTGATAATGAATAGGAAAACTGAGTTGAGGTGCTTCCTTATATAAATTGGCATGTTCATAAGATAAATACTAAAAACATGGATATAAAAAACTTCTAAGGTAAACTATGGCAAAAATACAGTAGTGATAACTCATTCAAGCCTTCTAGAATCAAGTTATATAACCCCTTAGTCTCTTTTCTGTTTTTGCAACAAAAATATAACCTTTTTAGAGACATTTTCATAATAACTGACTTGAGAGAACATCATATTATCTTATATTGTTGATGTTTAGCAAGGACCAGCAAAGCAAATAAACTTACAAAAGTATGGCTGACAATGTTTTCAACAAGATTATGATACGATGCACCAACATTGTAGATGCCTGCAATATAAATATACCCATTTAACATCCATAAGCCTCTCTTACCCTGCCTTTGAAAGGAGCATCAGATGGCGTTGCCATCTGTCATAAAAAAATTACTTAGTACTCATATTCAACATAGTTTTGGTAACGTTATATTTCTATTTCAATGATTCTTGTTGATATAATGTTGATACATGTATGCAGAGTAGGAAAATCGACATCATAACGAAGACAGTCAAAGAACCTCTTTAGTCTCTACTTGTACAACTCTACATCCTCTTTTGTCAAGGTGTTACTTTTACTCTAAACCGCCAAGTTTGCTTGCCTGCAAAAATTTAATTTAATACATCATATTGTTAATCTCCTTTTGTTTATGACAAACCTGAACAAAAGCATGCTTCAGCCCGTTATCACATAAATGAAGAACTCAATACAACATACCTGAGGTTGATGAAGATACGATAATATATACGATGGAATCCTTTGTGTATTTTTTTTAATTGGTGTTAAAGATGGATTCTTAAATAGACTCTAATTGTAATCAAACTGTAATCAAGGGAGAGTGTAGAGGAAGAATGCAAAGTTGCTTAACAACCATTTCCAGCACTCGTCCAACAATATTTAATTAAATACTTTCTATGAATAAAAATTTTATGAATTCATTCCATTTATGTCTTCTTTTAATACACAATTGACAATACATACCAAAAATAATTTGTCAATAGCGTTTCAATTTGAGATAAAATAGAATAGCCAGATTCATTTGTTTCCTTATTTGCAATTGTTGAAAATTTTCAACTTTCAACATTTTGGATGCCTCCATTATAGATAGTATAGATAGATAAAGGCATGATTTAATTAAATTAAGACATATAAAATACTTAGGTTAATCATGTATTAATAATTTATTAATTATAACCTAAGTCATATATTATTAATTAATTATAGTCCATGTTTTGATTAATTAATAACTATAGTCTAAATTAAATGATAAAATACTTAGCTTAAAATATATATTATTTATTAAAAATAAATATAACCTAAGTCATGATTAAATTAAATTAATTATTAGTCATGTTTAATTAATTTAATTTTTCCTTGTAAAAGAATATAACTTGTAAAAATATAACTTGTACGAAAATATATAACTTGTAAAAATTATCCCGTGACCGTGTTTAAATATAAGCCGAACATATAAGCCGAACCAAACAGCCCCTTTTTAATTCCTTAAACTGTCGGCCAAACACCCTAAATAAAACCATCAGCCAAACACCCCTGCCCCCTTTTGTGTTGCTGCTGGCTGCCACTGTCTGGCCTGGGTTTACCACCGGCAGTGGCCGTTTCCCACCTGCTCGAACCAATTTCCCACCGAGAGTTAAAGACTCTCGGTTCCCACTACTTGATCAACAGCAGCCCTTGCTCCTTGCCACTGTATATTGTAAACGTGTAACACCCCACTTTGATAAGTGGACCGTTACGCGTAATGATGGCGTGTCATCAAAGCATGCAAGGTAATATGTATTAAAACATACATGACCATAGGGAAAACCGGAATCAAACATCGGTTCCCAAACATAAGCCCAAAACATAAATAAAGTAAATGAACTAGGAGGACAAGATAGGTGTCCAAACAAGCATAAGTATATGAAGGCAAAAAGGAGAAGAAGTGTAAGGCAACTTCCATCCTATGCACGTCCTCCAAATGCTCGAGTTTGTCCATGGGTACCTGCCATTTTGGGATATGGAAAGGAAAATAACGGCTGAGCAATGCGCTCAGTGAATGGATATATAACATGGTATGAATGGCTAAAATATAAGTAAAGACTGAAAAGCAGCGGAAATGTATAAGTCCTGGAAAACATGGAACATGTTCATAAAACTGGTTTTATAGTTTGGAAAGACTTATGTTTTAATATGAAAAACTGTATTAATTAGCCAATAGTCCATATAGTTCACGAGGTTCCACCGTGCATGAATACTTGGAGGGGAGACCTCGTCATGCAATTAGAGGGGTTGCCTCTAATTAAATAGTTTGGGTAGGAGGGATCAACTCTTTGTGAATGATGCAAGGCACACATCGCATTCACCATGAAAATCCTGTAAAAATATGTAACTAGGATGCACCTATACGCCCCACATGATAATAATATAACAATGGCCAAATAACTGAAAGGGACGCCACGAGCAATCACTCCGCCGTGGGGAAGTCATAACACTGGTGCCTCCAGTGTTATGGTTATGGTACCTCCATAACTAGGTGACACTGGTCATGCATGTATATGGCTTAGGCTCTTAAACTAACATAAGTAATCAAACATATAAAACAATATTGTGAAAACAGTTGGCTGCAAACTGGGAATCCTAATAAGGAAAGAATGTCCATACTGAAGGACGAGAAATCCGTACCTTGTGTCCAGTGAACGAAGAAGACGAAAGAATGAAAGTCCTACTCCGGTCTCACTAATGCTACATAAATAGGGGACATGTATAAGTATTCTGTTTAGTGAGTACGTAACTGATTATATCATGTCTTATCTTGTTTTATATGTTCTTGTCTTAATTTACTGAATTTAATGTTATGCTGTGTTTATCATGTATTCTATGTATTCTGGTTGAGTATTAACTTGTATTCTTGTATTATTATACTTGTTGTGCAATAATAAGTAACTTTCTAAAAATAGTAGGTTTCCTAAAAAAGAAAGTTTCCAAAAATAGAAAGTTCCCAAAATAGATTAGTTTCAAAAAATAGATCAGTTTCTAAAAATAGAAAGTTTCTAAAAAATAGAAAGTTTCCTGAAATAGAAAGTTCCCATATTTAGAAATAAGCTGGATGAATAAGCTAATAATATAAGCTTAAGTTTACTGGTTAAATATCATAAGTCATGTAATTATTTGTATAGTTTATTAATAATATCATGTTAATTAAATAAACTATAGGTTATACGATTTAATTAAATATAAGCATGATTTAATTAAATTTGGGTGTATAAAATACTTAGGTTAAACATGTATTAATATTTTATTGATTATAACCTAATTCATGTTTATTAATTAATTTAATCCATATTTTTAATAATTAATACTATAGTCTAAATTAAATAATATAATACTTAGGTTAAAACATGTATTAGTTACTAAATAATAATAACCTAAGTCCATGTTTAATTAAATTAATTATTAGCCATGATTAATTAATTTAATTTTCTTGTTAAAAGAATATACTTGTAAAAATGTAACTTGTAAAAATATTATAACTTGTAGAAAACGTGACTTGTAAAAATGTCCCCGTGACAAAACCTGTGTTTTAATTATAAGCTGAAACATAACCGGACCGGACCCCATGAACCGGACCGAACCAACACCCCTAGCAGTGGCTACCCGGCTCAGCCGGTTGCCACTGCCCTAGTCATAATCCCCACCGCCAGGTTGTGACTGCCAGCCGTGGGTTCCCACTGCCCAGCCGTGGGTTCCCACTGCCCAGCCGTGGGTTCCCACTGCCCAGCCGTGGCTTCCACTGGCCGAGCAGAACACCCACCGGCAGCAGCAGCTTTGGCTGTCACTGCGTAGGGTTCGTTCCCCCTGCTTTTGTAACACTCTCAAATTTCGTATCGGGTCAGCGGAAGGGTCAATAGAGTGTTACGGGATAACACAATAACTCAAATCATAGACAACGCATAAAAAGGGTTGTACAAAGTTTATCATACATTCATTCGAGTACAAGTTTAAAGTTTACACAAGGTCCCCCAGTTTCACAGTCATAAAGTTTACAAAACATAGTTCGAATGAATAATTTTATTATATGGGCCATCAGAGTCGATCTCCATCCATGTTACCTTCAAGCAACTGAGATAAAACATGCGAAAATTATATCAGCGAATGCCGAGTGAATTCAGAGAGTTTAATAAATCCGTTATATAAAACAGTTATAGAAAGCAGAACACAAGTATAATATTAGAAGTGAGTCCTCGTATTGCTAGTCAGACAATATATTATAAATCAAGTCATACATCGTATACCGTCCATGAGACCGTAGTCTCAATACTATCGTTATTCGTATTGCATTGTATTGGATTGCGTTGGATTATTACTAGCCGTATGACATTGCTACCTTACTATAACAAACAACGGGCCGCGAACCCGACAAACAATTGCCCATCTAAATTAGCGTGTCGTCACAAAAATCACGCTATGTAAATCTTCTCATACATAAATTCGCTTACCAATCAATGTGCCACGACGAGGATCAACCGTCAAGGCGCGAACTGGGGTGATCTTCCCCAAATAGTACTATTATATGCATAAGCGTCTATCGAATCCCGGTAGTTCACAATTCATGCTAATGGGACTTTAAGTGACATAACCTAACCAATAATAATCCTTTTCATCTCATTCATTGGGTCATAACATCATTCGGGTTCAATTTACCATCAGCCAATTCTACTTCGTAACTGGTATTTATCTCAACAGGTACAATGTCAATAAGAGCACTAAATTTATTGGATACAAAGCTCCTATCAGCACCCGAATCAAATAAAGCAACAACATAATGATTGTTGAGTAAAAACGTACCAGTAACGACATTCGGATCCTCTTTCTTAACCTCAACCGTTCCAAGTTGATAAGCACCACCCTGGTTGTTTCTTCCAGGTCCAATCCTTTTCAACTTGTGGCAATCCGATTTCTTATGACCTTCTTCACTACATGATTGTAGAGTTTTTGTACCCTTTAGGAAAAGGATGACAAAAGTGGCAAGTATTGAGTGTCGGTTTAGGAAAACCGAGCACTAATGACCCTTAACAAAGTTCAAGTTCGTTTCCCAAGGAGGCACGTGCGTTGTGTAATGAATTGATTAATGATGATTTTATTTTTATGAGAAGAAAAGAAAAGAGAAATAAGAAAGAAAAGACGGTTACGAAGACGGATCGAGCTAAGACGAAAACGCGTTCACGTAAAACCGTAAAAAACTACAAAATTAAAATTTTTAAAACCTAAAAATTAATTAAAAGCTAAAAGTAGTCTAAAATAATATAAATAAGAATAAAAATCCAACAAAAATATTTTAAAACCTTTTATTAATTAAATATTCAATTTTAAATGCTAATTAAAGCCCTAAAATTAAGTATAATTAATCAAAATGTCCAAAATATGATTTTATTGAACAAATAACTTACTTATATTATCTAAAGGCTAAAAAGTATTTTTCCTAATTTTTAAAAACTATTTTTCTATTTTTAAATTACTTAAAACTATTTTAAAACTAAAATAATTATAAAAAATAATAAAATAATGCTAAAAATAATCTACAGATTTTAAAAATCCTAAATTACTCTAATGAACAGTAGAAAAATGAAAAAGTTTGAAAAATAATAAATTTTTCACTAAAAGACAAAACTAGTTTAAAATAAAACCCTAATTAACTTAAATTAATTCTAGAAAATAAATAAAAAGTGAACAGTGAAAATTTTTAAAACCAAAAATCTTAAAATATTATTCTAAGTCTATGAAAATTGTTTAAACTGAAAAACAAGAATTTTTGGCACTAAATGCCAAATACAGAAACATTAAAAATATATTAAAAATGCTATTTAATCTAAAAAATATAAAATGAACAGTAAATAAAAATCTAATTAATCAGAAAAATCCTAAATTAAATAAGAAAAATAAAGAAACAAAAATCAGGTCCTAACTCTAAAATTTACCCACTAAAGACAAAAAAGATTGAAAACTGATAGTGACATGTGATTGGTTTTTGTCTTGTTGCTTGGCAGTGGTAACTTGTGTGCTACCAGTGGGAAAGGAGTTCCCAATGCTAGTGTAAAAAAAGTGGTCAGTTGACCAATAAGCTCAGGAGAGCTTATTTGTAGCTTGTTCTTTGGACAAAAGGCACCCCCACACCAATTGGGTTGTGGGGAGTCTGAGTAAACACAAAAAATGAGCAATCAATTCACAAAATCTCACACAAAAGGGCACAACAAGTTTCTGATTAAGCTATGGGTTGTCTGATGAACAGTTGAGCTATTTTACTTGCACAAATATGAGATTCAAAGGACAATAACTTGCATACAATCCAGTCAAGTGACAAATAAATGATAGCACACCCTAACTAGACCTAAAATCTAGCAGACTACCAAATTTGAGGCACAATCAAACACAAAATCAAGCACAATAGGCAGTTTTCTGATTTTGCTATGTTTTCACCTTTTTTCACATGCAACTTGTTTTAAAACTCATCAAAATGAAACCAAAATGCATGTGTCACCTAATAATAAACTAATGAGTGTGTTTAAACAAGTTTTACCCCAAATTCATGTCATTAGATCCTACTAAAACCTTAATCCAAACACCCCATTATATTTTCAGAAAGTGATTTTTCAAACCAAATTCAAACAAATCAAACCAAATAGATTCCAATCAATCTCAGCATGCATAATAACCTCAATAAAGCAATATCAAACCACATAAACAACACTAAAACACCTTTTCACCAAATTCATACCAAATCACAAAATTAAGAAAACTAAAAAGGAACACAAGGATTTTACCTCAAGGGACCTACATCCAGGTCCCTTAGTGGCAGCTTAGCCACCTCCTATCAGGTCTGGACCTGAGCTGACCCTTGGACAACAAACAACAAGCCAAACCTGCTAAGAAAGAAAGAAAGAACACAATTCCAACTTTCTGATTTTTCAGTCCTTTTCAAAACTTTTCAAAAACTTTTCTCAAATGTTTTTCCTTTCAAAAACACTTAACAAATTAACTTTAAATCCTGAAACACCAAACCTTGAAACCAATTTTCACCAAAAATTCCCTTTTTCAAAAACCCTTTTTCTGAAAACTTCAAACACAAAAATGTTTGAGAAAGTATTAATGGAACTCAGATTTTTGCCTTACAAACACACACCAACTTTTAAATAATAAAAAGGAATTAAATTGCTTAACAAATACCAACTCTTATAACTTTAAAAAGGAATTACAAATATTTTTAAAGCAAAATCTGGAACAAGGATATATGTGACATGCCACATATATTTATACTATCAAATAGAACTAACTAGAAGCCTGGAATAAAATAATACAAGAAAATCAAAGCCCTAAACCCTAATGGAGGAAATTTCAGGAATGCCCCTTGGTTTTGACTGAAATCTTGGTCAAGGTGGATACATGTGAAGTTGCCAGCTGCTTTTGTTGATCTTGGACGTTTATAAGTCCTTGGGGGCCAAGTAGAAAGATCCTAGGCGTTTATCTTGTCTTTTTGGGGTGTTGTGTGAAAGAGATGTTGCAGGGGACCCTTGGGGTGATCACATGGGTGTGTTGGGAAGGGTTTAAGTGAGTGGGTTTTGGTGAGAAAGTGAGTAATTAAGGATCTGGAGAGATTGAAACAAAACCCCTTTGATTTAGTATCAATTTAGGATTAGGGTTTATGTTGGTTTAGGGTGTGTTTAATCTGAAAAAGGATTAATGATTTTTAAAAATGATGTTTGGGGGGAAAATTAAGAGGGGTCAAAACGGGTTTTGACCAGGTTTATTTAATAAACCTGGTATTGGGTTGTGGGCTGGGTAAGGACGGGTTTGGGTAAAGGGTTTGGGTAAATGGGTGGGTTTAGTGAGGTGTCCGTTTGTGAGTGGATGGGGAAGTTTGGTTGTCTGGGCAGAAATGGCCCCCCATGTTTACTTCTTTCTTCATGTTGTAAATAGTCAGCAACAACTCATTTTCCCTTTATAATAACTTTGGATAGTTGGCATTTTCAGTCCTTGTGTTTTGGTAAAAACATGAACAAGGACTTAACATGTACTTTATTCAATTTCCAAGGACCTTTAATGTCAAAACATGAATCTTCAAGGACCATAGTTGTTCAATCTTGATTCTTCAAGGGTAAAAAGTGACAACTTGCAAAACTTGAGGGACCAATCTTGCAATTTCTTCAAACTTCAAGGGCAATTTTGGAAAATCCATTCTTGGGCCCGGTTCATTGTGCGGCTTCATTTCCCGTGTTCGTTTTTGAATGATTCTTGTGATCTTTTTGTCATTTCCTCAATATCCGTACCTAAAATACACAAGCAACAAACACGAGCATATATTTGGCAATTTTAATGATATTTTATGCATTTTAAGCCCGATTTGGACGATGAGACTATGTATAAAAGCAGTCTCATCACTCCCCCATACTAAACCATTACCGTGCCCTCACGCAATGCTAGAATAAAGTATCAAAGCATCTCCAAAATTCATTTTATTCACTTTATTGGAACGATAAACTAGCTACACTACTACTATTACTACTACTTGCGTTTTAGACATAATGTATGATTTTCATCGCAAATTGGGACGTTTAGGTTCATAGAATAAGAACACGTGAATGCTTCGTTAGAAATAATTTCATCGTCCTTGATTTTCACCCTAATTCCATGCCAAGCGTGCAACGAGATCATTGTTATTAAGTTAGTAATGCTAACACTACTCATATGCCCTAATCACGTACTTATCCTCCCATTATTCCTAAGTTGTATCTCTTATATTTTATTATGTCTTGAATGTTTCACGAGGATACATCGTTGACTTATGCGATAATAGAGATTTAGGTCTAAAAATAGAGTCCTAACGGTGTAACTAAGACCATCAAATCAATAACCCCTCCTAATAGACAACGATGTCAAAAAATTAAGTTGACAAGAAGAATCGATAAACAAGGTTTTATAACGGTTTTGAACATGAGACTTATTACCAAGACTTTTATACGCCCCCTAACGGAAGGGCCTTATTATCTTTGGTTTACCTCCATCTTTTATTCAACTTCGCCATGAAGCTTTTATTATGACTTCGGTCTTGCCTTTTATTATCCGCCTCATCGGTGGTTTTATTAGCCAAAGACGTATATCCTCACGCTATAGCGAATTTTGGATCTTTAAAGCTTCGAAGATTAAGGCTTGATTCACTTTCAATTTTTGCATAGATTTTTCGGCCTTGTGGGGCTTCAAATTGTTTGCTAGATTTAGGTGAGCACTTGAAATCTTATTATTGGGTGAAGCTTTCGATTATTCGGGTTGCCAATACTTCAAAACCGTGACGCTGGCGATACCTTAATGTCTTCCCAATTTAATTACACGGAAGCTACTAGAAAAGACTAGAAACCCAACAATCCTAACTAAACCGCTAAGTCAATATTTATTAAGCAAAAAATATTTACATGCGAAGGGAGAATAGGCAAACAACGAGAACACATGAGTTTTTGAAAGAATACGAGTACTCTACGTTTAGCATAGTAACTTATAATTAACTCTATCATTTCTCGTCCTCATTTAAGAGACTTAGCCTAATATAAGTTAAGGAATCAAAGCTAAGTGCTCAACACGCACGGTCGAGTCAAAAATTACTCTTATTCTCGCCATCGGAAAACCCACATTCGTGTCTTCAAACACTTATGAAACATGAGAAAATTTTTAAAATTTGGCCATTTTTAGCCTTATTTTGCAACAAAAACGATAACAAAAAGATAAACTTTGGAAAGCGTGAAGGTTTGGCAAGGCAAGTATCTATTCACCCCCCATACTAAAGTTAAACATTGTCCTCAATGTTTCGAGTCTAGAGGTGCAAACACCCCCATATTAGAGACGTAGTCGAATGCCTAATCTAGCATGGAAAGGGTGTAACCGTTAAATTAATAGCCGTTTATGAAGTGTGCTAAAAACCTAAGGTTAGAACATCAAAAGGATATATCATTTGGATATTGAGAAATATCTCCAAAGCAAACGATCGAGTGCTCCCATAAAACGAACACGAGAGGCTCTAATCGTGAAGATCATGATCTAAAAACCACAATGCACAAACAACCACGGAACAAAGGTTGGAAGGGCACAAATCCCCTCACATTACACTAATTAGAAAGCAATAATATGTACATGGATAAGCATGGGTCTCCCCCACGAGGCACCTTGTTTTTGATAACCGAGTCAAAAGCTCGACTCGAATCCCCATAAATGTGATTATTTAGGGATAGTCATGGTATGGTCAATTTTTGGTGGGGCTTACATGATAAACAAGGCCCAAAAACAACCGGTATTAAGGACTAAGTCCTTTGATGGTGCAAAATACCAGGATCGAAGATGGCGTTCTCGTTTTCATTGGAAAAACAAATCAACGCCACTTCATCATGAGTCAACCAAAACTCAAAGAGTTTCAAGAAAATAGATGAGAAGAAATAGAAGGGTGGGACAATGGGTAAGTCATGAAAACATTGAGCTACTCGAGGTAGACTCGCACCAATCAAATGAAAAGATTTTCCATTTATTGCATCGGTGGAAGACCTAGATTTCCCTTTATAAGCAATTCCAGGATCAAATATCTCGTCCTCGGTGGAGAAAGGGGAGGGAACATAAGGGGATTCCCCCATACTAATTCCACACAAAGCATCGTCAAAAGGAGAAGACGAGCTTGTAGTACTCAAAACACGTGGTGATGACGGAGTTAGAATTGTAGAAAAATCTTTTAAATTAAATTCAAAATCTTTTCCTTTTTCATCTTTTAAACTCTCCTTGTGAAAACCCGATTTAATTATGTCAAAAATATTTGGTGTATCTAAAGCAATGTTAGTCACACTAAAAATTCTCATATTTTGAAACCGTTTTGTTAGAGGTGGTGGCAAGTTTTCAAAACGTTTGTCAACAAAGAAAACTTCCCCATCGGGATCAACGTATTCATCATCCGAATAATCATTCACAATTGGAATTGTAGGCTTAACACTCTTAACCCCCACCGGCGGAGGGGACGGAACTTCATTTTTATCAACAACTCCTAAAACTCTATTGGAAATTCTTTTGCAAATGTTTTTGATGGGATTGACATTGTACAAAGACGTGATAGAATACACATGAGAAAGTGTGGAGTTTTGAGTTGCATTAATGACGAGTTCTTCCTCATTGAAACGAAGAGTGATTTTCCTTGCATGCACATCGATAAGTGCTCTCGAGGTATCCAAAAAAGATCGACCTAAAATTAACGGAACTTTAGGATCGATAGGAATGTCAACAACAATAAAGTCTACGGGATAGTAGAACTTTCCAACTTTCACAAGACGTCCTCGGCAACTCCACAAGCTAGAATCGTAGAATGATCGGCCATTTCGATTGACATTCTTGAAGGAGTGAGATTGGGAAGATTGAGCGATTTAAAAATCTCAAGAGGCATCAAAATAATACTAGCACCAAGATCGGCCAAGGCGTAGCATTCTTCCATGTCTTGTATAGCACATGGGATTAAAAACTTGCCGGGATCACCGACTTTTTGAGGTATGCGGCTTAGAAAAACCGATGAACAACTAGACGATTTTTGCAATTTCTCTTTGTTATTCAACATACTTTTGAAGTTCGCGGCAAATCAAGGCATCATGACTAAGGCGTCGGCAAAACTTATATTAAAATGCAAGTCACGAAACATTTTCATAAAAAGTTCAAATTGATTATTATTTCGTTCTTGTGCCTTTTCCTTGTCTCGTCTTGAAGGGTAGGGTAAAGGTGGTGTGGGTTGGGGCATAGGCATAGGCATCGGCCTTGGAATCTCGGGTTCCATGATTGGTATTGGTTCAACCTTAGGTGTGGTTTGAGCGGTACTTCGTGGGCTTGTAATGTGCTCCTTTTCGACCAACACCTCGGGTTCTTTCTCTTTTTCCTTCTCCATAGAAGTACTTGGACGAGAAATGGGTTCTTTGAAAGTTTTACCACTACGAGTAGTAATAACCTTCAATTCTCCTTTCGGGTTCACGATGGTATCACTAGGAAGACCACCCGAAGAAGAGGGCTTACACATGATAGCTTCAAACATTTTATCCATTCGGTCTTCAAATTTAGATTGCCTAGCATCCGCTTTTAACAACTCTTGCTTAATCTCATGTTGTCCTTGCTCCATTTTTTGTTGATTTTGTTGGAGATGTGTGACATTTCCTTCCATTTTATTAGCATGAGTTTTAAGTTCATTAGCAAGTTCGTTTTTAAGCTCGTTTTTCAACTCGGATCTTAAGCTAACCATTTCACGTTGCATATTATCAAACTTAGCATCATTAGCCTTAGCATAATTCAAAAATTCTCCTTGAAGATTTTTGGTGTGATCATTTTGAAAACCTTGAGTAGAAGTTTGAAAATCACGGTTTTGGTTTTGGTTTGAAATTTGCCCATTTCCACTTTGATAATTACCCTTGTTGTAATTCCTTTTATTTCCTTGATAATTACCACCTTGGTTGTTGTTTCGATAGTTATTAGCATTTTGATTTGGTGGAGCTTGATTTTGGCGGGAACCTTGACCGTTTTGGTTATAAGTTCCCGTGGCTATATAAGCACTCGAAGTGTTACCATCCGCGGTAATGCACTCGGAAAGATCATGAGCTCCACCACACGACAAACAACTCTTAGAAACCGCTTTAACCGAAGCAGAATTCGAAGCTTCTTGAGCTTTCCAATAGGACATAAGGCTAGCAAATCTATCAAAAAACCGATTTTCTTCATTTGCTTCATCGTGTAAAGCATTAATGCTACGAGACTATGACGAGCCCAATTTGGCAACACTCGGTGTGTTACGAGGGCTATAAACCTTAGACCTATTTTCAGTTATGACCAATGCTTCCTCAACCGTTTTACACAAACAATTACCACCCGCGGCGGCATTTAAATAATCTCTTTCATGATCATTAAGTCCATTGTAAAACGTGTCAATTTGGTGCAAGTCGGAAAAACCGTGATGAGGACATTCATGTAACATCTCCTTAAACCTATTCCAAGCCGTTGAAAAACTTTCATTTGATTCTTGTGAAAATTTAGAAATCTCATTTTTCAAATGCGTAGTCTTAGAGGGCGGAAAAAATTGGTTCACGAACTTTGAAACGAGATCCTTCCACGTGAATATAGAATTGGGTGGCTCTTTCTCTAACCAAATTTTAGCGGGCCCCGCTAAGGAATACGGAAAAAGCATCATCTTAATCGAGTCATTCGAGACATCCTTTAATTTGCACGTGGCGATAAGACGATTAAATTGGCGGATATGGTTGTGGGGATTGTCCTTCTCATCACCACGGAATTTGTTGTTTTGGATCATCGACAACAAACCCGTTTTCACATCAAAATTCTCCGCAAGGATAGCGGGAATTACAATAGCTTCTCCATAACCCTCGGTGGGTGCTTGAAGTAACTCCATCATAGTTCGATTCGCCATGGTTGGTGCTTCTCGTACAATGGGTTCGTCAATAGGAGACTCCTCACTAGAATGAGTTGGAGTGGGAGTTTTGTTCTTTCGTCTACGTGCACGTTTTGCTTGATTACGAGTTAGCATAAATGTCACGTACAACGAGGAGACGAGCAAAAAAGATTCTTTTTGGTGTTTTGTATTTTTTCAATTTTTTTTTGTGGTTTTTGATGGTATTAACTTTTTTGGAAATGGTGAATGTATTAAGTAGACAAAAATCTAAAAATATCCTCCTTAATCAAATCTCTTGATTAAAGAAGCCTCAAGGAATGAAAACGATCACGTGAAGTGAACGCCTTTGATGACTTTAGAACGATGGTGGAACACCAAATCGTTCAAGAGGGTTTAATCAATAGAAACCAAGAAAATATATATGATATGTAATAATACTTTGGGCGGCAAAACCCTCGATTCACTCTCAAAATCAAATACGCACAAGCAAGCGGAGGAAACGAGGCGGCGCGAAGCACTTAAGAGCCTTTTTCCTTTAGGTCGTGAAATACAACCGCCTTATACCCACCTTATAGTTTGTATTTTCAAAATCGAGCTTCACGAAAGTATTTATCTATTTTTGCCTTTTTTCTTTGGTTTGAGATTCGAATACAATGATTGGGTAATGACCTCCCAAGTCAAGGTTGTGATTTCTCACGTATTTGGAGTACTTGTGAATTTATTGTTCTACGTATACAATATATTAATAATATTCACACAAAAACCGAAAAACGATAATACGTATTAGTAGAGTGCTACTAATACAAATACTAATTATGGCTATATAAAAACAACAATGGTTCAATCAAAACACAACACGCCTCCCCGGCAGCGGCGCCAAAATGATTGTAGAGTTTTTGTACCCTTTAGGAAAAGGATGACAAAAGTGGCAATTATTGAGTGTCGGTTTAGGAAAACCGAGCACTAATGACCCTTAACAAAGTTCAAGTTCGTTTCCCAAGGAGGCACGTGTGTTGTGTAACGAATTGATTAATGATGATTTTATTGTTATGAGAAGAAAAGAAAAGAGAAATAAGAAAGAAAAGACGGTTACGAAGACGGATCGAGCTAAGACGAAAACGCGTTCACGTAAAACCGTAAAAAACTACAAAATTAAAGATTTTAAAACCTAAAAATTAATTAAAAGCTAAAAGTAGTCTAAAATAATATAAATAAGAATAAAAATCCAACAAAAATATTTTAAAACCTTTTATTAATTAAATATTCAATTTTAAATGCTAATTAAAGCCCTAAAATTAAATATAATTAATCAAAATGTCCAAAATATGATTTTATTGAACAAATAACTTACTTATATTATCTAAAGGCTAAAAAGTATTTTTCCTAATTTTTAAAAACTATTTTTCTATTTTTAAATTACTTAAAACTATTTTAAAACTAAAATAATTATAAAAAATAATAAAATAATGCTAAAAATAATCTACCAATTTTAAAAATCCTAAATTACTCTAATGAACAGTAAAAAATGAAAAAGTTTGAAAAATAATAAATTTTTCACTAAAAGACAAAACTAGTTTAAAATAAAACCCTAATTAACTTAAATTAATTCTAAAAAATAAATAAAAAGTGAACAGTGAAAATTTTTAAAACCAAAAATCTTAAAATATTATTCTAAGTCTATGAAAATTGTTTAAACTGAAAAACAAGAATGTTTGGCACTAAATGCCAAAAACAGAAACGTTAAAAATATATTAAAAATGTTATTTAATCTAAAAATATAAAATGAACAGTAAATAAAAATCTAATTAATCAGAAAAATCCTAAATTAAATAAGAAAAATAAAGAAACAAAAATCAGGTCCTAACTCTAAAATTTACCCACTAAAGACAAAAAAAGTTTGAAAACTGATAGTGACATGTGATTGGTTTTTGTCTTGTTGCTTGGCAGTGGTAACTTGTGTGCTACCAGTGGGAAAGGAGTTCCCACTGCTAGTGTAAAAAAAGTGGTCAGTTGACCAATAAGCTCAGGAGAGCTCATTTGTAGCTTGTTTTTTGGACAAAAGGCACCCCCACACCAATTGGGTTGTGGGGAGTCTGAGTAAACACAAAAAATGAGCAATCAATTCACAAAATCTCACACAAAAGGGCACAACAAGTTTCTGATTAAGCTATGGGTTGTCTGATGAACAGTTGAGCTATTTTACTTGCACAAATATGAGATTCAAAGGCCAATAACTTGCATACAATCCAGTCAAGTGACAAATAAATGATAGCACACCCTAACTAGACCTAAAATCTAGCAGACTACCAAATTTGAGGCACAATCAAACACAAAATCAAGCACAATAGGCAGTTTTCTGATTTTGCTATGTTTTCACCTTTTTTCACATGCAACTTGTTTTAAAACTCATCAAAATGAAACCAAAATTCATATGTCACCTAATAATAAACTAATGAGTGTGTTTAAACAGGTTTTACCCCAAATTCATGTCATTAGATCCTACTAGAACCTTAATCCAAACACCCCTTTATATTTTCAGAAAGTGATTTTTCAAACCAAATTCAAACAAATCAAACCAAATGGATTCCAATCAATCTCAGCATGCATAATAACCTCAATAAAGCAATATCAAACCACATAAACAACACTAAAACACCTTTTCACCAAATTCATACCAAATCACAAAATTAAGAAAACTAAAAAGGAACACAAGGATTTTACCTCAAGGGACCTACATCCAGGTCCCTTAGTGGCAGCTTAGCCACCTCCTATCAGGTCCGGACCTGAGCTGACCCTTGGACAACAAACAACAAGCCAAACCTGCTAAGAAAGAAAGAAAGAACACAATTCCAACTTTCTAATTTTTCAGTCCTTTTCAAAACTTTTCAAAAACTTTTCTCAAATGCTTTTCCTTTCAAAAACACTTAAACAAATTAACTTTAAATCCTGAAACACCAAACCTTGAAACCAATTTTCACCAAAAATTCCCTTTTTCAGAAACCCTTTTTCTGAAAACTTCAAACACAAAAATGTTTGAGAAAGTATTAATGGAACTCAGATTTTTGCCTTACAAACACACACCAACTTTTAAATAATAAAAAGGAATTAAATTGCTTAACAAATACCGACTCTTATAACTTTAAAAAGGAATTACAAATATTTTTAAAGCAAAATCTGGAACAAGGATATATGTGACATGCCACATATATTTATACTATCAAATAGAACTAACTAGAAGCCTGGAATAAAATAATACAAGAAAATCAAAGCCCTAAACCCTAATAGAGGAAATTCCAGGAATGCCCCTTGGTTTTGACTGAAATCTTGGTCAAGGTGGATACATGTGAAGTTGCCAGCTGCTTTTGTTGATCTTGGACGTTTATAAGTCCTTGGGGGCCAAGTAGAAAGATCCTAGGCGTTTATCTTGTCTTTTTGGGGTGTTGTGTGAAAGAGACGTTGTAGGGGACCCTTGGGGTGATCACATGGGTGTGTTGGGAAGGGTTTAAGTGGGTGGGTTTTGGTGAGAAAGTGAGTAATTAAGGATCTGGAGAGATTGAAACAAAACCCCTTTGATTTAGTATCAATTTAGGATTAGGGTTTATGTTGGTTTAGGGTGTGTTTAATCTGAAAAAGGATTAATGATTTTTAAAAATGATGTTTGGGGGGAAAATTAAGAGGGGTCAAAACGGGTTTTGACCAGGTTTATTTAATAAACCTGGTATTGGGTTGTGGGCTGGGTAAGGACGGGTTTGGGTAAAGGGTTTGGGTAAATAGGTGGGTTTAGTGAGGTGTCCGTTTGTGAGTGGATGGGGAAGTTTGGTTGTCTGGGCAGAAATGGCCCCCCATGTTTACTTCTTTCTTCATGTTGTAAATAATTAGCAACAACTCATTTTCCCTTTATAATAACTTTGGATAGTTGGCATTTTGAGTCCTTGTGTTTTGGTAAAAACATGAACAAGGACTTAACATGTACTTTCTTCAATTTCCAAGGACCTTTAATTCAAAACATGAATCTTCAAGGACCATAGTTGTTCAATCTTGATTCTTCAAGGGTAAAAAGTGACAACTTGCAAAACTTGAGGGACCAATCTTGCAATTTCTTCAAACTTCAAGGGCAATTTTGGAAAATCCATTCTTGGGCCCGGTTCATTGTGCGGCTTCGTTTCCCGTGTTCGTTTTTGAATGATTCTTGTGATCTTTTTGTCATTTCCTCAATATCCGTACCTAAAATACACAAGCAACAAACACGAGCATATATTTGGCAGTTTTAATGATATTTTATGCATTTTAAGCCCGATTTGGACGATGAGACTATGTATAAAAGCAGTCTCATCACTACAGTTGAAGCAAATGACTCCCCTCTTACACTTTTCCACTTTATGTCCTAGCTTTCCGCAATTTCGTCGCCATCATGCCTCTTATTACCACACTTAGGACACTTTTCATCATTGCGCGGTGTGTTGTTGGTAAGATCATTTTCATTCCCCCTTCTTTGGTTTTGACGGCGATGAAAATTCTGCCTATTATCACTTCGACCTCCACGATCGCCTTCACCCTTTCTTTTCTCACCAGCATGTGCTTCATCCTCCTTGTCCTTAATTATTTGTCCAATGAGTTGGTAAGCCATTCGAATAGCATCATCAATGTTCAATGGTTTTGATGATGTCACATCCCCTCGGATATTCTTGGTCAACCCTTTAATGTATTTTTCAATTCGGATCTCTTCGGGTTCCACCAATCGAGGACATAGCAAGGCCAACTCATGGAATCAGTTTGTGTGCCTATCAATGTCCACACCTTTCATTCTCATATGAATCAACTCTTGTTCCAACCGTATTATCACACTACGGAGACAGAACTCCAGAGTCATCCACTTTTTAATTTCAGCCCAATGAGTAGTATTAGCAACATCAATGCCCATGAAAGCAATTCTTCCATTCCACCAAGTCAACGCATGACCTCTAAGAGTATCCATAGCAAAAGTCACCTTATCCTCCTCCTTACACTTACTAATTTGAAACACCGACTCAATCTTCTCAATCCACTGGCTTAATCCTACAGCACCTTCAGTTCCATTAAAAGGGAGTGGTTCACACTTCATGAACGTCACATAAGTACAACCACCGACTTCATGCGCATTAGGTCCAAGTCCTCCTATATTTCCTCAATCATTAGCATTCACATTATTAGCATTCACATTCACATTAGTACCACCAATTCTACTACCGCCAGCTCCATTTCTAGCATTTGCTATAAATTCAACCATAGATGCGGCAACTTGTTCCGCAATGATCCTACACACATCATCCTCAGTCACAACTTTCTTGGGCGGCATAATTCTATAATTGCACAATTTTAAAGTATATTAAGCATTCACCCAATGAGGGATTTATATAAGATGGATTGAATTGATAATCAAGGAAGCAAGATACAAATAAGGCACGATATGGAATTCAAGACAAAAGGTACATATTCCATTAGATTATAAACAACCACATTGTCTTAGTGAACATTCCACATCAAAAATCCTAGCACTATACAGGCCCAAAATTCGTGCCAGATCTACTAGCCAATATGTCGGTTTAGTTAAAGTTTACAAATGATACAAAAGATACTACTAATGATAGACTGGTCTACTGAGAACTGCTAGAAGGTCCATCATCCATCGTCTTTGGTATCTTCCTCGGACGATCACAAGACACATCTTCAGCTGGGCGCTTACGAATCACTCCTTGCTCAACCATCTCAGTATAAAACCTACTGTTCCAACCAACAGATATATTCAACTCTTTTTCTGCCTTCTCACGCATCGCACGAGCCACACTCAACTGAATCTCCATCGTATTCACCTTTTTCTTCATCTCTGCATACTCACCACTTTCCAACACAGACAATCTCCTAAATTCCTCATTCAAACCACGCTCCACATCAGTCAAACCCAAATCAAGTAATTCTCTCTCTTTCTCACCAATCTTAGTCTTCGACTCCAATAAAGCAACATGAGTCTGAACAACGCTTAAACCAATCTCTGTCATACTACCTTGATCACGAGAAGCATCTAAATCACGTCTCAAGGCCTAAGGTGCAAGTCCATCAATATGAGCAGCCTCTCGAACCCTAGACGATTCTCCTATCACATGCTTACGGGTAGCAATCCCATCAGTACCATCAGGTGCATCATCATCCTCATCATCCTCTGATTCAGACTCTGATTCAGACGATTTAGACAATTCATCTCTAAGTAACTCGAACTCAGAATCAGACCAATCAACTGGAGGGGGTAAGGGCTCACCATCCTCTACATCATAGGGGAAAATAAGCTCAGCCTCATCATCATCAACCTCGTCATCTATACCAACCTCCTCATTGACATCCTCGTCGTCATCCTCATTACCTGCATTATCTATCCCAACCTCATCATCTTCCTCAATACCAACATTATTATTATTATTCTCTACAACATCAACCTGAAGGGCAATCTGATCTCCTAGTCCTATCTCGGGCTCGGGATCCTCAAATGGTTCATCCTCTTCATCATCCATATCCTCCTCTACATTATAATCCACTAATTCTAAATAAGGGTTATCATCTACGTTAGGTTCAGGAATAGCATGGTTCTCTACAGGAATATTAGGGTCAGCCATGACAATCTACATTATATAATATATCTCGTATTAGCATAAAATAATTATTAAACAGTTACATACTGAATTCACGATATATACATATATATAAATTAAATTATATATATCAAAATATATATCTTCTCAATAAGGCTTGTTGGTAACATCAGAGATCTTTGGCATCGTTATAGTCAAAATATTTTTCAAACATTTTAAGAAAAATGTTTATAGTTAAAAGATTTTGAAATGTTTTATTCAAAACCTAGGTTTTAAAAATCTTTCATTCTCTATAACGAGAGCTCTGATACCAAACTGTAACACTCTCAAATTTTGTATCAGGTCAGCGGAAGGGTCAATAGAGTATTACGGGATAGCACAATAACTCAAATCATAGACAACGCATAAAAAAGGTTGTACAAATTTTATCATACATTCATTCGAGTACAAGTTTAAAGTTTACACAAGGTCCCCCGGTTTCACAGTCATAAAGTTTACAAAACATAGTTCGAATGAATAATTTTATTATGTGGGCCATCAGACTCGATCTCCATCCAAGTTACCTTCAAGCACCTGAGATAAAACATGCGAAAATTATATCAGCGAATGCCGAGTGAGTTCATATAGTTTAATAAATCCGTTATATAAAACAGGTATAGAAAGTAGAACACAAGTATAGTATCATAAGTGAGTCCTCGTATTGCTAGTCAGGCAATATATTATAAATCAAGTGATACATCTTATACCATCCATGAGACCGTAGTCTTAATACTATCGTTATTCGTATTGCATTGTATTGGATTGCGTTGGATTATTACGAGCCGCATGACATTGCTACCTTACTATAACAAACAACGGGCCGCGAACCCGACAAACAATTGCCCATCTATATTAGCGTGCCATCACACAAATCACGCTATGTAAATCTTCTCATACATAAATTCTCTTACCAATCAATGTGGCACGACGGGGATCAACCGTCAAGGCCCAAAACTGGGGTGATCCTCCCCAAATAGTACTATTATATGCATAAGCGTCTACCAAATCCCGGTAGTTCACAATTCATGCTAATGGGAATTTAAGTGACATAACTTAACCAATAATAATCCTTTTCATCTCATTCATTGTGTCATAACATCATTCGGGTCCATATCAATAAGCATACCATCGGGACTACTTGTGTTCTATTTTTATCAAAACTAGCATGTTATCTCTCTCGCGGGTTTACAAAACATCTCATAAAACATTTAAAAGAGTGCGAGGCTATGAACTTACGTTGATTAGGAAAGGCGGGTTATTGGCGATGGTGCGTGCTTCAATCACGGAAACCTAGACAAATAATACTCGGTCTTAGACTTTCGTCAAATGACTTTATAAAAAATGGTTATGTATATGTGATGATATTATAAGTATGATGATGATCAAGTAAATTTTTATCTCTTCATACAACATTATAGTTGTTATGTGTTAGTAAATTTTAGACTAGTTACACTAGCTTTAACTTATTTACATATTAAGGCGCAATAAGCCCATTAAGAGTTCAATGCATTATATTAGCCCATTTATACTTTTAATACCAGGCCTATACTCATATGTTGGGCCCCAGTGGGTTAAGCCCATGAGTAAGTCCATTTAGTGTTTAGCCAAACTAGTTGGGCTAATGGTCCAATAAGGCTACTTTGGCCCATTATGGTCCATAAGTTATAAAGCTCAGATTTATCGGTTTTTACTTGTCAAATGTACTTACATATCAGTATATGAGTTATAAAAATGTTACATTAGATGGGTCCGGCCGTCTAAGTTTTATTTGGCGAAAACGTTAATCTTTCGGTTTTAGCCGAAAAGACGTAAAACTTATATATAGTTTTATAACTTTAGAAAACATTTGAGTTTTTACTTTTATAAAATGCCTTATTTATTTATTTTAGTATACATATAATTTTATATTAGTTATTATTAGTTAGTGGGTTTTATATATTTATTTTATAATAATATTACTTGAGTGCTCTTATTATATTATATAGTTTTATTTACAAATCTGATTATCAAAGTCATGTCCACTATTTTTGCCATATCTTCAGTTCTACAAGGAGATAGAAGCTCAAATTTGAACAGCATAAACCACATAATATGTGCTACAATTAACTCGTTTATAGCTACTGCTCAATCATCCCCTAACTATTTTAAATAATTCGTCCAAAACAGACTATACATATTTGTACCTCAATAGTATTTTGATCATATCTTGCTCATTTTAATGATTCCATTGAGTGGCCAACTCACCACATATGTAAAAATCATATATCTAACTGTATATTTAATAATCCAAGCTATTTTACCAAGTGATCATATTGATACTTACTGTTTTGTACAGCATATGAATTTAACCATGATTTTAACATCTTTACTTGTTGATTTTAGCCTTTTTAACTTAATCTATTAACACAAAATCCCCACATAATACTTTGATAATCATTCATCATCATATACATATACATTTATAAAGAAAATACAAGAGTACATTTACAAAATAATAAGATGATAGAAGAAATGATCTTGTTACCAACCAATATAGTGAAAGGTTAAGAACAAGACTTGGTTTTTGGTAACCAATCTTATGAAATATCAAGATCACCTTCAAGATCGCCAAGTATATGAAAACACCTTGAGAAAATCAGCCCTAAACTCCTTTGAAAACTTCTTTTTAGTTGTTAGGATCACCTCAAATCACCATGTCTTCAATGGGTTATCATCTTATGTAAGTTATACATAAGATTTATGGTAGAAATTTTTGATGAATGGGGTGTTTGTGGATGAATATGGGACGGCAAGGATGAGCTAGAGAGAGAGATTGTGAGTTGTTTTGCATGTATGAAATGAGAAATGGTTTATGGTGTAGCTAGTTTTGTTAGTTTGGTGGTTTGTGTACGCACTAAGGACAAGTGTCCTTAGTGTGTATGCAAACTTGACACCACTTTGATGTGTTGGCTAAGTATTGGCCGCCCCTAGTGGGGGTGAGACAAGTGTAAACTTGTTTCATCCCCACTAATTTACGGGTACTCCTGGATTCTAGTTTTCTCGATTTGCGTGCCCTCGGGTCGTTTTACAAAAAATGTTTTTATAAATTATGAATCAACGGCACAAAACGAATCTAATAAAAATTGTCTCATCAAAAACGGAGTTCAAAAACGTAAATACGTAAACCTAGGGTTTCCGGTTTAGTCGTAAAGGATGTTAAATTATGCACGTAAGCCCTAATTTCAACCCGTAAATTTTGAGTTCATAAACAAACACAAAAATAAGTTTCAAAATAATATACGAGAAAATAATTTACTACCTGAAAATGTCAGATTGTCCCAGCTTTCCTGTTGGACGCTACTGTTAGGCAAAAAGCCACATTGGCCTTGCGGCTGATGGTATATAACCACCACCGAGACACATAAGTGTCTTGGTTTTTGTGAAAACCACAACCAAACAGCAACCTAATCAACAGAATCCCTTACACTTGTATTTAACATGTTCATAAACCTAAAATCCGTGTTTTAGATCAATTGACAAAAGGAAAAACAAAATAAAACGAGATTAGGGTTTCTTATGTGCTTTTAGGGTTTTAGGAACAATAAATCATGAACCAACCTTGGTTCCTTGAACTGAACAACCATTGTTTGTTCTTGATTTTGTTGGTTCACCCGTCGGCAGGAAGGAGACACAAAAAAAACAAAGCGGTGGCCTCTTTAGTTTTTTTATTAGGGTTTTTTATTTGTTTCCTTTTCTTTTTGTCATAACAAATAAAACAATCTCCCTCCCGTCCTTTTCTTTTTAGCCTACTTGAATGCCCATTGGGCCTTAGCCCATCTTCTCTTGTCTCCTCTTGTCTAAACGGCCCAAACAAACACCTAAAGCCCAACGTCTTTCGTCTTAAATTTCGTACCCCGTGATTTCTTATGCGTGTTAGTGTTTTTTAAAAAAGGTCGTGGATTATTTATTATACGTAATACTTGTTTATCGTGCAATAATATAGAATGTGTAGTTCACATGTTCGTGATTTAATGTTCGTGATTATAAATAATAATTATCGTGTATAAACACGTACGTACTTATTATCGTGCATTAACATGTACGTAATTTCTGAATTTAATATTTGTGACACGTGTTCATGTTATAAAAGGAAAGTTTTAATTGGTACATATGTTTACATAGTGTACTGTTTATGGTAAAAGAATGCGGGTTTTACAACTCTTCCCCCCTAAAAAGGATAATTCATCCCCGAATTATAGATAAAGTAAACTAAAGAGAACATGGACGTAGAACGTGACGTGCCTAGAAAGAACATAACTTAATTATGGAAGGATGAGAGGATAAAATCAAGATGGATCCTCCATTTCCAATTGGCTTCCTTCTCGGAACGGTTCCTCCACAAGATCTTGACACGTATGATAATCTTGGTCTTCATGACCTTGACTTGACAATACGTAAAAGTTTCTGGCTCATTACGTAAGAGAGATTCGCATGAATCTGTTCGAGTGGATGAAAATTAACATGCAAGTGTAAAGGAAACGTTATGATATAAAATAACCCGAAATATCTGACATTAATAACGTCTGAGCAATGATGCACGAGGCGTGTTGAACGTAGTACGTGAACAATTGTGAACGTGATACGTGAGCAATTGTGAACGTGATACGTGAGCAATTGTGAACATGATACGTGGAGATGTGGTGAGTATAATATAAGGAACATATGGTGGATTATGATACGTGCAACGTATCGTGAACGTGATATGAGAAATGTGGAATGAACGTGACATGTGAAACATATTGTGAACATGGAATAACTTAGGTGATAATGCTAAACGGTAAGAGGTAAGACGTGAAATGTGACGTGAAGCATACGTCTGAAGATGAAAAGTTTATTAAAGCCGATTCTGGTCTCCCAAGTTTTCTGTAAACTTTCCAGAACAAAAGTGGAACTTAAATCGTAAGCTAGAATACGATAATGAACGTGAGTGGTGTCATGAATGTGAACGCAAAAGCAAACGTAAATTTGAATAAGGATGTGAACGTAATTAATGAGCGTGAAAGTGAACCTTGATCTGGTCCGATAGGTGACAGAGTGCCAAGTGATCGTACGATCTTTGGTAGAAAATATCTTAAAGTCTACTACTGTGAATCTTTGCGGATGAAAGGATTTTGCAGACTTGGTCAAACTGTTGACAAATCCATGGAGATATTGTACCATTTCCATTCGGAAAGTGTTCCGGTGGAGATAGCTACTAGTATGTAGGTGTTCTATCTTAACCTGCTGGTATGTCGGGAAATTAGATATGAACATAACTGCATCTTGTTCCCTAGAACTAGATACATAGAAGTTTGGAAAAACCATGAGTCTCTGAAATTAGACTTTTCTTAGCGTAGGATCCTCTAGAACACATAATATAGTGTAGGATTCTCTCTTTTATGCGTAAGCTTAGTCGTGGTAAGACTAGCCGTGAAAAACAATGTGATTCAGCGTGTCACTGTAATCAACCAGAATTCATACTGGAAAAATCTCAGGGTGAAATTTCTTCTGTTGTAGAATTTGCAACATAGTGCGAATATGGTCATCGTGCACTTCCCTAGACCTGGAGAAGATCAGGTTGTCATTGATGGAAATACTGATGAATTTTTTTATGGGTTCGTGGAACTCAATTTATTAAGTCCATGATGTTGTTGGAGCATTTATAAGACTAAAACAAAATCATTAATTTAGCATGACCAAGTCTCATAATTAGCAGTCATGGAAATGTCCTGCTCTTTCACTCGTCAATGATGGCAACATGATCATAAGTCGATCTTGTAAAAGTGGTTAGCACCCTATAGTTGATCCAACCCATTTTCAATACGTGGAGGGAAATAACTGTCATGAATGGTGATTTGTTTAAATTGACAGTAGTCGACACATAATCTCATGTTACCATATTCCTCCTTGAAGGTTCTTCTGGAATTTATATCGGAAAATTTTAAAATAATCGGCTGGTTAAGAATAAAAGGAACTTCAAAAGTTGCGTCATCAATACTAGCTGAAAATCTTCACCGTCATAGAATAACAAACAAGTGCTTGTAAAGCATAAATAATTGTACAGATTCTCATGGTGGAAAACCATGTTGAATGTATCCAGGAGTCTGGACATCCCTGTACATAATCTGATATAAATGGCGACCAGTCGTAGCATGGTGTGCTGTTCATGGTCCATAATCAAAATCATATTTAACTCGCATATGTTCGAGGTAAGTGCGTTTGCAGATTAGATCTTATTATTTAACTGAAGGGAAAACCTGCGTACACATGGGTGATACGAATGGCGTTCTTTATGATCATGTATATATGAAATATGAAATCAAGAAATGAAGGTGTCCTAAAACAAACCGAATGGATCTCACTGAATGTGTTTTGCCTGTCTCACGCAAACCGAATCCTGCGTGTCCAAACGCGAATAATACGCCAGTGATGATACTAAAAATTTTATGGCCTGATTAATATATGGCACAACAAAATAGGTATACCCCTTGTAGGGTACCCTGAATTTCTTAGGGCTATTGTAGAAGATAGACGTGAGTCATGTGTCTTGACTCGTATCTTGAGAAAACATGCGTATGACATGTGTCTTAACTGATGTCTTGACATGTGTCTTCAGAAAATATACGTGAGACATGTGTCTTGACTGATGTCTTGACATGTGTCTCCAGGTGTGAAACGGAAGATGAGACTCTTAGGTTATCCTGCCAGAATCGGCGGATCGGTTGTTCTGCTGACCCTTGTGTTTCTGATCACGTCTGTGACCGGTGTTCTGTTGAGATTGCTAGAATAATTGTTGTCACGGTAGTGGTTACAACCTTCTTGTCTGTCAGTTCCATGATGGTCATTCTCACGATGGTTATTCATGTAACTCTTTCAGCTGAGTGGCCGGCTGGTATCGGTTCCCATTCATATGACTAGAAAGACAACTAAATGACGTGTGACATATATCTGAAAGGTAGGGACATGGATTGTGATGGAAATCATCTGATGGTGAAGCATCTTCTCGTCCAATTGCTTTGCTCTAACGCCTTTGTCTTCGTCTTGTAGGATCTCTAGGTTGTGAACATCATCAGCATCTCGTAGCGTCTCCAACTAATCAACAACATCAACATTTAGTAACATCACCAAATCATGAGCGGCATCAGCATCTCGTAAAACATCAACCAGTGGAATATGTCTAAGATGATTTAGAATTGACTAGTGAATATTCATGGAGTATTGTAAGTGAAATACACATGGATTATGGTACGTGTAATACACATGGAATACGGTACATGGAGTACACATGGAATGCACATGAAATGATCGATATGGGTTGATCATCTGACATAATTTTACAGGGAATCATTGGTTAAACGGTTAGAAGACCAAACTGGACTTAGCATCATGATAGCCTAGCAATTTCAGCATAGACATCATTCTGGTTACATAGAGAAAACACCCAGAAGAGTGGTGAAACGAAATTCAACAATGATTTACATGGAAGCATGATTAATGAAAACCAACCATGACTATCATAGAAGCAGGATTAAGTGAAATCCTTCAATGTCTAGCCTGAGGGCGTGATCAACATGATGACAAGATAATCAACAGAAGGGGACTTAAGACATACTCAGCATGAAGATGAAACGAACAGGGAGAATCTTGGAACGAAATTAACATGAAGGAGCATAAACATAATCAGCATGAAAATGAAGTTAACCATGATAGTATGAAAATATAACCGACATAAGGATCATGAAAATTTTAATGAGTGGGCATGAAATAAATATGACTGTAATGAAATGAAATTTGAAAATCACTGGTGTGAACGACCATGGGTCGGCTCACAATACAAAATTAGTATGATTAATCTGATTAGAACCTAATATATAAACATGTAAACAAAATTTTATGCATATCAACATGAAAAAAATTATGTATAAAAACAGTGTATGAATGCATGAAAAATGAAAATGACATGGGTTTAGGTGAACACCCATGAGTTGGTTCACCTAAACAAAATGACATGGCGAGGATGGACACCTATTGGTCGGTACATCAAAACAAAATGATAAATGTGGACGCCTATCTGTCGGTCCACTAATCAAACAAAATTTCGATAAAAGCACATGCGACTAAATAAGGCCAGTCCTGTACCAACCATTACTTAGTCAAAATTCTTGCAACAATGATACATGAAACATAAATAAAAAATCATCTGTCAAAACTTAACAGAAAAAATTTATGTGACTAATTATGAACTACTAGGGTTCAGTCCACATAGCCACAGTTCACAAGGAACATCATGCATAAACATGATACATAACTAAGTATGGATGACGGTTGTTCAGTCCATATTAGTAAAAGCAATACTGATAAAAACATCATGGTTAAAACAACAAGGTGCTGAAAACATCATGATTAAAACAACAAGGTGCTGAAAACATCAATACGTGGAATAACAAGCGTTGGCTTAGGAAGCTCCTGTTGACTACCCACTAGTCACATGTCAAGTTTTAGAGCCTACAGGTCGAAGCCTTGGTCTCTGGTACCATAATTGTAACACCCCGCTTTGATAAGTGGACCGTTACGCGTAATTATGGTGTGTCATCAAAGCATGCAAGGTAATATGTACTAAAATATACATGACCATAGGGAAAACCGGAATCAAACATCCGTTCCCAAACATAATCCCAAAACATAAATAAAGTAAATGAACTAGGAGGACAAGACAAGTGTCCAAACAAGCATAAGTATATGAAGGCAAAAAGGAGAAGAATTCTAAGGCAGTTTCCATCCTATGCACGTCCTCCAAATGCTCGAGTCTGTCCACGGGTACCTTCCGTTTTGGGACATGGAAAGGAAAATAACGGCTGAGCAATGCGCTCAGTGAACGGATATATAACATGGTATGAATGGCTAAAATATAAGTAAAGACTGAAAAGTAGCGGAAATGTATAAGTCCTGGAAAACCTGGAACATGTTCATAAAACTGGTTTTATAGTTTGGAAAGACTTATGATTTAATATGAAAAACTGTATTTATTAGCCAATAGTCCATATAGGTCATGAGGTTCTACCGTACATGAATACTTGGAGGGGAGACCTCGTCATGTAATTAGAGGGGTTGCCTCTAATTAAATAGTCTGGGTAGGAGGGATCAACTCCTTGTGAACGATGCAAGGCACATATCGCATTCACCATGAAAATCCTGTAAAAACATGTAACTAGGATTCACCCATACGCCCCACATGATAATAATATAACAATGGCCAAATAACTGAAAGGGACACCACGAGCAATCACTCCGCCGTGGGGAAGTCGTAACACTTGTGCCTCCAGTGTTATGGTTATGGTACCTCCATAACTAGGTGACACTGGTCATGCATGTATATGGCTTATGCTCTTAAACTAACATAAGTAATCAAACATATAAAACAATAATCGGAAAACATTTGGCTGCAAACGGGGAATCCTAATAAGGAAATAATGTCCATACTGAAGGACGGGAAATCCGTACCTTGTGTCCAGTGAACGAAGAAGACGAAAGAATGAAAGTCCTACTCCGATCTCACTAATGCTACATAAATAGGGGACATGTATAAGTATTCTGTTTACTGAGTACGTAACTGATTGTATCATGTCTTATCTTGTTTTATATGTTCTTGTCTTGATTTACTGATTTTAATGTTATGATGTGTTTATCATGTATTCTATGTATTCTGATTAAGTATTAACTTGTATTCTTGTATTATTATACTTGTTGTGCAATAATAAGTAACTTTCTAAAAATAGCAGGTTTTCTAAAATAGAAAGTTTCCAAAAATAGAAAGTTCCCAAAAATAGATTCGTTTCTAAAAATAGATCAGTTTCTAAAAATAGAAAGTTTTCAAAAATAGCAAGTTTCTTGAAATAGAAAGTTTCCATATTTAGAAATAAGTTGGATGAATAAGCTAATAATATAAGCTTAAGTTTACTGGTTAAATATCATAAGTCATGTAATTATTTGTATAGTTTATTAATAATATCATGTTAATTAAATAAACTATAGGTTATACGATTTAATTAAATATAAGCATGATTTAATTAAAATAGGGTGTATAAAATACTTAGGTTAAACATGTATTAATATTTTATTAATTATAACCTAAGTCATGTTTATTAATCTATTATATCTAAAGATTCAATCCCTATATTGAATGGGCAGTAATAATAGTTCATTGCTTTCAGTGTTATATGCCTCAATATCTTTCATATGAAACCTAATTATATTTAGGACATACAAACAGTTGGCAGTTTCATACTACTCAAACAGTAGCTGAAGAGTTGCAAAAGTTACGGTTTGTATAAACTGTATACAACTCCTGGACATATGAAAAGTTCAAGGGTATTATAAATTTCGTCACAACGTGTGAGACTCAACCAAACCAAAAGAAAATGACAAGAAGAAAATGCTAACAAACCAACAACAATAAATCCTTCACCATCCTAATTCCTTCGTCAGAAACTAGCCTAATCCCATTCTCATCTCAGTCAACCAACACTCAATTTGAAATAAATAAAAACTACACCAGATCTTAGTGTTGATTTCGTGTGTATCCTTTAAGATACTTTAAGACCATAAAGATCTTAACACTAAAAATAAGTCATCACAGATCAAAAAGAAATATTAACATGAACACACCTACCCGAGATGATCTTGAAGCCGTTATCTTCTGTCGAGCATAAAATAAATAGATGTGGGTTCTGTATGTGTATTATAGCTATACTCATAAAAAAGATGTAGGTTCCGTGTGCGCAACAATCACTATCATTTGAAACGTGATGATAATTTTTCATTGAAGATATTAACGAGGCTTTCGGATCTTGAAAGAGGTCCATGACAGATCTTGAATCAAAATAAAAACAAACAACTTGCATTTTTTATTGGATCTAAATAGAAAGGTAGTGCACTGTGTTGTTTGATTATTTAGGATGATTCAATTTTGATAAGATAAGAATGAAATGAAATGCATTTTTGATTGTGAAATGATATACATAACGTACGATGTAAATGAAAGAAAAAAAATCAAGAGATACTTTCATGCTACTATTTTATTTGCAGTGAGATTTTTGTAGTTGAGAAGCAAAATCAATGGATTTGAAGTATTGTTGATGGATGAGTATGGTTGACAAAAGAGTTGTGTGGTATGCGTATTTTCATTCGATTAGGGTTGAGATGTGTGTGGTTGGCATGATATCCCTAAAGATCAGGGTAGGTTACAATTTTGATATTTGGTGTTAAGAATCAAATGGGCTTCTTAGCTTATTTTTAATTTATGAACCGTTGGGCCTACTCGAATTTTTTTGTTAAAGATACACTATGGAGTCACGAATTTTGCTATTTGGTTTACAGTAATCGAAAATTTTGAGCTAAACATGTGGTCTATGGGTTATTGAGCTTAAAAATATTTTTTGATATAGGTTGTTTAGATTTTTTGGGCTAATTATAGGACTATATTTTATATGTGGTTAAATTTGAGGTTCGAAATAACAATTTTTAAGCGACGTGACCGAGATCAAATCATTATATATAAAATTACCAACTTATGTGGTTAGCATGTAAGAAAAACAGTTATGAATTGTTATCGCACCGATTAAGTATACATAAAGTCATCAACTTATTTGTTTTCTCATTTCGTTATTATTGTTTCTCTTTTAAGAAATAAGTCAACCTTACCTATATCAAGTAATGTTAGTCTATCTTTGACTCAATAAAAGATACACAAAAAAGAGCATGCAGTAATAATCTTTATACTTATGTTTCCTTTAAAGATGGTATACCATTTATTTGTGGTAGGCGTATATTCCTTTACTTGAATCCCTAACCGGATGGATTCTTTGTATAATACCTAAATCATTGGTTCTCTGGCCATGTACCGTGTGGAATGGCTGACCATAGCTGCAGCTGTTAGGCTCAATCAAAAACGGTGAAGGACTAATGTTATACTCTGTTGTTAGTAGTGTAGCTTTATTATGTTGAGTGGGTTTTGTCGTAGATTGTAGCTTTATTATGGAATTTATAACATAAATAATCTAAAAGTACAAAAATTAATTTAAAAATTAGAAATACTAAATATTGCAAGTTCAATATTACAATCATAATGTACAACCAATAAACCCGTCATGTTAATTTTAGTTTAACGACAAATATCATGCCTCAAGAAAATAAAGGGGATTCATTTGGTGTTCTAAGAGGTGGAATGATTTTTTTTATGAAGTTATGAGGAAGGAGACGGTGTATAAAGATTAGGTCAAATGAGCATCATATTCTATGGATCGGGTTTTATGGGCTGATAGTTGAGGTAATGCTTTGATGGTGGACCGAATGTGTTTGTTAAAACAAGACTATTCTATTTTTTTTGTTCAAACAAATGAGAGGCTATTATCCGAATGTATTTGTTAAAGATTGGTGTATTATTTTTTGTTCAAACAAATGAGAGTTGCATTATCCGAATGTTATTTATGCATATTTTTGTCAATAATTTTTATCTTAAGAGGTGAGACATGAACTTGACGTCGTATATGGATTTGGTAAAGTAGCAAAACAAAAGGCCATTAAAAATATTTACGGAATTATAAAATGAAGGTTCTCTTTACTTAACGATAGTTTCCAAACTCCAAATTAAAGAAAAATCTATATATTTCTAGATGACATATATAACGTGTACCCTTACGCTTTTACATTGCGTTTAGTATCTGTCATGAAAGGCTCTTATTAATGAAACGTATTCTTTTTCAAATCTCGAATTTTATTGAAGAAACGTTAATTTGGTTTTTGGTTTCAAAAGTGGGCTAATTTGTTTATTCAGCATATACTTTAAATGGGCTGAATTTTGATTGTTGGATAAACATTAGTAGTTAAGTTGTTTAATGGTAAGTGTTTCATTTTAGCTTATATTTTCTAACATTTACATAACACATTAGAACTTAACGAGAGAGAGAGAGAGAGAGAGAGAGAGAGAGAGAGAGAGAGAGAGAGAGAGAGAGAGAGAGAGAAAAAAAGAGAGAGAGAGAGAGAGAGATAGAGAGAGAGAGAGAGATAGAGAGAGAAAGTGTGTGAGAGAGAGAGAGAAAAGAAATAGAGAGAGAGAAAAGAGATAGAGAGAGAGAGAGAGAGAGAGGGAGGGGGAGAGGGGGGAGGGGGGGAGAGGGAGAGAGGGGTAGAGGGGTAAGTGTTAGAAATACGTTTTAACGTAGATTAGAAGTATCGGTCACTCCACAATATGATTTATGTTGTAATAGCTCGTAGTTAGTATTTAGTTATTATTTGCTTATTAACTTAAGTAAGAACCGGTCCATGGGCTTGTCATGGACCGGCCCAAGTCCACTTATGACTTGGAACTATAAATACCCCTTTCCACTAAGGAAAGGGGTTGGTTGTTATCATTTCTTAATTTCCACTTAATAAAATTCACATAGTTTCTCTCACTTTCTCTCTCTAACTTTCTCTCTCTAGAAATTAACAAACCCCTTCATAGATTCATTGATTCATTTACTTCCGAATGAAGGAAGTTCCGAATGAAGGAATGTTCCGAATAAAGGAAGTTCCGAATGAAGAACTTCCGAATGAAGGAAGTTCCGAATGAAGGAATGTTCCGGATGAAGGAAGTTCCGAATGAAGAACTTCCGGATGAAGGAAGTTCCGAATGAAGAACTTCCGGATGAAGGAAGTTCCGAATGAAGAACTTCCGGATGAAGGAAGTTCCGAATGAAGAACTTCCGGATGAAGGATGTTCCGAATGAAGAACTTCCGGATGAAGGAAGTTCCGAATGAAGAACTTCCGGATGAAGAAGTTCCGAATGAGGAAAAGTTCCGGATGAAAATGTTCCGAATGAAGAAATGTTTCGGATGAGTTGTTTTGATTATTCTTGTTTGCATGCTATCTATGTACTTGTTGTTTTATCTTATGAAATGTGTTATGCTTAGAAGTAAGAATGATATATATCTATCTGTCTTTGTGCATCAACCTTTCATGTCTTATCTTAAGCAGATAAAATGACTAATCCAACAGTACAAGCTATCCAAGAATCTAGGGAAGCCGATATTGCTAAAGCCCGAACCCTTAAGTTTATACCCAACAACTATAGGCTGAAGCAAGTTTCTAAATCCACTCACCATGGTTTTAAGGTCGCCATAGCCATTCTTGATAACTCCCATTTCAAGAACGCCCTTAGGAGTACAGCCTCGGTGCCTTATGAGTATATGTTTGAATTTTGGGCAACCAAGGATTTCACTTCGAACAAGATCACCTTCACCATCGACAACAAGCAGCAGACACTCACCGTTTCAGACTTCCGTAAGATGCTTGGTATACGGGATACACCCAAGGGCATGTCTTTCTCAAGGGATCCTACTAAAGATGAACTCGCGGAGTTATTTGACGCACTTGGATGTCCGGAAATACGAGTTGCATCTGAGTTTACTACTGCTAAGGTAGGACAACCCTGGAGAGCTTTGATGGGTATTCTCAGTAAATGCCTTACACCAAAAACGAGTGGCCATGATGCTTTGCGCAGTCCGATAATGAACCTCTTCTATGGCATGTACAAAGCTGCGAATTCAGATTATGCTTTGTTGATATGGGAAGAATTCACCTTTCAACTCTTCCACAACAAGAAGCTGAAGACAAACTTCTTTCCTTATCCTCGGTTTATTAAGCTCATCATAAATTATTTTATGAAGCTTGATGCTACTATTGATAGGCGTGCAGGAGGTCGCTATCACACTGAAGAAGCTGATGATACTGTAGATCTGAGGCATGAAGGACCGTCTACTGGTGTGATTCCGGGTCCTGTTCCTGATTACCTTCTGTCAGACAAAATCAAAGGTTCTGCTGATTACAAGCTACTGCAGCTAGAAATCGAAAGGCTGAAAGCAAACCTTCAAACTGGAGAAGACTCATCCACAACGGTTAAAAGTAAGGGTAAACGCAAACAACCAGCAACGTTACCTGAACCCGAACCCAAGAAGAAGAAGACAGAGGGTAAGAAAGGAAAGGGTAAGGACTTGATGCGTCTACGTGATGAAGAAGATATTGTTGATCCTACTGTTGATAAAACCGAGCAACAAATGTTGAAGATTGCTATTAAAAGGAGTAGGAAAGATACAGGAGGTAGTGGTTCAGGGGCAAGGGTAGATATTGAGGATGAGTACGTCGAACCGGATGATGTTGATGAGTTTGGGTCACCTGAAAACTACTCTACTTCGAAGGAGCCATCAATTCCTATTTCAACAAGTGTGGAAAAGGAACCTGTTGCTTCTACAATCATGGTGACAACTCAACCTTTGGCAACTCTACCTCCACCAATCCAACCCTTAACAACCCGACCAACCCGACCGGCTTCCACACCATTTCTTCCACCACCCATAATCCCTACCCTTAGTACAGCAGTTACAACCGAGCCTATTCCATCAACATCTGCAACATCTGCAACATCTGCAATGGCAGCAATAGTATTGGGCGAGATGTTGGATAAACATACGGATGCTTACAAGAGAGAAATGAATGAACTTCGCCAAGAGTTAAATAGAAGAGCTCAAAGTGAAGAAGCATCAAGGAAAGCTCAAGAAGAGTTGATTGCCAAGTTCGCTGCAGACTTGGAAGCTACACGTAAAGCTCATGCAGAGGAAATTGCTCAGGTTAAGCAGGCTGAGGCTAATAAACATGTTGCACGCATTACCAGACTTCAAGCAATGAGGGATAAATATAAGGAACAAAAAGAAGCACTTGAAGCATCTGTGAAAGAAAGAGTGCAAGAATCCGTTGAATCCTTAATGCCTAAGCTTCGTGACGAGTTGAAGACACTTGCTGCTGACAACTTGATGGTCAAATCATCCAACCCTTCAGAAGCCGCCTATAAAATTGCTTATGACCTGACGGATTTTGAATTGAAGAAGATCCTTAAGGCTCGAATGGTGGAACTTGGGTCGCATGATAAATCGAGGATTCAACGGGCTCTATATAAATCCCTGAATGATGCTATCATGGAGGATGATAGATTATTCAAAATGTTTGGAAGTGTGGTACCATATCACATCTTACCTGAGGAAGAAAGGGAAGAGAGTGAAGAAGAGGGTACGGGTGAAGAAGAGGAAGAAGAAGAAGAAGGTGAAAAGGAGAAAGACGATGAAGAAGGTGGTGATGATGATGATGATGATGAGGATGATGACGATGATGAGGATGATGAGGATGATGATGGCGATGATGGTGGTGATGAGAATCAGGAGAGTGCAAGGGGTAGTAATGGGGATGACAATCAGGATGATGATGGGGGTGAACAACCGAAAAAGGGAGACAAGGTTACCAGCTCTAAGAAGACTGCTACAAAGACTGGAACCAAGTCCACAAAAGATGCAGCACCGAAGGACAAATCGACATCCTCGGAATCAAGACGAACTAAGTGGCGCCACGATGTGAATGCCACTACAGCGTCTTCGGCTCCTGGTATCTCTATCGCTGTATCTTTACCTGTTACAACTAACCCCATTAGTTCTGCTTTTGTTCCTCCTGTGATTGCAGAATCAGTGACGGAACCCGAAGCTGCACAACACTCCCCAGTTCAAGACACTGCTGAAATGCCAGAAACAGAACCAACAGATGTTCGCACTTCAACTCCTCAACAACAAGCTCAACAATCTACGGTTCCTGAACCAAGCATTCGTGCCTGGGAAGACACGTTGGAGATAGACGAGTCTGCACCACCACAAGCTTGGATCACGGCAGCAGCTCAATATGATCCGATCACAGATGCTGACAAAGATGTGCTGTATCTGCGTATCCGAAGTCCGATTGACTTATGTGCATTTCTTGCTCATGAGTATAAGACTTCGGTTACTCCATCCTTGGTCAAGAAAGCGATGAAAGATAAGAGACTGCGTGCCAAAACCCGTTTACCCCGAATGGAGCTCGAGTACTATGCCGATGAAATCATAAAGGCTTTGAAAACCGTTCAACGGCCAGGACTTCATGAATCAGAAAGAGCTCCACCTCCAATGGATCCTGCTCAAGATAATCAGATTGCTCTTGACTTCTTCGTCACCAACGATCTTGAGTATCTACTGAAGGGATCATCAAAGTATGCAACATCCCTGACTTTGCTAAAAGCTGCCAACTGGGGGACAATACCCTTCATCGAGGAAAAGGTAAATCGACTCTGGGTCCCAAAAATGAATCGTAATTATGATATGTATGCTGTCATAGGTGCATCTCATTGGGACGAACGAGTCCGAAGGGCGTACAGGGGTTGCTGCATGGTCAAGTCTGGAAGCAATGTTAGATCCGACATCCGTATCTCCAGCATCTTAGGAATGAAAACTGAAGCCAAGAACGGCTACTATCATGTGACGGAGATTCGCTTGAAAAGGGAGGATGACAGGGAATACAAAATCCAGCAAGGAGATTTTTCCATCATTCGCCTTGAGGATATCGAAGATATGCTGCTTCTAATGACCCGAGATCAACTTACTCACATTCCTCGTGAAGACCTGATTGCTTTGAATACAGCACTTCGTATGTTCACACGAAGCGTTGTCATCAAGTCACGAGTTGAGGATCTTCAGTTGGGAGTCGAAAGCTATCAGAGGAGGCTCAATTTAACCCGTCCTGTGAATCAAGTGCTACCTCAACACGTAGAAAGATGTCCTTATACCGGCATTTCTGTCCCGAATTCCGGCATTTTCTACTTGAACAGTCGAGGTTTGATGAAGTTTATGAGGATAGGTGAGCTCCACAAGTATAGCGATGGCACTCTTATACAAGTCAGAGATAAGTTGGAGCATCTGAACTCGGGTGGGACTTTGCCAGAGATGACGGAGGATTGGCATCCGAGTTACCGGCAGATGGCAAAGTATGTGATCAAAAAGATCGATCAAAAGCTCCGTGAACGTAGATTGCTGAGGAGCTTGGAAAGATTCGTGGGTGGAAGACCGTATTTAGTGCACCACAAGCTACTGCAACGATCCATCTGATGGGTCGTACATCTCAGGTCACTTTATATTGGTTTTCAATTGTGAATATGTAAATTTGTGAATAATGTGCTTGAATGGCTTGGTGTAGTGTTAAGGTATGATAATTTTTCAAGAATTTCTCACGAGATTCTAAATCTTTCAAAATATGTCATACCAAAGCACTACAACTATCCCTTATTAACTTAAGGGGGAGCAATAACTTGTTCTATGGCCAAATATTGATTTCATTTTTACCCAAAGACCGGTTAATCCATTCAATATCCCAAATATTAATGGTTAACATTTTGGATAAGGGGAGAAAATGGGATTAAGGAGACGTAAGTGATACTTGGCTAAAAGATGAAAAAGACTTAATGATAATCCAACTTAATATGTGTTAAGCACGTGTTAAGGGGGAGCGTTTTTGATGATCAAAACACCTAAGGTACAAAACTTTTGATTTCAATATCACAAGTACCTTAGGTGATTTTCAATGATGTTTTCATGGTGGCAATTCCTTCCCAAAACACGCTTAATTCACGACGGATGTGGTGACAAAAGGGTGGTAGGAATAGGTTAAGTCCAATGATTCATCAGAGCCGATGGAATCTTCCCAAGGACAATTCCCTAGTTAGAATTAGAAGTCCTAGGAAAGATGGAGAAAGAATGTGAACGTAGCTGAAT
>CM046880.1:522034458-522036479 GCA_025667525.1 Glebionis coronaria
TACTATGTCTTATTCTTGGATCATTATTCGCAGTATGTTTGGATTTATCCTTTGGTTAATAAATCTGATGTTTTGTCCAAATTTTTATTGTTCGTAACTTTGTCAACACCCAGTTTAAGTGTGGAGATAAAATCATTCCAGTGTGATCATGGTGGTGAATTTGACAACCACACCTTTCATGAATTATTCGCAACTAATGGGATTCAATTTCGCTTTTCTTGCCCACGGCACCCTCACAACAAAATGGAAAGTCTGAACGGATGATTAGAACCATCAATAACCTTATTCGCACATTGCTATTTCAAGCTCAACTACCACCAACTTATTGGACCAAAGCACTTTACATGGCCGTTTACCTATTGAACATTTTACCTTCCCGTGCTATTGACAACGAAATACCCTTCACTCGCATGTTTGGTGCAACACCTGACTATAGTTATCTTGCGTACATTTGGTGTCTTTGTTATCCTCATATTGACGCAACTCATAAACTTGAACCACGTGCTACACCTTCTATATTTTTAGGCCAATGTCAACAATCACCGTGGTTACCGTTGCCTTGACCTAAACACCAACAAAATCATAATTTCTCGCCATGTCACATTTGATGAGACTGTTTTCCCCGTTTGGCTCGATGACCCCAACCTCAAGTCCCTCCTATGATTTTTGGAAGACCCCTCGGATGTTATCTCTAATTACATTCGATCCGTACCTGTTACTAATCTCGAACCTGTTCATATACCAGTCTATAACGACACAAACAACACAACTAATACCGAAAATACTACTAATACCGAAAATAATGCTGACATTCTCCCTGGTTCAACAAGTACATCTTCAACCGAGCCTACTATTAACCCAAAAATAAGCCCAAATCATAACCAATCAATCGACCCATCAACTACTTCTCCCAACCAAACCGAACAACCAACTCACCCCGTTACCACTAATACAACGACAACTAACAGTGACCCAACTTCCGTTCCATTTCTGTTCCTTAAAACCAAACCGCTTCAAATATTAACCCAAACCCGAGTTCGACTCACCACATGGTCACACGTTTTCAGGTCGGGACAAATCGTCCTACTCAACGTCTTACTCTTCACGTGTCCACTATATCCCCCTTACCAAAATCGTACAGTGATGCGTTTAATGATCCAAATTGGAAAAATGCTATGAATGATGAGTATAATGCACTTATTAAAAATAAAACTTGGACTCTTGTACCTAGACCTGTAGATTCCAATGTTATACGGTGTATGTGGTTATTTCGCCACAAGTATTTGGCAGATGGCACTCTCAGTCGCTACAAGGCTCGTCTTGTAGCCAATGGTAGTACTCAGATAGAGGGTGTTGATGTTGATGAGACTTTCAGCCCAGTTGTTAAACCAGGTACTATCCGGACGGTTCTTAGTTTGGCAATTTCGCGACACTGGCCAGTTCACCAGCTTGATGTCAAGAATGCCTTTCTACATGGCGATTTATCTGAGACGGTTTATATGCATCAGCCTCCAGGGTTTCGGGATTCTACTCATCCTGATTATGTTTGTTTGTTGGAGCGGTCTCTGTATGGGCTAAAACAAGCCCCTCGGGCTTGGTTTCAACATTTTTCTACTTATATCACTAGGGTTGGATTTGCTCATAGTCGTTGTGACTCGTCCTTATTTATTTATAGACAGGGGACTGACATTGCTTATATGTTACTATATGTTGATGATATTGTTCTCACTGCCTCATCAGAGACCTTGTTACAGCGGATTATTGCCTTATTACACCAGGAGTTCTCTATGACAGATTTGGGCTCACTTAATTATTTTTTGGGTATCTCTATTACTCGTGATTCTTCAGGGATGTTTTTATCTTAACGTCAGTATGCTACTGAGATTCTCGAGCGGGCTCATATGGTTGGTTGTAATTCTTGTCGGACTCCTGTTGATACTGAGTCCAAACTAGGTGATGGCGGTGATGTAGTTTTCGGATCCAACATTTTATCGGAGTCTTGCGGGCTCTCTCCAGTACCT